>ML799974.1:165593-220756 GCA_009831015.1 Picea engelmannii | reverse complement strand
GTGCTTCCTTCTAGTTGGTGCTAGAGAAACCAGGGAGTTGGTGCTTCCTTCTAGTTGGTGCTAGAGAAACCAGGGAGTTGGTGCTTCCTTCTAGTGGGTTCTAGAGAAAACAGAGAGTTGGTGCTCTCAGCAAGTTGCAGCTTTCAAAACTGATGTTTTAGCCTCATTATGAGTTGGTGCTCATATGTATGATATTGTAAAGAATGTAACTATTACTTATCATATAAAGAAAAAGAGGTTTTTACCCTGCATGGGTTTCCTCGGAAAATATCTGTCTCTGTGTTTCTCTTATATGTGACTGATGCTGAATGTGCCATTGTTTATTTCCCTACATTAATGTGATCATCATTAAGTGTTTCTGCAAAGATTTTAGAAGAAGCACAATTGTTTAAGCATGATAACAACTGATTCACCCCCCCTCTCAGTTGCCCAACAAATATTACTCCTTGCTCTTCTGTCCAACTTCTCCCAATATTCCTTTGACATACTAGTAGGTGGTGTGCTGGTAGTTTGTGTACTGGTAGTTTGTGTACCAGTAGCTTGTGTGCTAGTAGACAGTGTACTAGTAGGATGTGTACCATGATCCACAACAATCCATTGTTATTTCTCTACAAGAAGGTCCTCCATCTTCAACTTCCATAGCTCAAAGTTTTTACCATTGAACTTCTCTATCTTGATTCTAAAAGAGCTTGCCATTCCTCTTTCTACACTCAAATCACAACTACAAAAGCTCCCACTAAACCCAGGTTTATCACAGACCCAAGATAAACTTGATCTATCAAGACCGAGCCAAACCCTCAACAAAAAAGGCGTCCCTCTAAAGCCAAAAACAAGCTCTGATACCACATGTAAGTTTTAAACTTGTAAAGTAAAGCATTGCATATAGATTCTTAAGCAAAACATAATTTAATCAATGGCTCATACACAGAGTACACAGAGATTTTATACCAGAAATCCTCAACTGGGAAAACCTTTCTTATATTCATTATAGAATTTCACCATTCACCATACAATATATACAATGTTTTTAGGTATTTCGTAGATACCAAAACCCTAATCCCTTAATCTGGGATTAATTTAGTAAACCGCTAAAAATATCAAAAAATGCCCCCCAAAAAAAATTGGGGCATTGCACGTAACCAGGGGGGCATACATACCCCCCCCTAGGAAAGCGCCCAACGCACACGACACAAAGGGAACTACTAGAGTGATCATTAGATGCATTCATTGAATCTGAAGCACCCACACACACACATGCAAAGAATATAACACATACCCAACACTTGAAATATATGTGGATCGGGATCTCTGTGAAGAGCTAGCTCAGGTTCATGTCGGATAAAATGTTTTTGGCACACATGACATCAAGTAAATATGAATACATGTAGAAGGTTTGTGTCTCTCCTTCCTTTGGCGTCTGATCTTGTTGTATGCAGATGCTCAGCTGCGTAGAAATGATGGCCCCCCAGTTGAAACCACTCCAAAAAATGGCCACTGTGTAAGCTAGAGGCATTCATGTCTCTGAAAATATGGATCAGTCCTTCTCTCCATATAATCAGCAGATGAGATCCATCAGGTAGATGTATGGCTCCCTTAAGTTGGTTGTCTGGTACCAGTTAGTGCTCCGGTTGGTGTATTTATTATCTTCTCTCCACCATGAGGCCATCACTTGACTAGTGTCATGGCGCTCGTATAATTTTATGATGAAATCTGTGTTTAGTCACTCCTTAGGGTCTCTAAGCTTGTAATAATTTTGGACCTCCACCGGAAAGAACACTCTGACACACCCACGATTTTCATCATTGATAAAACATCTTTGTGTGTATGTGTGGTCAAAGAGCCACTTCAGGAGTTTGACAGAGGGAAAGACAGGGGTTCTTCTAGCCACCATATCCAGGAATGATCGTCGTATGTTTTGGAATAATTTGTTGCCGAGCACTCTGACATCAATATCATTGTGTGGGATGTATTATGGGTATTTCTCCAGGATGATATTTTTAAAGATCTCTCCCCAATGCAGGAATGTCGTCTTGGACTCTGTGCTTGCCTCTGTATCTCCAAAGGCTAGAGGCTAGACGAAATCCTTCTTCGTTGATTTTTTAATGACAGGCTACAGTCTCAGTGTGTATTCCAATTGTCTTATGACCCCTGGGGAGGAGCCTTCACCTAACTCTGGTTCTTTCAGCTTTGGCACCCTCAGTAATCATGTAGTGGTTGGATTTCTTGGCGGCATTGTTCCTACATTAAAAAAAAATCTTCAGAGACTGTGTACAGAGAAACACCAGATAAAATATATGAAGTGTAAAAATGTAAAATTCATGGACTTGGGTACATACCTGTAAATCTTACTAAACCTGGTTTATTTGATACTCATGGGATCTTTTCAGCTTTCAAAATTCTCATGTCACTTCTCCAAATGCTTTGAATTTTCTCGCACGCAGAATAACTCCACTTTCAACGAATCAAGAGAATTTAAATTAGTGAATAACTTACCATGTCACATCAACCATTCAATTTGGGTGATGAGTGAAATTTAAGCAAATCTGTTGCTGAATATTTGTAACATAAATTCATCGTGGTTCGATGGTGGAGGCACGGGGGTGATGTGGTCTATTGGTAATTTCAAATGGTCGTGTTGATTGGCACACGAGGTAACAACTAATGTGAGAGTTGGTATTAATTATCCATTTAAATTCTCCAAATCTAATTGTATCTAACGCTAAAATGTCCCATCGTGTTGCTATCTCAGTGGGTTGATTGGGGATCAGGGATGCGCTACGAACCCATTCGTCGATGTCCCTCACAAAATCTCTGATGCTGATCAATATCATCGCACAATACTGTCATCGAAAATATGACTCGAAGGTGTGACTTGGACTTAGGGGACCAAAGGAAATGAATCAGGGGAAAACTAGACCGTACGGTTCTCCGATCTGGCACAGACACATGGCATTGAAAATAGGTGGCCTAATTCGTGTGTATTAATTGGATTCAGCGATTTCATTAAGTTATTCATTTTAAAACATACCTTATCTTGCTTATGCCGAGAATTATCTAGGATTGGTGATCGATGATACCTATAACGTGTTTTTCTACGGATTAGCTTCCTCAAAAAAGTCTCGATGTCGAAATGCATTGGGTATCGATTATAGGGAGAACTATTTAGCATGGTCACAATGTTTGTTTCGATCCTTTTAGGTATTCATCGATTTTGATTGGTGCGTCAGGTATAAGCTATTGACTATATCTTTTCTTTCTTTTATTAACGACTATTCCCCTCATCTTTTACCGGTGCCGAAGAGGAATTGACTATCGACAATATCCTTTTGCAAGACATTGGTGCAAACAAAACTTACTTTTTACCGATGTCGATGAATATTGGCACTTGGAAAATGAGGTTTCCCAAGTGGCTCTTTTCCTTCTTTGAATTCCTTCCGATGTCGAATCTAAGTGTGAAGTGTTTTATCTTTTGATTCTCTATTTAGGCATCAAGGTTCTTTTTTAAGTAATGGGTTTCCATAAGTTGAAACAAACCTGAAAATATAATGAGAGTCAAGATAATAATCAAATCCAAGCATATCTCAAAAATGAATTTGAATCAGGTAGTGAAAAGATCAAGTGGTACCCAAAAAGTGGAAAAAATGACATAGGATTGTTAGGGTGTGTTGAGTTCTCAACAAATACCTGATGCAGGCCCCCTCCCCTCTAGGCGGTTCTGCAACCTCCCAGTCTAGGATATTTCAATTTACTGAGTCAGATCGACTCTTCAGGCCTTTGTTAGACCCCAAACAAATTTAAACAGGCCCCCTTTTCTCCTAAGGCACAAGTCCTGTGAGACTCGCAGGCCCTCTCCTTAGAGTTGTTCAAATATCCACGCCAATGGGCACTAGCTTCTTTCCACTAGCCCCTCTCTCCATGTGACCTCGGGCTATGACTCAAGGCTTAATCTCATGGGAACTCTGGACTCCAGAATTTGGTCTTTTAAACTGCAATCATCACCAACTTCTCCAAAATCTGAACTGCAAATATAACCAGTGCGAGGATCAACGGTCCCTTCCACTTCTTCAGATCAAAGACCCTCAACTATTTCATTTCTGGTGTTTCAGGAAACTCTAAAACATTTCTCTATAGAACCTCTAAAACAATAAATCTCCATACTAGCAGATATTCTACCAGGTGTCCCCCTTCACAGATGACGCTAATGACCTCATGACTTCGGACTTCATGAGTCTCCACTTCTTCAACCTCTCTTTCTCCTGATTAGTGAATCAAAGAAATGTTGATCTGATGCCACATGTCCTCTCTATGCCGAAGGCCATGATCAAATCCTCTCTTCAAATTTCAGGATTTTCTCCTTCTACTCCAAGCATATCTTCTAGAGCTTTACCTCCTAGACCCTTCAATCTGCTTCCACCTATCAACCTTGACGATGGACGGTCCCTAACCTCTTTAGCACTTTGGGATTTCACAAGTCTGCTCTCCTATGCACATAAAAAAACTCAAAGTTCCTGCGCTTACCTCTAGATCCAATGATTGTTGTTCCTTTGCTCCCAGATCCAATGGATGGAATCTTCTCTCCCCCTATGTGTGCTCCTTTGGGTGTCTGGACGTGAATTTCAATGGACCAGGTATCCTCCTTAAAGCTGATCTGATGGATTCTATTTCTCCTCCTCATGAGATTTCATTTTCTTCCCTGACTTGGAATATTTCAAATGTTTCAAAGGCTTCACCTTTGAACTACCTCATGCGAGCCCTAATATATTGTGTCTCGATGGTGTTTTCCCTCCCGAACTTCATCAATAAAATTTAACCTTGGCTCTAGCACACACTTGCACTCTACATGCAACTTTGCACTATCTCTCCCAAGTTGAGAAATTTCTCAGCCTTCGAAGGGGCTTGGGGTGACCAAAATAATGTGTAACAACCCTCTTCTTCCTTACAATAATTCTGGTGCCCTTCTGGCACACTCTGCGCTCGAACTCCTGATCTTTTCAAGTGAAACTACTCTACCACTGGCGCACTCCTTGTGCTTGATTGACCTTCAGATGGCTATCTTTCAACACTTCATATGAGTGTTGGCTTGGTGCACTCCTTGCACAGGTCTTCCTCCTAAACCCTGAACTCTTCTTTAGGTTCTTTGATGCATCTCCTGAATCAGCTCAATGCACTCTTGAAGAGCTATTAGACAGAGTGTTCAATGGCTTTGTGAGTGTCTTCTCCTTGACACCTCTCTTCTAAACTCGAAATAGAGTTCACCTTGTGAACACTTGCACCTTTTCAATGCCCTCTTGGCAGAGTTCTACAGAGTCCTCAATAACTCTGTGTTATTCTTACACCTATGCAGACTTTCCTCCAGGGTATTCAGTAACCTTGTCTCTTTGTGCCTCCTCTACACAATATCTCTTCTAAGTTATTCAAGAACATTGAGGCTCCTACTTGAGTCTGTAAAATATTCTGGTGTGCCCTCCTAGAACGTTATCCTCCAACTCGAAAGAGTTCAGACGCACAGTCCTTCCACTGGATGCAAAGTTTCAAAACTCTGTTGTGAACTCCTTTCATAGCCTAAAGAACCTAGAACAACTTAAAAAACTCTTCAACAAATAGAGAACTTCTATATGTACCCTACAGATGAAACCTATTCATACATGTACAACATAAATTCATAAACACACATAAAAGACAACATTCAAATGCATAAACACATAGACAACTCATGGGAAAGGAAAACTGATTTGTATTAATCTTAGAATGTGCGTACAATGTTTACAAAGAATGGACTGTAACAGAGTCTCAGTTCTCTCCTCTCTTGAGCTCTCTACCTTCTCATCTCCTCCACATGCTAGATCTAATGAATTTTGATACAAATATATTTTTACAAAAGAGAGGCTCCTCGAGCCTTCCCTCCAGCTACCTACTCTCATTAATTACATTGAATTGCATTCAATGGCCATCTAGTATGAATCGGATCTAGATATTCATCATTCTATCAGCCATTAAAAGAGACCTTATCTCCTATATTCTCAAAGGCATGATTCGGATATTCCAAACCTTGCAACATTTAATTTTCAATTAATACAAATTGATATTTAAAAATGAGGGGAAAATGATAGGTTTTGTGCATGTCCCCTCCTTGAATACACTTGAATGTGTTGTTTAGCTGGTGTTTTGATGAGGTAGAGTGATGCTCCTACATCATACTCCATTGTTGTGAAACATTCATGGGCTCCTTCTCATGAGATTCCCAACTCTACTGTTGAAATCCCCTTAGCTCCCAAACTCTCTTTTGGAGATGTTCATCTGCTCCACTGCTCTGTTGTTACTGGTTTTTCTTCTTCTTCCCTACTGCTATGGTAGGATATCCTCTGTCTAGCTTCTCCTTGCTGGCGACTTATGTTTTTGACCTCAACATCAACCTCCTTATCTCCTCAATCACCTATTCCATCTCCTTTGTTGAGTGGATCTTGTTTTTCAACCTTCTCTACTGCACTTCCTCCTAGTCAATGGGTAGATCAACATGATCCCCCATGTTGTTTCCTTATTTTGTGTCATTATATTGCGACCCTACTGCAGAATCCATTTCTGCAGTCTCACCATTGAGCTGATGTTTAGTTATCTCCCCTGACAGATTAACTTCGGTCATCTCCTCTGCTTGTATATCTCCAGCTTCCTCCAACTGCTCATCTGGATGGAATTTTGCTCCGTCTTCTACTGCATGCTTCAGTGCTGCAGTCATCTCCTGTTCAGCTCCCTGGCTGAAATTTCTAAGCAATTCTGTTGAATTCTCTTCTCCTACAATATGCATGATTGTCTCTTGGTAGCCATATTTTGGTTCCAGATTTTTCAACCAATCCTCCAGCATCTCCAACTCTTTCTCCCATGGAGTGAGCATATTAACAACATTCTCTTCTTATTATGTGGGGGAAAACATCAATATATGCTCTTTCTCCTCCTCTATGACAATCACTATTAGTTGTCTTTATTCTACTGTTGCATATGCAACACATGCTCTGGCCTCAACTAGGCTATGTGGTAGGAATACATCAATTCCTCCAATGATTAGAATGCATTTATGATCCTCCTCCACTAGCTCTCCTTGATGATATGAACTCTTAGTTGAGTTCATGGGACTTTCATATACTCTCCTCTCTTCTCCCTTACCCACCTGGAAATCTAGGACTTCTCTTCTTCCCTCCTAGAAGTCTATGAGATCCTCTAATGATCCCATCTCATTTCCCACCTAGCATTTTGGAAATTCATCTCTACCCTCTTGGAATTTCATGAAATCCTCTTATCTCTTCTCCTCCTCATCATTGAGGGTTCTCCCAACTTATGGTTCATAGATGTAAACCATCTCTTGTTGTGTGTCACTGAAGTTTTCAATTTCCCTCATCCACCTCCTCGATATCTATTGCTGCCTTCTGGCCAACAACCTCTAGATGGGCCACTTATATTTTCTCTTCAAGGGCCATTCATATGTCCAGTGCACCTTTGCCTCCTATTGCATCTTCAATGTTAGCCTATCCATCTCTTCTCGGATTTCACTCAGCTCTTTATCCATCTCTACCTTGCTTTTCTGTTGGAGGTCCTTGTCTCGACCACGCCTATGGCCTTCAGTATCCATCTTCACCCTCTTCTTTCCCTCCTAGCAATTCTATGGATCACTCTACATTCAAGAGAATCTCTAGATTCTCCTTCACCTACAATCTACAGACGAAAATTGTGCTCTGATACCACCTGATGGTATCAGAGTATATTCTTTCACCATCTCTCCTTTTTCTATTGTTTGCAAACAAAATCAAGCTCTTATACCACTTGATGAAACCCTCCTCCCCTCCTAGGGGTTCTGTGACCTCCCGATATAGTATATTTCAATTTACTGAGTCGTATCGAATCTTTGGGCCTTTGTTAGACCGCAAACAAATTTACACATGCCCCCTTTTCTCCTAAGGCATAGGTCCTCTGAGACCTAAGGGCCCTCTCCTTAGCGTTGTTCAAATCTCCATGCCAACGGGTGATAGATTCTTTCCGCTAGCCCCTCTCTCCATCTGACCTTGATCTATGACCTAGGGCTTAATCTCCTGGGCACTCCAGACTCCAAGCTCTAGCCATTTCAACTGCATTTGTCACCAAATTCTTTGAACTCTGAACCGCAAATATAACCAACGCGAGGACCAATGGTCCCCGCCACTTCTTTATATCAACGAACCTCAACTGTTTCAACTCCATCATTTCTGGAAACTCTGAAACACTTCTCTACAGAACCTCTAGAATGCTAAGTCTCCAGACTAGCAGATCTTCTACCAAGTGTCCCCCTTCATGGATGACCCTAATAACCTCGCGACTTCAAACTTTATGAGTCTTATCCCGATTAGCGAATCAATGAAATGTTGATCTGACACCATGTGTCCTCTCTATGCCAACGGCTAGGATCAACTCTGCTCTTCAAATTTAGGGAGTTTCACCTTCTACTCCACGTAGATCTTCTGGAGCTTTACCTCCTAGACCCTTCGATATGCTGCCACCTATTAACCTTGATGATGGACAGTCCCTAACCTCTTCAGGACTTGGAAAGTCCACTCTCCTGTGCCCATAAAGAAACTCAAATCTCATGCACTTACCTCTAGATCCAACGGGTGTTGGTCCTTCGCTCCTAGATCCAATGGATGGAATCTACTCTCCCCCTGCACGCACTCCTTTGGGTGTCTGGACATGAATTTCAGTGGCCCAGATCTCCTCCTTGTAGCTAATCTGACGACTATTGTTTCTCCTCCTCCTGAGCTTGCTTCTTCCCTGAATTGGAATATTTCAAAGGTTTCAAATACTTCACCTCTGAACTACCTCTTGCAAGCCCTGGTTTATTGGGTCTCGATGGTGTTTTCTCTCCTAATCTTCAGCAATAAAATTTACCCTCAGCCCTAGTGCACACTTGCGCTCTGCGTGCAACCTTGCACTGTCTCTCCCAAGCTGAGAAATCACTCATCCCTCTTCTTCCTTAGAAGAATTCTGGTGCCCTCTTAGCACACTCTATGCTCGACCTCCTGATCTTGTCAAGTGAAACTACTCTACCACTTGCACACTCATTGTTATTTACTGGCATTCAGATGGTTGTCTTTCAACACTGTGTCTGAGTGTTGGCATGGTGTACTCCTTGCACAGGTATTCCTCCTAAACACTGAACTCTTCTTTAGGTTGTCTGATGCATCTCCTGCATCCACTCAATACACTTGCAGAGATATTAGATAGAGTGTTCAAAAACTTTGTGAGTGTATGCTCCTTGGAACTCCTCTCTTATGAAATCGGAACATATTTCACCTTGTGCACACTTTAACCTACTCGATTCCCTCTTGGAAGAGCTCTACAAAGTCCTCAATAACTCTTTTCTACGCTTACTACTCCACAGACTTTCCTCCAGGGTATTCAATAACCCTATGTCTTTGTGCCTCCTCTACAAAATATATCCTCCAAGGTATTCAACAACCTTGAGGCTCCTCCTTGAGTCTATAAAATATTATGGTATTCCCTCCTGGCACCTTCTCCTCTGACTTGAAATAGTTCAGATGCACACTCCTTGTGTTGGTTGCATAGTTTCAAAACTCTATCGTGCACTCCTTTCACAGCCTAAAGAACCCAAAACAACTTAACAAACTCTCCAACATAGAGAGAAATTCTATATGTACCCTTCATATGGAACCTATTCATACATCTACAACATAAATTCATAGACACACATAAAAGACAACATTCAAATGCATAAACACGCATACAACTCATGGGCAGGGAAAATTTCTTTGTATTAATCTTAGAATGTCTGTATAATGTTTACAAAGACTGGATTGCAACAAAGTCTTGGTTCTCTCCTCTGTTGAGATTTATACATGCTCATCTCCTCCACATGCTAGATCTAATTAATTTTGATATAAATATATTTTTACAAAAAAGGGGCTCCTCGAGCCTTCCCTCCAGCTACCTACTCTCATTAATTAGATTGAATTTCATTCAATGGCCATCCATTCTGAATTGGATCTAGATATTCATCAGTCTTTCATCCATTAAAGAAAACTTATCTCCTATCTTCTCAAAGGCATGAGTCAGATATTCCAAACCTTGCAACATTTAATTTATATTTAATAAAAATTGAAATTTAAAAATGAGGGGGAAATGAGAGGGTTGGCGCCTCTCCCCTCCTTGAATGTGCTTGAATGTGTTGTCTAGCTGGCGGGTTGCTAAGGTGGAGCAATGATCCTACATCAATACCACTTTGTAATGTTACCTCAGCCTAACCGAGGGACATTATGGTGTAGAATACACATAAGAATCAAATCTATGCTAATTAAAGTAATTATTTTATTGATAAATGATTTCCTATAGCTTACAACTACGAATTTAAAACAGGTTTAGCTATTTTTTATAACCATAAAATAGATGCATCTAAAGAACAATAAATTAACATGAATTCATATTAATCATTCACACAACAACATTTAAATCATTCTCAAATACAGAAAGTTCATGCACAACAATAACACACGTAAATAATACAGTAACAAGATATAACACATATCTTTCAAATATGTTATGCAACCAGCTTCTTTTGATGGACGTTCCACCCAACCATAGAGTGACTATTTCAAATATCAACAACCATTCACCCTCAAGCTAAGGATAGTAATCCACAAAAGAGGGTTGTCTCTCACAGTCCACTTGCAGCTCATAAAACTCATAACACTACTAATATTTTGCTACAACTATACTGATTTTTCTACCATATCTCTTTCTCCCGACCTGCCCAACCCAAGAAATGAACCATTCATTTATCAGGGATAACCCAAGGGAGGTGTGATCCATTTATTAATATTAACCCAAGGAATGTGCCATTCATTTATCAGGGTCTCTCTGGCATAGGTATCTAGGAATCTCTCAATTGGGAACTCAAGGGAACTTGCTACTAGGGAAACTACCAACAAACCAACAACAAACACTTGTTTTTACAGTGTAAATCACTATGGATTTCACTCTTCGGGATTGAAAACCTGGATCTTCAATCTTCAGCTCCAAAAATATCCAAATATGTTCCATCTTTCTCTAGAATTCACCCTCCATGGCTGCACCATCTTCCAACTCTATTTCTCTCTCTCTACTTTCTCTCATGCACCAAAAAATTCATGTCTAAGAACTGTTGGCCCAACCCATATGAATTTCCTCCCTTTTTCTTTCCTTTCTTGACTCACACTCTTCTCAAATGTGATTTTAATCAATCCCCATGATCCCAATAACTCTTGTATGTGACCACTCACACCCACCCTCTTACATGTATTCAATGATTGGCTTTGGGAGAACTCAATCAGAATTTGGAAGGTTCATATACAAATGACCATTTTAGGAAATTGGGTTGAACTAATATGCATGGGTATTTCCCCCTTGGAACCCTCTTGGCCATTATCCTAGAGACTTCTCACTCTCGTCGATTAATTTATCCCCCATCTCTTTTCCATGTCCCCTTAGCAGTTGACATCACATTTTATTATTAAAACATGGATATACAATTAACATATTGCATCACTTGGTATTAGCCACATATTATATTGACATAAGAATTAATTAAATTGGGAATTATAGTGGGGATGTCATAATTCCCACAAGAGTCAAGAAAAATGGGTAGTTCTGCAAATGGAGGTCGACTAAGGAAATCAAGGACATGATTGGTGCTCCCTTTCTTATAATTATTATTGAGATGAAACTATTGCAAGTATGTGGACAACTTTTTATGGTGGTCATTCTACAATTTTCCCTGTGTATACATGAATTGCAAAGGCCTTTGTTCTTTATGAATGATTTTTCCCTTCCCTAGAATGAAATGCTTCCATTGGAGGTAGGATTGTATGATGAAATACATTTATTTGTCACAGGTGGTGTACTTATAAATGACATCTGATAGTTTCTCACTATGATATTCCATTAGATGACCATGTTGAGTGAGAATGACACCAACAACATAATCAAAAGAATCAATATCAATCTCAAATGGTTTTTGTAGACCGGGTAAGGTGAGCATTGGGGATGAGCATAACCGATGTTTCATATCATCAAAATATTTCTATTGTAATATTCCCCACACAAATTTGGCTTTACCACCACCCTTGTTCACTTGGCTAAGACCCCATGCAATATGGGAGAGCCCAAATAAAAATTTGTGATATAATTTGGTGAGGCCTAAGAAGTTCCAAAGATTGGTGAGTTTTTTTGGGGATGGCCAGTCACGAATGACTTGGATACTGGTTGGATCGACATGCACACCATGCTCATATACAATGTATCTGATGTATTGGAACGTATTCACACCGAAGGAGAATTTCTCTAAGTTATCATATAACTTGTGTTGTCGTAGATTCATGTGGAGGACCTGTTGAATGTGTTGCAAGTGTTATTCCCAAATATTGTTGAATATGAGGATGTAATCCAGATATACAACCACAAAAGAATTGGTGAAGGGCCACAATATGTCATCCATCAACCTCATGAAGGTGACTGGGGAATTCTTCAAGCCAAATGACATGACCAACCACTATAAAATACTTTCTTTAGATTTGTAAGTGGTCTTCCATACATCAATTTGTTCTATGGAGACCTAGTGGTAGATAAAATTTCTATCAGTCTTAATAAAATACTTGACCCCTTGAGCTAGTCAAGGAGGTCACTAATTTAGGGAATTGGGTATCGATTCTTGATTGTGATTTTATTCAAATCTCTCTCATCAACACAAAGTCTCCAGGTCCCATATTTATTCTATACAAGCATGATTGGGATTCCGCAGGGTGAGGAGCTTGGTTGAATGTTCCCTTTTGGGATCAAATCTTGGATCTGGCACTTGATTTCCTCATTTTCCAGGAGAGAGAACCAATACATTGGCCTGTTATGCTAAGACTCTCTAGGAGTTATCTCAATTGAATGATTGAACTGACAGTGTGTTGTGAAAAGCACTAAAACCCTCCATTTCTTCCTTTATTTACATATTCTTTAGAAAATGGAGCCCCTAGTTTTTATGTTTGAAATATATTTTTGACCTCTCTTTTCCTCAAGTCTCTTAGAGAAATCTTGTTCACCCTAAAAAAGCATCTGGAAAAGAAAGAACTTGAAAATTCTAGTTTTTGAGAAAGTTATAATAATTTGGAAAGGTTATATATAACTCGATGTGAATCTGAGGAGTTACATTTAACTCCTCCAACTCACATTAGACAATTTCCCTTATTTTACATTGACGACTCACTTATCACACGATTTGAAATTAACTCTTCTGATGTGAATAAGAGGATTTGGTTCTAACTCCTTTGATTCACATTGAAGGAGTTCCTTTGTCCTTCATTGATGCCCTTCACACAAGTTAATATAAAATCCTTCGATATGAATCAAAGGAGTTAGTTCTAACTCCTACAATTCATATTGGAGGGATTTCCACCAAGGTCCCCAATGTCATAAGAATACTTAGATGGAAGTCCTCTAATCAACATCAGAGTAATTTTCGCTAAGTCCTCTAATGTTCATCGAAGGAATTCCTCTCAAGTCATCCGACGTTAATTATCACGCCAACCACACATTTAATGAAAATATATTCTTTGGCCTATATAAATAATGAACAGTCGAGTTTTTTTATTTGGCTAAAGAAGACGAGGTGAGAGAGATTTATGAGACTTAGAGAATGCCAATCCATTCTTATTCGAACTCATATCCCGTCAGCACCCTCCACGTGGCACCAGGTTTCTAGGTAAGGGAATCTTTTCATTTTTCTAGGGTTAGGGTTAGAGTTTCTCACTCATTTTTTTTTCTTTTCTACAATTTTATTCTCCACTTTATCCCTTAATCAACATCCTTCCCTTTCCTTAGTTTCCTCTGTGGCTATGTAGCTACTTGAACCCTAACTTGTCTTAGAGAAATTTGTTTTCCACATCTTTTTCTACCCTTCTTTATCTTTTTCCTTTAATTGATAGGTTATCCTTTGGAACCCCAATCCCAGACTCATTCCTAGTGTGAAATGTTAAGACCCCTCACCCACTCTCCATAAAACCCTTCAATGTCATTCCATTGAGAGTGTTGTAGGTAACTCCTCTGATCGTGTAAAAGGAGTTATTGTTAACTCTTATGACATGATTGAAGGAGTCAAAAACAAATTCACACCTTTTGGTAGCTCGGACCATTCAACGATAACTCCTATGATCATATCTAATGAGTTCTTTTTATCTTCTACGATATAATCATAGGAGTTACAATTAACTTCATCGATTTCATAAAGATTCAGAAACTCAAATACAAACTCTTATGAAGGGTTATTGGAAAAGTTAGAACTAACTCCTTCGATGAACATTAGAGGAGTTGTTCCTATCCTTTCCAATTAGATCCTTTTCTCTCATATGTATCAGAGAATTTAATACAAACTCCTTCGATTTTCATTATAGGAGTTAATATCCAGATCTCCAATTTTTCCTTTCAAAGATTATTTTTCACCCTTTCCTTCCCATTTTTTTTACCAAGTGAGTCAAGCATGTCTACCATTGCCTCCACATATTTAGTGGATGATTCTATGTTCAAAGATAGTTCCAATTGTTCCTCTCATATTTCAAATTCTTTAGTTGCGTTAAATTACATGTTATATCTTAATATATGTACTAAGCTCATCTCTTCTGGCAGGTTTGAACATCTCACCTCGAAATAAAACAACATGCAAGGTATTAAGAGCCAAGGCCTTTGGAAGTTCCCAACAAATGGAAGGAGAGACAAAAATACTCGGAGCTACGTATGATGACACATCAGGATAACTAGATAAGGATGGAGAAATGTTGAAATAGGGAGAGTTATATCATATGTTCAAAAATTATAATTTCTCCATTGAAACCAAAGATCTGGATGAACTCCAAGTTTTTAAGAATAATAGGAAATATTTTATCTTTAGAGTAGTGACAAACCCAAAAGTATTCCCCTTCATACATTTTATCTCATGTATTTTGAAGAACACCGATGTAAAAAACATATACATATGTAATGCGAGGAAAGAACCCATAGCTTCATTTAGACCCGAGAATTTGGCTAATTGCTATCACATTGAAGAGGGGATCAAAAGGTTGGATAGTAAAATCCTCATCTAATTTGAGTACAAACATAAGGACCTATTCCCAAAGTGGTATATGGAATATAATAAGTTTAATTACAGACCTAAAAGTGGATACCCATAAGTTCCTTGAGAAGACCCTACCAGTACTTGGTAGCCATGCTATGCATATTTTTGGGGGAACCTGACGCAAAAAAAATTGTGTTGTCCTATATGCCTCTAATATACTACTGCATAGATGGAAGGACTTCATTTAATTAGGATGAAACCATATCTGATAACCTCACTACAGTTATCTTCGTGGTGAATCAAGCGCAACCTGGAAGGTTCCCAAGATTCCATATGTCCTCATACCCCCTGCAAATCATGTACACAACTCACAAGTACCCTGCTATGGGGTGGCATTAGATACCATCTGACCCTTCAATCCACATATATTTTAAGAAACTCTAGGAATACAAATATCATATGGAGTATTAAATGATTTAAGAGAATTTTATGGCTCCATTATACAAGTTCATCTTCTGCACCCCTCCTCCATGATTGAAAAATCCATGGAAGTTATAAGAAGAATCATGGATTGGTACCTCATGGAAAACAATACTTATATAAGAATATATGGAACAATGAAACCACCCCCTTTTATTCCACGGTTCAAACCCAACAAACATTTTCTCCGAGAAGTAGCATATCAAACTATAATACATGGAGTTGGGGGGATGTTATACCAACTAAAGAAAGCAATTTTGCCTCGAGTGCCATTATATGTGGGAAATTATTTCTTCGAAAAAATTAATCAAGAACAAGAAGAAGTAAGAACCCTCATTTCCTATCACTTATGGGAAGAGGTGTACATGAGGCATGATTCCAAAAACATGGTTAAAGATAATTTCAATAAGATCGGTCTACCTTGGGAGTATACCACAGATCTTTGGGAAGAGGAATAAGTACATCATAACACCCATAGATATGATGACTTCATATTCAACATGCATGTCTAACTGAGAGGAATGATCGCAGATGAAGAAAAATAAAGAGAAGAAGCCAAGAAGAAAGTAGAGCAAGAAGAAGTTGAGTGATCCTCCCCCATTTCAATCTCAATGCACTCAGTATCTGCAGAAGAAGAAGAAGAAGAATTACTAGTTTATAAAAAGAGGAGATACAAAGAGAAGGTTTTAAAAAAGAATAATGGTGTGGTAAAGAAGAAGTGGAAGATTGAGGGTGAAAAGGAATAATCTAAATCTGAAGTAGAAGCAAATGTTGCAACAGAGAAAGAATCCAAATGAAAGGAACAAGAGAAAAAGGAAATAGTAGAAAAAGAAATAGCATAACAAGTGAAAAAGGAAGCTAAAGAAGAATTTGACAATTTTTTTGAAGAAAAAAGGAAACATAAAGTAGTAGAAGATAGGGGAGGGGACAGACATCCCATGTAAACAAACATTCTGAAAATCTCTAGCGATGGTGTAGAAATGGATCTATCAGGCCATGGCTTAGGAATTTGGATTTGAAATCCATTTTAGTCGAGTGAAGTACCAAACCTAAGGATCTTCACCTATGACAACAAGACATGTAGGATTTTGCAGGAGAAGGTGAAGAAAGTGTCGGTAATAGAAGGAGCACCAATCTTGATTGTAACCCATGTTCCCATGATGGGATATGTCAGAGAATATCCTATAGCAACCGATACACCCAACTTCGCATTTATGAACACTAATGTAGAAAACATACAAATATTGTTCCAACAAGACAAAGAGAAAGAGGCAAGGATCAAAGAGCTAGAAAAAAAACTTCAACAGGTCAAGATTGATGAGAGAAGCTTTCAAAGATTCAAAAAGTCAAGAACCATTTGGAAGGAGCCATTATTGATATGTTTCCTCACCTACACCTCTTCTAGAATGTAGTTGCAATAAGCATTGATCAAAACAACCGGGTACAAGAGAAGATGACATAGTATAACATCATTCGTGAAGTCATAACCAACATAGACAGATTGATAGAAGAAAATCCATATGCACCACCTAAGTTATACCGACCATCAAAGATGGAAAGAAAGACAAATTTGTATGTGTTGGATGATTTCCAGAAGATAGGATAGAAATTTGATAAATAAGTCACCAGATCTATGGAGATATGCTCAAGGATCCATAAAGAAACACAAGAATTGATAAAAAAACATCTGATTTCCAAAGTTATATGAACTTGGGAAGAACCTGGTGTCAAATGAACTGGTAGAAAAAGTACACAACAACAGGAATAATGAAGGGAAGTAATTGAAACTTCCACCACTATCTCCACAGACCTCATATCAACACCTATTACAACCAGTTAATCCACATACCATGATAAAGTCCTTCATGAAAACACTGTCTAAATACTTGAGTACTCTAGAGGATATTGTTTCTCTAAATAAACCAACATTGGAGAAACTGACTCTTAGAAGGATTAAATTGTTGGAGTTACTTCACACACATCTAGGATTTTATTTTCCTAAGTTTTTTCCTTGTTTATTAGTCATAATTAGTCATTATTGAGTCTCCTATATTTTAGGGGAGAATATTCCACCTAGAGAGTATTCTCTTTCAGTTGACACTTCAGTTTGACTAGTTGAGTTGAGTCTATATGCTGCATTGGTTTTGTCACCATGAAACATTGGGATGATCACCATGCTAATGCGCACTTTCCTTGGGATCATCACCATATTATCGCATTACCCTTGATTCTTTGATCTACTCCTCACTACACTCTATTCAGTCCATTAACTGAAGACTAGTTGACTAGTTAACTCGGCTAGGTGGTAGTTCACTCCCGTAACTTCCTGAGAGACTAGAATAGGTGGAAGTTCACTCCTGTAACTATTGGTGTGTGTCCATATCACTCTATACCACCAATATGATGCATTGGTTCTTCTCTAGTGCTCATTTATTGAGTCATACAGAGTATATATTTTGTAAATTATTCATTATTCATTACGGTTAATGAGAATTCTTACATTCTTTCTCTCCTTCTTCTTCTTTCTTAATTTATGTCTACAAATGTGTGTAGTATTTTCTAGATAGATCTATTATGTGCAAGTTCAACATATTTACATGGTATCAGATTCGAATAACTTCTAAGAAAAAGCTACACCAAAATGTTTTTGCAGGTACAAAATATTGAAGACAGCGAAAAGATGGATTTCCAAAAAGAATTCATTCTTACACCTTACAACTACTTTTCATGGAAGAATAAAATAACCATACAAATCCAAACCATAGGATTTTATAGGTTAGCCTTGAATACATATACAGAACTGAAATAAGCCATAGAAAAATCCAAATACTTAAAGCGAATGGATGAAGCACTCAAAACAATGTGAAGTCTTATTTCTCCCAATCTCATTTTTCACATATCTTCCTGTAAGACTCCCAATGAATCCTAGACCACCTTGTAAGGGATATTTGGAAAATAGGATGAGATGAGGGGACACATGCTGGAGGTGGAATTTCTCACATTGGATCCAAAAATCTTCGACAATATCCAAGATTTCTTTACAAAATTCAAGGAGGAGAAACAAATGGTTTTCACCATTCTCTCCAAACTTGGTCCTGAATTCTTTGTATTTGTATCCACATTCCAATATGTCATATTCACCTCTAGAGCCACTTGGAATATGCCTTATCTTTAGGACTTTATCGAATCCCTGACACAAGAGAAAACCATGCTCATCAACATGGGAAAAATCAAAGTCCCAAAGGCGCATGCACTCACTGTGCAATATGGCAGCCACAAATATCAGAAATCTAAAGGTAAAGAAAAAAGGAAATCTCATGCACATTTGAATAAGGAAGGGTACACAAAACCCTTCACCGATTCCTCTGGATCCAAAATTGAAAAGGGAAGAAAAAGGGAGAAATGGACGTATTGTCACAAAGGATTCCATCCAGAATCCGCATGGATGAAAAAAAAATAGATCTAATGACTCAAATACTTCATAAAAATAACCTTGGAGATCGCATCCCCAAGGGTACCAAGAAGAAGAATCCAGAAGATCAGAATCCCAAAAAAGGAAATTCTAGCCATGCCTTGATTTCCATAAACTCCTCTCATGATGCTTGTATCGTAGATTCAGGAGCATCACATCACACAGTTGCCTCAAAAGAAGTCTATTCTTCATTGGATGCATGCAAAGGTCCTCCTATTCCGATGGGGGGAAAATCTTATGTTGAAGTCACCGGAAAAGGAAGGATTGAACTCACCAAAAGAAGCTTCGAGAATCTGTTGCATGTTCCCAAACTTTCCATCAACCTTCTCTCCATGTATCAGATGATGAATTTTGGCACTGGAAATAAAGTTATATTCACACTAAATGTCGTGGACATCTATGACATGCAAACCAACTCCAGAGTTGCAACCGGTGAGGTAAATAATAATTATAGATTGTATACATTTTATGAATTCATAGAACCTAATTTTTCTTTACTTCTTACTCATGCTCATGAAAGTAGTAGGATATGGCATGAAAGGATTGGACATTTGAATTTCAGATACATTCAACAACTTAGCAAGAGAATATTGGTTGATGGTCTACCTGATCCAGATTTTATGAGCACAATGAAATGAATACAGATTATTAAACTATGCTTAACATATAATAACAGAGATACAGTAAAACTAGTTTTCTTTCAAAAAGGAAATAAGTTGAAACTGTAAAATGTAGCAGAAACCAAGCTTGCTGGAATGGTGGTGGCTTATCTCTAAGAAGAGATGCGACGGCTGCACTCATTCGCAAGAAAATAATTACAATGAGGCTCTGAAGGAATTTTTACAATAAACAGAAATGAAAAAAACCCTAGACATCCCAAAATCTAACCCTATGAGATGAAGCGCCAAATGTCATGTGGGCCCCGTTTGGGTAAGTTAGTAGATCAACTTCCCTAGGTCGTAACTTTTTCACACAATCTCTGTTTTAGATGCACGATAGCCAGTTGGAAAGGTATCATTGAGGATATTCATTTTGGGGGCTCAATCAGATCCATCGACTATCATTAAGAATCTCGATCCCGAAAAAACTTCATTTAGGCCCTCAAAATGGCCGCGAAAGTTAAAAAATACTAAAAATAGTAAATTGCCAAAATTGCCAGAAAACTGTTTTGAGCGAGTTGGAAATAGTGGGTGGCCACCGATATCCACCTGGATCAATCCTCCCTCCGTAGGAATCAATGGTATCCATTTCATTCATTTACCCCATCAAATGAGGAAATTTCTGTTGAATTTGGCCTCGGGTGAGCCAGTTCCCTTGGTGCAGAAGTTTCCCTGCTTTGACAACTCGATAAAGATGGATCCTTTGTTGTCGAGTGTCCTTGATATGTGTGTCCACAATATGATCATTGGATGCATGTTTCATGTAGTCAGGGTTGATATTTGTTGGTTTCAATTGCTCTTCTATCTCTGAGGTGTCCAATAATGGTGGGAAATATGGTCAAAGGAGAGCCATGTTGAAGACTAGGTGCAGGCCAAGGAAAGGGGGAATGTTGAGCTTAAACACATTGTCACCCACAACCTTGGTGATGGTTTATGGAGTATAATGAAGTGTGTGAAGCTTCCGATGGGGACCTATAAGGTGTTCTTTCTGCAAGTGAAACCAAAATTTTTCTCCCACCTGAAACCTATGTGGCACCCAATGTTGATCATGACACTACTTGTACTTGGCATTAGACTTTTGTAGAATATCTTGAACCTGTTGGTAGATGTGTTGGATCCCCTCAATGAACCAGGTGGTTTTGTCAGATTCTAGTGGAGTAGGGGATGAGTTGTCCGAGGTGGTCACCAGGGGTAGTGCAACATCCATGGGCCCCAATGGTTGGAATCCCAACACAACCTGAAAGGGGTTGTGGCCAATTGAGATATGCAGGGCTTGGTTGTAGCTATGTTGGACATAGGGAAGACTCTCATGCCATGTGCAGGGGTGTTTTGAATTATACATGTGCAGGATATGTATGATCATCTGATTGACGAACTCAGTTTGGCCATCTGTCTGGGGGCGGAAGGCAGTGGATTTGTTGAGATTGGTATCCAACAATGACCAGAGGCTTGACCATAATGTGCTGAGGAATCGACTATCACACTTTGAGATAATGGTTTGTGGGATCCAAAAATTTACCCATACTCGTTCAAAGAATATCTTGGTAGTGGCTTTTGTTGTGATGTTCTTCTTGTATGAGGATAGAATCGCCATCTTGGAAAAACGATCAACAACCACACAATCATAGTCATTTCCCCTCTTGGTTGATGGGAGGCCTGACATGTAGTCCATTGAGATGGATTCCCATGGCCAGTAAGGAGTAGGAAGAGGGGTGTACAGGACCTGTTTCTTAGTGGTCGGTTTGGAAATAACACAAGTGGTGTAGGATCTGATATACTTGTCATCATCCTATCGAATTTTTGGCTAGTAGAAATGTTTCTGCAACACTGCCACTGTCTTTTCGATGCCAAAGTGTCCTACCACTCAATTGTAGTGAGATTCCCAAATCAGCTTCACGTGCTCACATGATGGAATGCAGAGATGGACCAGACAACACAACAACCCATATTGAATATGGAAATTAGCGACCACTGAGTTGGTACCCAACATTTGGTAGGTGGTGGAGAAGTCAAGGTCTATATCGTAGAGGTGGGGCCATCCGGAGGTATCATGGCCTCAATATTCTAGAACCGTGGTGAGTTTGACGACTGGAGGTTGGCTAAGGAAATCAACAACTCAGTTGGTACTTCCTTTTTTATACTTGATGTTGAGGTGGAACTATTGTAAGTATGTGGAACACTTCTAATGGTGGTCATTCTGCAATTTTCCTTGGGTCTGCATGAACTGTAGTGGCTTATGATCAGAGTGGATGACTGTCTCCTTCTTAAGAATGTAATGTCTCCACTGGCAGCAGGATTGCATAATGGAGTACATTTATTTGTCGTAATTAGGGTACTTATGGACAACATTTAATAGTGTCTCACTATGATATGCCACGGGGTGGTCGTTTTGAGTGAGAACGATGCCTACAACATAGTCTAAAGCATCTATCTTGATCTCAAATGGATGTTGCAGGTCCGGGAATGAAAGTACTAGGGATGAGCACAAACTCTTATTCAATTCATCGAAGTCTTGTTGTTGGGACAGGCCCCACAAAAATTTTTCCTTACCTCCACCCTTGGTTACTTGGCTGAGGGCCCATGCGATATGTGAGAATCCCAACATGAACTTGCGATAGAAATTGGTGAAGTCCAAGAAGCTCCGAAGTTCAGGAAGTGCGGTTGGGGCTGGCTAGTCATGGATGACCTAGATCTTGGCTAGATCCACAAGAACACCATGCCGATCAATGATGTAGCCTAAGTAATGGACCATGTCCATGTTGAAGGATCATTTTTCCAATTTGCATATAGTTTGTGCTGCCACAGGGTGTGTAGAACCTATTGATTATGCTGCAAGTGTTCCACCAAAGTCTTGGTGTATATGAGGATTTCATCCAAATACACCACTACAAAATTATTGGTGAAAGGTCGTAGGATATCGTCCATCATCCTCACAAACATTGTTGGAGAATTTGTCAAACCAAAGGGCATGACCATCCATTCAAAAATACCTTCTTTTGACTTGAATTCGGTATTCCATACATCTGTCTATTCTATTGGGACTTGGTGGTAGCCAGACTTCATATCAATATTAATGAAGTATTTTTCCCTCATGAGCTGATAAAGGAGGTCGTCGATTCGAGGAATCGGGTACTGGTTTCATACTGTGATTTTATTCATGGCCCAGTAATCAATGAAGAGTTGTCAGGTCCTGTCTTTCTTCTGCACCAACATGATTGGGCTCCCACAAGGCGATGAGATGGGATGTATGTGCCCCTTGTGGAGAGTTTCTTTGATATTCCTCTTGATCTCATTTTCTAATAGAGAGTGGTAGTAGACTGGCCCATTGGGTAGTGATGTGCCTGGGGTCAAATCGATGGGATGCTTTACTAAATTACCTGGAAATGCAGACGTACCCTGGTAGGAGAGGAGAAGATATATGAGTATTCTTCCATGACCTTATCCACTTTCTTTTATTGTGTGGAGAGATTGGTCGTGGAGGCCCTAGACGTGGCTACACTATTTCACTCACTCTGAGAGTGAATCACAAAGAAGACAAATTTCCTAGTCTTAGAGATGACCCTCCTGCATTGCTTGACAAAGATCAAGGAAATAGCAATAGGAGGGACTGCTTCGGGTATCCTGTACAATTTCCTTTTGAAAGTAATAATAACACTATGAGGCCTAGACTCATATACAACATGACGTTTCCATAAATAAGTTTGTCCCAAAAGAACATTAAAAACTTCGAGAGGAGAAACATCACACAATACCTCATCTTTGAAGGGCTTGATGTCGTATGATAGTCGACATAGTTGGCTGACGTAGAGATCGCTTCCTTGGCATAGCCATCCAGTGGTGTAGTGTTGTGGTTGCGGCATTGTCGGTAGGGCTAGCCACTTGATGACCTATGCTGAGATGGCATTCTTCTAGCTACCGCTATCAACGATGAAGTGCAGTGGGGTGTCTTTTACCCACATCTGTGAATGGAAGAGGTGCTTACCTTCTTCTGGCTCGTTTGGTTCACTAGGCTGGAGATTGGTGGTAGCAACGGTGGCACTGGGTTCTGTGTCAATGATCCTTCTTCCCCTTTCTGTTTCTAACTCAGATTCAGAACCCACATATAATTTAGAAGCTTTCACTTCGACCACCAGAGACTGCTTTGAGAGGCGGTCAGTAATGTTATACCAAGGGATCTTATTGAAGTCACACCACTTTTTGGTATCTTTCTTTTTCTTTCTGATGTCCTTATTTTCTTTCGGCTTGGACTAGTTGTCCTGATACTCTCCATCTTTGCTCTGTCCTTTTTTTTGTGGGTTGGGGCCACCCCTTCTTGGATTTTGTTGTGAGGGGTTCTCAGGCCAAGCTTTCCCTATCTTTTCTTTGAGTTTCTGCTCAATTTTGACGACATATCGGTAGGTTGTGCTTAAGGACGATATGTCTAGAAATTCTATTTCAGTATGGATGTATCTATGCAGAGCACCGTGATACTTGACCACCAGATGTTTCTCTGAATATTTGATACCCATCTTGGTGTGCAAGGTATGGAATATATTTGTGGACTCTTCCACTGCTTGGTCTCTTTCTTGCCGCGGTGCGGTCCATTTGGTATACAAGTCATCATAACTTCCGACAAGGTAGTATTGTTCCTTAATAGCATCCCCGAAGGATTCTCAGGTGGTCGTGACTATAAATAATGAGGGTTCCTCTGTTTGATTTTTCTCATAGAACGTTTCCCACCAATATTTGACATGGGGAACGACTTTGAGGAGTTTAAAAGTAATATTTTCTCTATTCGAAAAGTTATGGACAGAAAAATACCCTTCTAGTAGATTCAACCATTTTTCTACAGCATCTGCATCTATATGACCTTCAAATATAGGAATATCAAATTTGATTTGTACCTTGAAGGGGGTGGCACCTCCGCTTGAGGAACATGTGTCGTATGTTGTTAGTCACCGAAGGATTTGCATGAAACTATCCATCATCTTGTTCCTCTATTGTGTGAGGGCTTCCTCAAGAAACATTTTGAAAGGATCTCTTGTTCGGTCATATTTATTTTCTCCTACCATGAGAGGTCACTTGGGTGTGCGATAGATTTTCTCCTTAAGATAAACAAGCTCGAGACCCAATTCTTTGTACCTTGACCTCGTTGGGGACATACATTAAGACAAAACGAGCAGACTGCTCTGATACCAATGATCCAGGTTTTATGAGAAGAACGAAATGAATATAGATTATTAAAAGATTCTTAACATAGAATAACAAAGATACAGTAAAACTGGTTTTCTATTCAATAAGAAAATAAGATGAAACTGTAAAATGTAGCGGAAAACAAGCTTGGTGGAATGGTGGCGGCTTATCTCTGAGAAGAGATGTGACGGTTGTGATCATTCGCAAGAAAATCATTACAATGAGGTTCTGAAGGCCTTTTTACAATAAATAGGAATGTCAAAAACCCTAGACATCCAAAAACCTAACCCTATGAGATGAAGTGCCAAAAGTCATGTGGGCCCCGTTTGGGTAAGTTAGTACATCAACTTCCCGGGGTCGTAACTTTTGCATACGATCTATGTTTTAGGTGCACGATAGCCCATCGGAAAGGTATCATCGATGCGATTCATTTTGGGGGCTCAATTAGAGCCTTTGGGTATCATTGAGAATCTCAATCCTGAAAAACCTTCATTTAGGCCCTAAAAATGGCCCCGGAAGTTAAAAACTACTAAAAATAATAAATTGCCAAAATTGCTAGAAAATTGTTTTGATCAAGTTGGAAAAGTTGGGTGGACACTGATATCCACCTGGATCACTACTAGACATCCATTTCTACAAGGGATTATGTGAGGGATATGTTCTCAAAAAACACCCTTAAGAGAAATTCAACAAAGGAGAGTCTCAGATAGCTTATGCACCTTTAGATCTGATCCACAGTGACCTTGTGGGTACTTTTCCACATCCATCCATCAACAAAGCGAGGTTTTCTCTCATTTTTTTATGATATCTCATGTTTTACATGGATCTAATTTCTCAGGAAAATACATGAGGTCTTTCAACACCTCAAAGATTTCGAAGCCCTCGTTGAGACACAGTCCAGAAAGAAGATCAAAGTCCTTCTAACTGATAACGGGGGAGAGTATGTCAATCATGATATCCATGATATTTTCCATGAGGTAGGGATTTAGTTGCATCATATAGTTCCCTATACTTTGCAACAAAACAGATTTGTTGAGAAGAAAAACATACCTCTAAAGGAGATGTCATCTTACATGTTGCATGCAAAGTCACTACCACAGAGACTATGGGCCAAAGCACTTAATTGTGCAACATACATCCAAAATATATCTCCCCGTAGATATGTCAAGGATAAGACCCCCTAGGAGGCTTGGAGTAGCCTCAAACCAGAAGTGGTCCACTTTCTCATTTTCGGTTCACATGCATGGGCTTGGATTCCCTCTTAAAAGAGGAAGGATCTTGATCCACAAAGAAATGAGTTATTTTTGTTGGAAACCCTGACGATGTGAAGGGATATAGGATTATTGATCTTTCCTCAAACCGGTTCATCATTGAGCGTAGTTTCCAATTCAAGGAAAGTGTCTCACATGTACCTCACTAGACGCTTGCAGACACCTTCATTCTTCCACCTATCCAATATGATGAGCATGCACATGTGGAATCTTCTTCAAACAATATTTTTGATTCATAGGAATCCGATGATTCATATTCAGAGTTAGTACAGTTATATGCAGAGTCAGAGCATCTAGAGGTAGTTGCAGAGCCAGAGAAGAGGCCCAAGTGGGCACAGACTACTCTTCAGGATGTAGGGGATCTCATTTGTGATCCAGATGATACTAGGAGGACTCAATCTGATTTTGAGGAGCCTCCTGTTGCACTCACTACCATTAAACCATTTCCCTCCATGCATATTTTCTTAGTTCAGTATTCAGATCTACAGTCTTATGGCGAGGCTATTGGAAATCCCTTTTGGGAATCCACCATGCAAGAGGAGTACAACTCCCTTCTCTATAACCGGACTTGGGATGTGGTTCCCCTTCCTTCTGGGAGGAAAATTATCAGATTCAAATGGGTCTACAAGATCAAGAGTGCAACATATGGACATATAAGAAGATACAACACTAGGTTTGTTTCCAAAGGCTTTCAGCAGGTGCATGGTATTGACTATGATGAGACCTTCACTCTAGTAGTGAAGATGGATTCCATATGATTGACACTTTCCATTGCAGCAGCCAAGGGATGGGAATTTCATCAGATGGACGTGAAGAATGCATTTCTTCATGGTGATCTCTTTGAGGAGATCTAGATGGAGTGGGCCCAAGGATTTGTGCATGACTCATGTTTGGTATGTCAACTGAAGAAGTCCCTTTATGGACTCAAGCAGGCTTCGAGGCAATGGTATGAAAATATGGACTCCTACTTGTTGTCACAAAACTTTGTATGTTGTAAATTAGACCCGAATGTCTACATGCTCAGGACCGCTGATTCACTTCTACTCTTAGTTCTATATGTTGATGATTTGTTGATCACTGGTTTCCCGACTTCAGCGATTGTTGCAGTCAAGATGATTCTACATGATAGGTTTTTGATCATGGACATGGGTCCACTACACTTATTTCTTGGACTCGATATCAGTTAGGATACATCAGGCATCAAACTGTTTCAGGCCAAGTATGCACAAGATATCCTTGAGAGATTTCTCATGAAAGACTGCAAGTCTGCTCCGACTCCTTTCCTATAAAGAGTGAAACTTGAGGATGGTAGGGAGAATCCACTGGTTGACAACACACTGTACAAATAGCTAGTGGGGAGCTTGTTGTATCTCACACACTCCAAACCAGAGCTGCAATGGAAGACTGCAAAGTGTATCCTTTGATATGTACAAGGCAACATAACCTTTGGGATTCATTATGTAGCAGACTCTACATTATATCTCATTGGCTTTACTAATTCTGACTGGGTTAGTGATAACACTGATCGCAAGTCCACATCTGGTTATTCACTCAGTCTTGGTTTTGGGCCTATCTGTTGGTCAAGCAATAAGAAATTTTCCATTTCTCTATTTTCAATCAAGGCATAGTACATAGGGGTAGTTAACATTACCATTCAGGCTATGTGGCTACAACATTTTCTCACTGAGTTGGGCATTCAGTTTCATCAGTCGATCATCATATGGTGTGACAACTAGAGCACTCTGAAGTTCTACAGAGATCTAGTTCAGAGGTAGCAAACGAAGCACATCAATATCTACATGCACTACATCTGGTACTTATTACATGAGGGGATCATCAACCTACAATTTTTTCCTTCAGTAGAACAGATGGCAGATAAATTCACCAAGACCTTCACTCAGTAGAAGTTCCATTCTCTAAAAAGTTGTCTTGGAGTGAAGGACATAGTTTCCTAACAATTGTAGTTCTTCTTTTTACATACATTTTACCTTGAGGGGGTATTTTTACCATGAGGTTTTTCCCTCTTTCCTAACTTTATTTCAGTGTATCCTTTGTATTTGGGTACCTAACATGGCCTCGTTTTCAGGATCGATTATTTATTTTCACCATAGTGATGTTTAGGAGGGGTGTTGGAGTTACTTCACAAACACCTAGGTTTTATTTTTCCTAAGGTTTTTCCTTGTTTATTAGTCATAATCGGTCATTATCCAGTCTCCTATATTTTAGGATATAATATTCCACCTAGAGAATATTCTCTTTCAGTTGACACTTCAGTTTGACTAGTTGAGTTGAGTCTAGATGTTGCATTGGTTTTGTCACCATGCAACATTGGGATCATCAACATGCTAATGAGAAATTGCCTTGGGATCATCACCAGACTATATAATTACTCTTGATTGCTTGATATACTCCTCACTACACTCTGTTTAGTCAGTTAACTTAAGACTAGTTGGATAGTTAACTAAGCTAGGTGGCAGTTCACTTCCATAACTGCCTGAGAAACTAGACTAGGTGGTAGTTCACTCTCGTAACTAATGGTGTGTGCAAGATCACACTAGACCACCACTATGGCACATTGGTTCTCCTCTAGTTCACATTTATTGAGTCATACACAGTATATCTTGTGTAAATTATTCATTATTCATTACAGTTAATGAGAATTCTTTGATTCTTTCTCTTCTTCTTCTTATTTCTTAATTTCTTTCTGGAAGTATGTGTAGTATTTTCTAGCTAGATCTGTTTTGTTCAAGTTCAACACATTTACATGAATCCCTTTATGACCATCTAGAAGTTTGGACAACATATATCAGAATTAGGAATCCTTGAAGGAAGGAACAATACCTGCCTTTTATTTTTCTTTTTTCTTAACAAGCCTCAATTTTGTATTATTAGTACACTTGTCTCTAGGAATTTGAAGTTGAACCCTTTTGTAACCATGTATTCAAGAAGAAGATGAAGATTCCTATAGGAGTTACTAAAATTTGTATAAAGAGGAATAGAATACCACTTGAAAAGGGATTTTGACCCTTCAAACATTGTGGATTTCTGAACTATTTTGGGAACACAGTGTCAACTAAAATTGAAGAGTTGTTTTAGAGTTTTCATTTATTATTGTTGAAACTAAGAATAAAGAGAATCCCTTAGGGCCAAATTTGGAAGAAGGAATTATTTTTTTGTGAAGAAAATCTAAGAGGTGAATTATTTTAAGGGAGGATGAATGTTTTTCATATGAACTGCAAGAATGCTAGTTTGTTTATGGATTAATTCTTAAGCAATATGTGATATTCTACAGTTTTAAGTATTTCTTCAAATAATTTTTATGCCTTGAGCTTGATGAGTTGTTAATGTGTGCATTATTGTAATATGGAATAATATAGTTATATGTATGTGCACACACTTGTTTTTTATTCTACTCTTCTATTCAAGATATCTATCTAGGATTTCATGTAGGATATGATTCCATTTTCAACTCACTGGTTACTTTAGTTTTATCCTACCTAGGATAGATTAAAGTAGATTAGTAATATATTAGCTTGAATTTCATACATATTCTTAATGTACATCTCTGGATTGAATATCCACTCATCATTCACACTCATCGGAAAACCAGTTTGCAACCGGAAAAAAAAAACTAAAAACAATAACTATGGCAGTTGTGCTAGAATACAGATGGTTCTCCTTACTCAAACAATGCATAGTCTAGTTGGGATTTTGTACCAGGGAGTACCCCTTGCTATTGTCAAGTGAATTCAGACCCATCAACGGAATTGGTGCTAGAAGGAGGGTCGTCTTTTATGGCTTATATAAATGATTTACACAAGTGAAACCAATCTTCGGGAAATAGTCCCACTCCTTCATTGTTTCCTTGAATTGAATCCGAACAATAAGTTACCTACGAAGACTCAAGACCTGATTTCAGAAGTGCCTCGGGAAGCCCATAAACTCATTTTGAGACTTGGTTTCATATACCACAATAAGATATTTCCAAAACCCGTAGGATTACATGTGGTTACAAAAAAATGCTTGGTAAGTTACCAACAACCTCCCATCTTCCTAGGAGAAAAGAAACCTATGTTGAAATACCTAAGACAAATCCATATTTTTATATAGACTATATAGACAACCTCATCGAAACTACTTTGCAATAAGTTCTAGCACCCTTAAGTCAAGCTACATATTTCTTTGTTGAAATTGAAGAGGAATTTGAAGGTGAACAACCAAATATTACTTTATAACAACTAATGGGGGGGATATAAACCATAGGGAATTCACACCTCGCTGGAGGGCCCAAGGTACTCTGAATTTGCTTGGAAAACTACATGAAATGCCAAGAGAATTTGATAAATTCCTTTCAAAATTTGATCTAGATAAATATAGGTCCCCATAAGACCATTTAAATAATTTCTTCCTAGCCACTATTATATCCCTAAATGCCCTACTCCTGCATACATGTCCTTGGCCCTCTTGCTTGCATATTTTGACAAAGCACTGTTGAGAGCTCTTCTTAAAGAACCATTTTTTAGGGGATGTACGCACCCTGCACCATTACATCCCGCGTACATATTCTTTATGCACCACTGCATCCCGTGTACATATGCTTGATGCACTACTAAAACCCACGTACATATTATTTCTACACACTAAACAATCTGTGTATGCTTGCAAAAGTTGCAAAAATCAAAAAGTTGTAAGGAATTCAGTGAAATTCACGGGCTATTGGAGGTTTCCCAACCAATTCACTTTCTATAGTCCATCACCCAACTGAATAACCATCCTTTTGTCATATAAAAGGAGGTGTTGGGGTCTCATTTCACATCCAAGCATAAGAACAATGAAACTCTGCCCAATTTCACTTCCCCTCCTTGCTCAAGCTTTTGATCCCTTTTGTGAGACATTTCCTGAATATTCCCTCATCAACCCCTTCTTCTTCCATTCAATCCAATCCCTTCCATTGAGGTGATCAAAATATTGCGAGAAGAGGTCTATTCAAGGTGCACTTGGAGCATTATAAATAGGATCCCATACCAGGTTCACGGAACGGTGGTTGACACAGATTGTAAGTTTTAGTATTTGTTTGATGAATAAAAGAATATCTTTTCCTTGTCCCAAATGATGATGTTTTGCGTATTTTCTTTGATTTATACATAGAATTTGATGTCTAACCCCAAATCATGAATATAATATCATGCTTGTAGTCCTTTTTTTCCTATTTTTAGATGCAAGTCAGCCTTGGGAGGAGACACGCAGTCATTGGAACTACAGAGATTGAGGAGGTCATCACCGGATGTGGGATAAAAGTTACAGTTACCTGATCTTTTCTCTCATTTCTTTCTTTTCATTCATTTTTCTATGTTTGGGGTAGAGTATAAAATATATTTTCTTTTAGACAGTCATTCACTATGTCTACTTATTAAACCCTGGTGTAGTTAAAGGGGGGATTTTCCTGCTAGCAGAACTGACGACCATACTGGGGATCTCTCTAGGGTTTTATAGGGGTTTTCGATTGATTTATTGGTTTTTTTTCCTTTCAAATTTATTTCAAGTGTGTTGATTATGTCAAGGGGTTTTGGTTAGCTCCAAGGTGCATACCAGTTGTCCCTTCTCTGTAAGACTATCTGGTCTTTTTATTTTTGAAAAGACACAGAGGTGTACATGCTCTGTCTTGGGTCGACCCATGTACATACACGCTCTACATAGTAAAAAACCCACCTACATACGCAGGATGTTGATGCAACAAATCGTGTCTTAGTTTCATGAAAGTTTTTTTAAAAAAGAGGGAGTTTAACTCTTTCCTAATTGAAATTCACACTTCTCAGGTCTTTCTTGGATCAGCCAAAGTCTTTGTCTGTAGCCATAGCTTGGGTATAGGTTCCAGCTTACTTGTTTTCTTAGTCTTATTGTGTTTACCCTAAAAAGGTTACAAGAAATTTTTTGAGTCTTAGATCCACTCTTTTTTTGGTTTCTTGATTGAATCCTTGTGATCCGTAGTGGGCTGAAGCTATTTTCCAACATTGTTTCAGTTTTCTTTTTATCCTTTTTACTTTCTTTGAAAAAAGAAAAATTTTACTTTAGTTTTTCTCTTCAAATAGGTTAAGAAAAAAAAGGAATTTCATTTTCTTGCATTTCGGTTTGGTAAAGAAGTTAAAGTTGTTATTTGCAAAAAGGAAAAAGAGTCTTTATTATCAAGTTCTTCTTGATTTCTTGAAACATAATTGGCTTGTAGTCAAGCGAAAACAATTTTTAGGTTTTCTTTACGAGATCTTGAAATATTAGTTAAGAAAAGTTATGTTTACAAAGAGTTAGTTACAAGCTTTGCTTTTAAATTCGAAGTAATTTTGCTTTCAAGTTCTTTAATTCTCTCCTCTTTATTCATCTCTTTATAACACCATTAGTTTAACTACCATACCTTGTGAGTAATCAAGCCTAAAAAATAACGCATAATCTAAAATACATTAGACTTTTCTATTTGTAGGGTTCACAAACTAGTTTAGGATTTTAGGTCCTTGAATTAGGTTTGGAGAGGAAACTCTTCAAGGCCACTTAAATCAAACATCACACTCTGAGTTAGGGATTTCTTTAAGTCCAGTATCGTAAGAGTTATCCGGGACCCCCCTCTAACATGGGGGATAAACAAGAGGTCACATGAGGAAAGGCATTGGAGATAACCCCTCCAAAGTTGGACTAAACGTAGTGGGGATTGTATATTGAGGGTCTTTCTCAGGAATAATAACGACTACATTTTCCTACGAAGCTTCATGGACCTCGAATCCTTTCGAGAGACTTTTTTTTATTCTAGACCATTTTCTTTCGATACCCTTGATAGGATTCATACTTTTTATCCTACTCATTACGATCTTCCTGACTGTCAAATGTACCCTCCTAGTAACTGGTTTCGAGATGGGGACCTAGTTTCCCATATTTTAGGGACTCACATGGGTGACTATGGGGGTATACTATGGTACCTGGGGAAGATGTCAGATCATGCTAGACAGAGAATACCTAGAGGGTTCTTCCATGTTTGAGTTTCTCTTACACCAATTAGTTTCTCTTGTGTCGATTGGCATAATTGTCCTTCCTTCTAGTGTTCAATGCTAGTAAACCCTTACTGTGTTGGTTGATCATTTCTCAAAGTGGAAGATCAATAGCTTTATTAGTCGTGAAGGCTTCAAGGCCTGTCATCGATTACATTGGAGCCACCTCTGCCACCGTTGCAGTGAAGACTTGACCAAGAAGGGTCATTCGAAGCAACCAGGCCATAGGAAGTTGTGCCCGAGCCTTCTCCACAAGGAGACTTTTAGACTCTGGAGGAACCTACAGCTTATAACCTTTCAGCAGAAGCTCTCAGGCCAACTAACCCTCTGATTACTGACTTGTCATCACCAATATTGATTCAAGGTGTCCCTCCCAAGGTGATACCTTATGAGTGCCATATAGTCCTACAAGCGGCAATGGAAGCAAATGCTTCTACTTCGTCCCAGAATCCTCATACTCTCGTTACAACTACTACCACAGGGGGCATACTACCTACTCTTCCACCTTCGCCAGTCAGGAACACAATGGTATTGACTCCCTCAAATTTGAGAAGCAGTCCCATACCATTATCGGATTTGACCACTATTATGTTTCCTCAGAGTGCGACAAGCCCTCCTTTCTAATATGGCATGCTTGGATTTGATTCAAACTCGGTTCTTACTTACTCTACCTTACAAACCATGGGTCTGGGGGAAGGGATCTCAAACGTTCCCATTCAAGGGTCAATTGGGGGTGCTTCTGTCTCTTTTAATTCTATCCCTTATGGTGGGGGTCATATACATCCTCCTTCCCCTTTTCTCGGTGGTGCTTTTCAGTGGCCAATCGAGCTAAACACTAATTATAGCTTGTTTGGTGGAGGTATATTAGGACCTTTGTCTTATACAATTTAGGTGGGATATATGTCATTCTCTTTGTTTGACACATTTGGGAACAATTTTTTTTCTTCAGTTGTTGTCTTGGTTGGGGGAAACCCCAGTTTTGGTCAACAGAACCTGGTGCAAGGTATTATTCCTTCACAGGGAGCGATGACTAGAGTTTTCTCTGCACAAGGGCTTTGGAATCCTTGGAAGGGATCAGTTCTCTCACAAGGGATGGTGTTTGGGGGAAACCCCTTCCATGCTCAATGGAACCCCGAGAAATGATCTGTACCCATTCCTATCAGATCTACTAGGGGCATCATCTTCTAGGGTCGTTGAAACACAATGCAGGGAGAAATCCCTGCACAAGCTATGTCGTCCAATTACGAGAGTCAATCGATGATACCCTAATAGATGCAGTTACCCTATGTTGGTCAAGGCTATGAATTTTACCAAAACCCTAGCCAATAGTCCAACTTTTCTTGGAAACTGGTGCCAGTCAAACTCCAGGACCCTATTTTCCTGTAAATAGTTCACAACCAAAACTACCATTTATGGCAACGCTACATATGCCATATTTGTTGAGATTAATGAACGACCCAATTTTTCACTATTCGCGTTGGCCCCCCATGCCGACTAAGTTTCCCTCATACATTCCAAATTTTGAAGGAAAGGCTGGCGAAAATCCAGGTGATCATGTGACGAATTTTCATTTATGGTGCTCTTCAAACTCACTAAAGGATGAATATGTCTAGTTGTGCCTTTTTCAATGCACTCTTATAGGGGGTGTTGTGAAATGGTATATTAAGATGGAACGCTCAAGGTATTCTTACTTTAACGACTTGGAAATGGTATTTTTGAACCATTTCCAGTTACCTGTGAGATACAATGTCGACACTGAATGTTTGGCAAACTTTGAGCAAACCAAGGCCGACCACATCTCTGATCATATCCGAGAATGGCGGTGTAGAAAGAGATTAATTAAGGTCAAGGTCCCTCCTTATTTATTACTTGAGTGGTTCTTGTTGTCACAGGGGCATACACAGGGTTCAACACTTCAACAACGCACCAAAAAAACCCTATCTACCGACCCTTTTGGCAACACCTACGAGCAGGCAAAGTCTCACCCGAGGTAGAAGCAGGGGTGGTTACAGGACTCAAATGTATGTAACCAAGATGGGACACAGATATGTGATAATAAAACTTTTCAGAGCACTCTAGAAACACTTATAAGATTATATGAATTAGTTCATTAGATTTATTAACATCGCATAAGAAACCCTAAGAGAGATCATCACAGTAACAACCAAGATTAAGAATTTCTACCATTTAGAAAATAACATTAAGTTAGATCCAACATTCATTCACAAGTAAATTACTAAGAAACAACATATCTATCTATCATAAATAAAATTCAAGGCACCATTCAGATTCATAACATAAGAAACACAACACAAAGAACACCAAAGACACAAGATATACGTGGTTCACCCCAGCTTGGAAATACGTCCACCAACTACTTCGTCTTATTTATTATTCTTCAATATATTACATTCATATGATCTCATGAACTAAGCCACAGAGCTAAGATTCGCATCAGACAGGAGATCTGCACACCAGATCCTCCTTCCCAAAACTAGGTCAAGGCACAAATCCAACTTCCCTATCGAGCACAAAGACTTACATACACATTTTGTTGCACAAAGAAACTCAAAATACTTGCACTTAGCTACCAAGACTTTGCTTCTTGTCTCTATCTCTTACTTTGCTTCTCCTCTTATAACTTACAATCTTACTTATTTATACTTTTACAATTCCTTACAAAAAATCCTAAACATGGGTAAACCCATGGGCCGACACCCCATAACCCATTACAAAACCATAGAGAACCCCTTGTTGGGTCCACATAGCCTGCAAAACAAGTGAGATCCACGTTCTCATATCCTCCATGGCGCTCCATCTTCAACCCTTGCGTCAAAGTCCAAAAGGTGGTCCAAACCTGACCAAGGTTTCCTCAAAACTTGGTCGAGGGCCAACAGGCCCCCAACACTCACCTGTGACTCTGAGTCACTCAATTCTGGGAAATGCCACTTCGATGGCCTCAAGCTTCACTCGAGTTGCCTTTACTTGCTAATTCACCTGAGCCTTCTTCTCAGTGAGCTCTTGGATCATCTACACTATAACAGGGCCTTCAAGGAGCCGTTCCACTGTTGCAACCACCTGGTCCAGTTGTGAGCCTTGTCCTTCAATTTATTCAAGCACCTTGCAGGCTTCATCCTGCACAGGTTGTAGTTTCTGTGTGACTTTCATTACTCTTCCCTAGATTATAGTGATCTATTGTTGCACCGCAGGCTTCTCCTATGATATTTTCATTCTCTTTAATGCAGTGAGCAGCTTCATCTATGCCTGCACAGAGGATGTCTGTTGTTGCGCCTCCTGTAACTGTGCTTCCAGATTCCTTAGTTATGGATATTCTACAAGGTGTTCATAAGTCTACGCACTTCTATCGCTAATATATTTTCACTTTGAGACGAGGGATATGATCCTTATTATTGTGTTCTTAGTGACTTCCTCCCTCTGGTACTGCACCGCCTATGGGGTGCTCAGTACTAGTTGGACCTCCAACTTTGTTATCCTCACTTGAAGTTGTTGGATGGTCTCAACGAGCTTCTCCACTTGAGCCTCGATCGACTCCTATTCCTCCTATGCCAAACCCGTTACAGAGTGACTTGATTTTCTAATAGCTTCCTTAATCATGGCTCATTTTGCGAGCAACTGCTCCTTTTCTCTCTAGATTTGGACTTTTTCCTCCTCGACCATTGCCTGAAATTATTCTTTATCATTTTCATATGAGGTTACACAGTACTTTGCTATGCGTAATTTTTATAAGACTTCCTCTTTATCTTGTTTCAAGGCTTATGTAGCCTTCTCTTTTTCTTCTCAGATTCTCTAAAGTTGAACCTCTATCGCATCTTCTAGTATTCTCAACTGGGATGGTTCATCCCCCAATTCTGCAATCTATGGCGAGGAGGGCACAGTAGGTACTGTGCGGATGGAATGAATCGCTTGGTGTACTTCCTTTAATTCTTTTTCGATCCTGCCATATATCTCTTCCTTCTTCCCACCATATCTATGTAGGATGTTCTTTGAAGAATCCTTCATTGATCTGTGGACTAGACTGATATCATCCTCCATGAGCGTGGCCTCTATCTAGGGATTTCTAGCACGTGTCTTCTTTCTTGCTGAAGGTTTCTGCAACGAAACCTTCCTTTTTTGCAGTGTTTCAGTACGGGGATATTTCGGCTGTGTAGCTTCACGATCTCCTTTCTTTTCTCCTTTATCCCCTCATCCCTATCCATCTTCTTTGTATTCTCCTACTCCTCCTCCTACGGGTGAGCCAAATCCATTTTCTTCAGAGGCGTTATTGTCCTCATCGGTATCTGTATTCTTGACGTCTTCCTGCTTCTTCTTCTTTGTCGTCCTGCTGGACTATCCAACATGCTCGACCCAGGTGACCAAGGGGCTTCCTATGATGTCAGTGTCGGAAAGTTCTTCTTCATCGATCAATACAAGGAACTCCTCTGGCCATTCCTTGGTGATCTCCTCCATGTCCTCATCTGTCAATTTGTAATATGATTGTAACTCTTCCTTGTTCTCATCTCTTCACATAGTGATATAGACAAAATTTAGATCTGCGCGGAACTTAGCTAGTGGTATGTACTGGTGCATGGTGTGCGGTGTCATGCATGAAAATTATTCAATAGCAACCTTCAGTTGTTGCTAATATCCATGGAACACAATGCTCAACTTCCATTGCTTTGAAATGTTGTTTGTGTACCACAAGGTAGAGAACCTAGTGGCCAACGGATCCAACGGTTCAATCTCTGAAAAGGTGGCTCCCTAAATCATTTTCCAGGTGACAAATGTGATCAATACAATCAGCCAGCTGAAGTGGAACTCATATCCATAATCCTGAGCTTCGAAACATTCCTTCTCGAGTTAATTGACGAGGTAACTCGCCGAATTCATTTGCATTCCCTCCACACATTTTCCGACAAGGTCCACCACGAACCCAGTGACCTGTGTGGAGAAGTTCTTTCTTATGATCTTTCCAACTATGAGTTGGTAAGTGAGGTGCACTACGCCATCCTAGATAGAGGCTACCTTGTAGCCTTGCTTTCCTTTTTCAAATTCGCCATATGCTTCCTTGATGTGTTGTTCTAGAGAGAGATTTGAGGCCTTCCCTGGGTAGAACTATTGAGGGTCAGATCCCTTCATGCTTAATCCTATAATTAAGTGGATCAATGTTGGATCCATAGTAACCCATCAGTCAAGCCATAGGTATCCGCCATGGTAACACAACAAGAGGATTTTAACGCAAGTGTTAACCTCCTGGTGACAACTGAAATGGGGAATCTTCATCACATTTAGCACAGTGGACTATGCAAGATCCTTAATCCATGTATGGGAGACCAGGCGAGGCTTCTTCCCATTTGTCTTCGTCAAGTATCTATGGGGTGTGAGCATAGCATACTTATTTCTATCTCCAAGGTTGAAGTTGGTGTTCTTCAGTAGTGGGATTTGTCCTAACTGACTCCCAACTACACGTATTCCTTTAAGGATATACGTAGTAATCAGAGTGTACTCATAGTATTGTGGAATGTTTTCATGGTTAACCACACCAACCAATGGTGGAATATAGTATGGTAATATTGATGGTATTTGCTTCACATTAGCCAGACTGTCGTGATGCTTACTTTGCTGCTCGGTTGTGAGGTTGGTATGGCCAGAATGTCATCCAATAGAAGGGGAAGCTTGCAATTCCCTCATCGACGGTGCATGTATTCCTTCAGACATAGCTCTATCATCCATGAACTTCTTAATAACCTCCTTGATGAACTTCTTTAACTTAGTGCGTTCGCTCGACACTCTGATTGTTAAACAGGTAGGTCGAGGTAGGCGAACGGATAGGCGGGGTAGACAAATGGATGGTGATTCATAGCTTTTAATAACACAACTCAACGCACAATCAATTATATTCTTGACTCAGATAATCACGGGTGGAAAAAAGTGTTCCCAGTGCAGCGTCCAACAGATTAAATAAATGAGTGTCGTAACATATACTTCCAACATGTAGGAATGCTTCCATCATTGTGAATTTGTCCGTTATGGCACGGTCTCAATGTCCAAAATATCATAAATGTGTTTTCTAGTCATTTCGAAACTTCGTTCTAACATGCAAGGTGCCTCCAATGGTCATATAGGTTCACCAGGGAGAAGTCCCATTCGGCAGGGTTCTACTATTCCAGCGAGGTTCAAATTCTGCAAACCTACCTCTTGCGAGGTTCTAGTCTGTAAAGTCTTCCATCTGTTCTTTGTATATTCCTGTAGCTTTTCTAACTTTGATTTCGTCTTACCAAGCTTCCTTGCCTTCTTTCATGTAATCTGATTTTCTCTAACTATTTTTGGAATCCTCTTTCCATTTTTATTCTTATCTTCTCCTAGCATAGTGACTTCGCACTGTTGATGTGCTCTCAAAGGGTTCGATACCCCTTCTCTTATCAGTTCTAGGGTGGGTATTCTTCTTTCTTGCATAGATAGGTCCTTCAAACTTTATTGTGTTCTTGTAACTTTGCCATCTACTTCTCTTTCCCTCTGTTGCTTCAACTTATCTTCTCGTTCTTCTATTAGTCGGTCTATTTTTCTAGCTATGAAATCCCTTAGTTATTGCTTTTTCTTTTCTATAGCTTCTTTCTCTACTTTCCTTCTGATCTGATCTTTCTCAATCCAAGTCTTTCCTAACAAAAGTAGGAAAGGGGTGTTGTTCTCCACAAACTTAATGACTTCAAATTCCTCTTCAGTCGTTGTTCCATGAACAATAATAGGTACATTAGTAACTCTTCCACATAGGGTTATCATCTTTCCTTTAAAGAAGCCTATCCTTCCCAATGAAGGTACCACAGTAGGCTTTCCCAAAATTTCCCAAGTTTATTCTGTCATAATATTTACTTGTGTTTCTTCATCCAAGACACAGTCTATGCTGAAGTCTCCTATTCTTTCATTTGTGTGATGTTTTACTTTTAGTATCTCTGGTAAACTGACATCTTTGTGAACATCCATCATTTCTTTCAATTGTACTAATGTAGTCTGAAATTTCTATGATTCTTTCTCTTTTTGATTCTCTAACATGCTCTTAGTCTCTTAAATTCCTTCATAGTTTTCTTGTCTTATGTTCATCCTTTCAACTTTAGCAATCATTCTTGGACAATCCTCAACCTCATGACCAACAATTTTACAAAAAATACAAATAGGACCTGTACCAAGGCATTCCTTAGCAATATGTCTCAGTCTTCTATAGTTAAAACATAGTGTCAATCCTATCTTTATCTTGTATGTTCGCCAACCTCTCTTGTACTGTGCACTGGGATCATAGTGTTGGACCTACAATCTGCAAAACTTCTTTCTAGGTTCCTACATCCACTTATTATTCAAAAAATTCTTTCTATGCATAGGAATAACATATATTTCTTCATTTCTATTAGCTTTACTTAGATCAACTCTTTCTTCCAACTGCACCCTAGCTTTCAGAATAGGACAAAATCGATTAAACAGACTTAAATTCATGCTTTCGAAACAAATTTGTTTTAGCTTATCTTACTCTTATAAAAGAACAAAGATTTACCTATTTTAAGATCTTACCTCTTTTCCTCATATCAAATTTATTTCTTAGCACAAAGCTTCAGAAGTCAAGTAGAGTACTGTGCACTACACTATCATATCAACACATGGAGCTTCTCTTTTCTTTACTTCAGTTCCCAACAATCACAGTTTCAAGTTCCAACAACAGAACCATTTTTTGGCACAGGGGTAGACCCAGGGTTCAACGCTTCAACAACACACCAACAAAACCCTAACTACTGTCCCTTTTGGCAACACTTGTGAGAAGGCAAGGTCTCACCCAAGATAGAATAAGGGGTGGTTACAGGACTCATATGTCCATAACCAAGACGGGACATAGATCTATGATAATAACAATTCGCAAAGCACTCTAGCAACACTTAGAAGATGATATGCATTAGTTCATTAGATTTATTAACATCGTAGAATAAATCCTAAGAGAGATTGACATAGTAACAACCAAGATTAATCTTTTCTACCACTTAGAACATAGCATTAAGTTATATCTAACATTCATTCACAAGTAAATAACTAAGCAACAACAAATCTATCTATCATACATAACATTCAAGGCACTAAGCAGATTCATAACGTAAGAAAGACAACACAAAGCACACCAAAGACACAAGATATATGTGGTTCACCCCAGTGTGGGGCTACGTCCACCAACTGCTTCGTCTTCATTATTATTCTTCAATATCTTACATTCATATACTCATGTGCACTAAGCCAGAGAGATGAGCTTCGCATCAAATAGGAGATATGTGCACTCCACACCAGATCCTCCTTCCCAAAACTAGGTCAAAGCACAAATCCAACTTTTCTATCGAGCACAGAGCCTTACATATGCATTTTGTTGCACAAATCAACTCAAACTAATTTCACTTAGCTACCAAGACTTTGCTTCTTGTCTCTATCTCTTACATCGCTTCACCTCTTCTACCTTACAATCTTACTTATTTATACTTTTACAATTCCTTACAAAAATTCCTAAACATGGGTAAACCCATGGGCCGACATCCCATAACCCATTACAAAACCCTAGAGAACCCCTTTAGGGGTCCACATAGCCTGCAAAACAACTGAGATCTGCATTTTCATCTTCTCCATGGCACTCCATCTTTAACCCTTGCGTCGAAGTCCAAAAGGTGGTCCAAACCTGACCAAGGTTTTCTCAAAGCTTGGTCGAAGTCCAACAGTTCCTGAAGTCTTTGGTGCTCTGCCTATCCAAGGACATAGCGAATTCTAGAGTGTTTTCAGAAGAGGAGGAAATTATGAGAGTGGAACAACTTGACTTGATCTACTCTCCATCCAAAATTCTCTACAATATTTTTCCAAGTGTGTCGTGGTCTACTGTCGATAAGGACAAGAAAAAGTCTGGAATTCATGGTGATGGTATTGTGGGCTTAGTGAAAAGAAATTCGATGGACCTATTGTCGAATCATTTGCAAAAAATGTCGATACAATAGAGTGTGTCCAACTAGACTAAGAGTTCGGATGTTCCCCCTACCCAAACGTTGGACGTACACAATGTTTAGTCAACAAACTCGAAGGCCAACCAACAGCCTGATGGAAAGAAGAAACAAAAGAATAAGAAGGGTAAAGGGTATAAAAAGGATACCAATAATGCTGGCGGGGGAAAAATAGACAAGAAGAAGTCAAAGTATCCCTATAATCTTTGCACGGAAGACCACCCGACTCATTTGTGCCTCGGCTTACAGAAGCTCATAAGCTATCGACGTAGAAACAAGTTGTTGTGCTGATGAACCATTTTCCACAAGGGAAAAACATGCCTCAAGCTTCAGCATCCACGAGCTTGGTAGGGGGTATTCAGAGACCCCGCGTGCCTGTCAATAACAACCCGACCGAAAATATTTACAGGATGAATGTCAAGGCTCATTTAACGACTACGGAACGGGACTGGGAAATGTCAAAAACTGCATAGAAGGGAAAGGAAGCCACTAACCCAATGACTCCTCTCCAAATCAAGGAGGTGAGAGAAATGATGACTCACATCCCTAAAGGTGCATTTAATAAGGCTTCTCATAATCCAAATGCGAGGGCCACCCAGAACTACTCTGTTGTTGAATATTTGGCATAGACCCCTTACATGATGTCTTCTTTGGAAGTCCTCTAGAGTTTCCCCTCGCAGAGAAAATATCTATTGTCCACCTTAGGAGTGGCAGAGACTTGTAACCCAAAAGTGATCATTTTTTATCCAATCGACTTGAAACTCCGTCTTCCTTACCACGTTGCATTCCAGATAGTAGTGGCTTACACCATGAAATATTTTACGTGGAACATTTTCCATACAGCGGTTGACAAGTGTGCCTCAAATTGTGTGATTTTGTTGGCATGTTGGAAGGCCATTGGCCAGCTTAGGTTGTCTCTATCGCCTACGTTGCTTATGACGTTTGACAGTCGGTCGTTCAGACCACATGGAATTCTTCCTTCCTTCCCCATGCATTTGGGAGGTAAAAATATGTGTGTCGAAGTTGAAGTGGATGATGCGCCTCTCGACTACAACCTATTGTTAGGAAGGAGTTGGACTTATGTGATGCATGCAATGGTTTCTACGTTTTTTTGGGTCTTGTGTTTTCTGCATGAGGGATAGATTGTGACCATTGACTAGTTGTCCTTCTCTCGTCCAGACCCTTCATCGGGGGCTTCCACGGTCCTGATAATTGATAGTTCGTAGCCTGACACTGTCAACTTAGGTGTTGGCTTTTTTCCATCATTAATGGGAACTTTCACTTATCCGTCGCCTTCTAGTGATGCAACGCTTATATCAGTTGTTCACGACCAACTGAGGGATGTAATTCTACATATATCATTATTTCAAATGAGATACTTTAACGATCTATGGACTTTACCTTCCCCATTGGCCTTGATGGAAGGGACAGGGAATCTTGGCATGGCCATGCCCTTGTCCATGGTTGAGGTTGCATATAGCTTTGTCCAACAGACTTCAACTGACCCCGATATGACTCTCGTAGATGAGTTAGATCTAGTTCTCTAGCCTATTTGGGCTCAAGGTTCTCTTTCCACTCAAGATCCTTTAGACTTGGTGTTTCCCTATGACGAGGAGATTATCGAGGAAATGACTGGTCCCGATATACCTTGGGATGATCTACATCATAGATATTACTTCCTTCCCGAGTTAAGTAGAATAGAGGAAAGAGAATTTGTTTTGACTATGAATGGAGATAATTCTTGTCCTATCAATCCTTTGCTTACACAAGGATTTTATTCTGAGGGTAACATGGCAAGCATTGCTACAACTATTCCAATTGATATCTCCAAAACCCCTAGCATTGTGGAGAATGTTTTCATCGGAGCGGATTGCTCCCTCGAAGAGATTCGAACTTACACTGAGTTATTCAAATAATTCTACGACGTTTTTGCCTGGTATTACGAGGAAATACCAAGCACTGACCAATGAATTTTTGAGCATGAAATTACGACTTATCTTGATTCCAAATGGGTCCAACGGAAGATTTTTCTGGTAAATCCTCGAAAAGCATAATCAATTAAGCAGAAGTAGAAAAATGGCGCAAAGTCGGTTTTATCTACCTTGTACAATTGATAGAATGGGTGTCAAACCCGGTTCTGGTTAATAAAAAATAGGACACAATTTGTGTGTGCATGGACTTCCATGATTTGAATAAGGAATATCTGAAAGACAACTTTCCCAACGTGTTCATCGATCATATTTTCGATGAGTGCGCAAGTTGTGAGGTCTTTTCATTCAGGGATGGTTTCTCGGGATACAATCAAATTCAAATGAAACCTAAAGACCAACATAAAACAACGTTTATTTGTCTATGGGGCACGTTCGTGTATCGTAAGATGCCTTTTTTCCTAAAGAATGTTGGAGCCACCTTTCAATGGGCCATTTCATTTTCTTTTCATGACCTTAGACACATAGTCGAGGTGTATCTTGATGATCTAGCATCACACTCTCGCAAGAGATATGATCATCCCACCCATCTTCGACTAATATTTGAACGATGTCGCTACTATCATATTCGCTTGAATCTTAACATGTGCAGTTTTTGCATGAAGTCAGGTCATCTCTTAGGTTTTATTGTATTGAAAACAGGGGTCATGTTTGAACCTCTCAAGGTTGAGATGATAGTTCAATTGTCTCCCCCATGCATGATACCCCAGCTTTAGAGCTTACAAGGGAAAGCGAATTTTCTTCAGCATCTTCTCGTGAATTACATCGAGATCACTATAGGGTTTATGCATCTCTTGAAAAAAGGGGTCACATTCTATTGAGATGAAGCTTCTCAACGCTCCTTTGAAGCGTTGAAATGCGCCCTGACTTCTGACCCTCTACTCCGACATCCCGATTATAAAAAATACTTCTTCTTGTACTTGTTCACTATGAATTCAACCATTTTCATGGTATTGGTTCAAGATGATGATCTGCTCGAAGAGAACACTATATATTACCTTAGCCAAGGCCTGTTTGGGCTGGAACTCAACTATTCTCACTTTGAGAAGCTTGTTTTGGCAGTAGTTCATGTTGTCCAATGGTTCTATCACTACATTTTGCTTTGCAAGACCATTGTCATTGTTGTCGTGAACCCTTTCCAATGTGTGTTAACACGATGGGTCATTGGCAGAAATATTAGTAGATGGATAGTCATCTTACACGAATTTCACTTGGATTTTGTTTCTGCGAAATCCAAAAAGTCATTTGTCTTTGTCGAACTCATTTTGAAACTTCTGATCAAGTATAGTGATATCATGCCCGAAGAATTGCCTATTAAGGGAGATATTTTTATAATTTCATATTTAGTCCCCTGGTATGGAGATATACTGGTCTATCTCCATACTTTGAAGTGCCTCGCTTCTGCTTCTCATGATGAGCATTGACGAATTCGACATCAGGCGCGAAAATATCTTATACTCGATGACACTTTGTATCATCGATGTGTGGATTACATTCTTGGGTGATGCCTTATCCATGAAGAAGCAGAGATCATTTTGAATGAATGGCACACAGGAGCATGTGGTAGTCATTTTTATGGGATGGAAACAACCCAAAATATTCTACGTGCAAGTTACAATTGGCCCTCATTAATCAAGGATTGCGTTGAGGCGGTTAAGAAGTGCCACCCATGCCAGATCTTTTGTCGAAATATGCAGGCACGTCCTAATCCTATGTTTCCTATAATTGTTGTTGGTCCTTTCACCAATTGGGGGATTTATTTCACTACATGTCACCCAACCTCAGCTAGAGGGAATCATTACATCATTGTAGCAATAGACTACTTCACAAAGTGGGTCGAACCTATACAAACGTTTAGTAATGATGGAGAAACTGCGGATCTTTTCATCTTTAATGAGATAATAGCAAGGTTCGGTATCCTAAAGGATATTTTCACCGACCATGGCAGTCACTTCCAAAACAAAATGATGATTGCGTTAACGTCAAAGCTCGAGTTGAAACAAGAACATTTTTTGCCATATTACCCATAATCAAATGTTCAAGTTGAGGTTGTGAATAGTTCTCTCGAGGATATTCTTCAGCAGATGATCACTTCTGCCAAGTCAAATTGGAATTTGATGTTATACTTAGCATTGTTGGCCTATCGAATCTATCTGAGTAAAACCATTGTTTTTTCACCTTTTCAACTCGTATACGAGTTGGAAGTAGTCTTACCTATTGAGTGTCAAATTACTTCTTTAAAGTTTGCAGTGGAATTACTTATGGACACTTCACCGCTTGAGGAATACCTACTATATCTTGAGCATATCGATGAGTAGTGTCATGATGTAGCCTCAACAAATGAGGCTCATAAGAAATGATTCAAGTGTCAGTATGATCGATCCATTCTTCCTTGGATTTTGTCCGAAGAAAACCTTTTCATGGTCTATGATCAAGATAAAGATCCCCTGGGGGTAGGAAAGTTCAAACCCATGTGGTTTAGACCATTCATTGTGAAAGAGGTCTTGAAAGGGAACTTACCGTCTATTTGATTTTGAGGGAAATGCCTTGGCAGAGCCTAGAAATGGGCTCTACCTCAAGAAGTACTACTTTTAGGTTGGTCACTTGGGTGACTTCTTGTATATATGTATATATTCTTATACAATTTTTTTATTTCTTTTTTTGTGGACATATAGTTATTTATGTCTTATTTTGCACTGTGGCAGATGACAAGTGAATCAAAGGTGTATTTTGGGTTCGCAGACGGTGCTAGCCGACACACTTGGAGGATTTATTCTGTAGCTTGGGTGATTTTCTCACCTAGAGGATAGTTGCTATCTTCGAAGGTATTTGTCTAGGCGACGCTACAAACAATGTTTCTAAATACAGTGCAATGATAGAACTACTTCATGATGATTTGTTGCATGGAATTTTTCACCTCCAGGTCTACCTAGATGCTCAACTGGTTGTGTCCTAGTTAAATGGGGTTTAGCGTGTTTATGATCCTAATCTACACCAATTATTCCTTAGTGTACGTCTCTTATAATATTATTTCGATTAAATTATGTATATCCATGTTCCTAGGAGATTTAATCATATAATAGATACTCTAGCTAATCAAATATTAGATTGGCATGTTGCACACACATAAAAAAGAAAAGCACACACATACACATGTACAAACATTTGTAAAATATGTCATCCATAAGACATAAAATATGTATATATATATATATATATATATATATATATATATATATATATATATATATATATATATCTCAAAAATAGTGGCATGAGTACATAGTTGGGTGAAAATGCCTCAAAAGTGTTCAATATACATCGTTGGGCTTATGCCCTCAAAAGTACATATACAAAAAGTGCCCTCATCACATCAATGGTCTATATTATCTAAGAATGGGGCCTATTGGCCCTGCCATAATGTAAAACAAGGTTGGCCAAACGATAGAATAACTAGACCCATGTCTAAGGCACCCCTACTACATGAGGCTGCATAGAAGGTGGGAGATCCTCGATCTCAGCCATAGGTACAGTACGAGTGAGCACAGTGAGGTTGTGCTCCAATCGTCTCAAAACTCGTTTAGACTCTCTAGTTGGGGGTCCCCCTGTAGATGTTGGTCCTCAGGTTGTTGTTGGTCCTGCCTCTAGTCGAGGACGTTGCCTATTCCTAGAGAAGTTTGTTGGTCGCACAGGCCCCACATCTGTACATAACAGATACATAATTTAGTACTCTATACACACATAAAAAGGATATACATAAAAACAATTAAAAATTAAATAACATTTAAAAATATGTTACCTATCTCGCCTCTGTCCTCACTGGGAGGTACTGGCATGTTAGGGTCTCTGGTGAAGTTGATCCTAGCACAAGGGTAATCCTCAATCACTGGAATCTGTCATTCCCACCAGTCAAATAATTTGTCATCGAAGGCCTCTATGGTCCTTTATCCACCTTGTCATGGAAACAATGCTCCCCACCTGCATACTACTAGGAAGGAGGCCACATGCCCCCATATTGTCTCCCTAGGGCTGAGACTAGGCACCCTCTCGAAGAAGAAGGAGCACAAAATGGTACCAAACCCAAAGTTCTTGTTGGTATGTTGTCAACACTTTGTAAGTTGTCTCTTCATGCATGTTAGGATGGTCATACTCTAGTAAAAAATGTGTGCCTCAAGAAACTAAATGGCATAATGCATGTGTGCTTGGGAGGCTTGATGTAGGGTTGTGGATCCAGTAATCTACCCAATCAACAGTAAGATCACACATAGATATAGACTGGTGATATTTTGAATCGACATCTAAGAAACTACCTTCTCAGTGTCAGCCTCACAGTACATCCAAATATAATCCTCAATGTTGAAAGGCCTAGGGGGGAATGTCCTCAAGTTGAATGGTTCCCCTCTCCTCAAGAGGCTAGTCAAGAAATAGATATCCTCTGTGGTGGGGGTTAGTGATTAACCCTACAACATAAATTCCTCTGCATCCGGATGCCAATACTCCATAAGATCATTGAGCAGTCTAGGTTGTTCCCTCATGAATGGACACTAGAAAAACTTCCATAGCCTACACTGTTTTAGTGCGACAATGGCTATAGGGTCCTCTTCGACCAAGATATCAATGTCCTAATGCTCCCTCTTCCTCTAGTGAACATACATCATGTTTCATGGAAATGAAGAGGGGGTTAGTACCTGCATTTTGATTTTTTTCAAAGCTTGCAAAGGTGACATGGGCTGTATCATACACAGTCGTGTATGTACGTGTGCTAGTGGTTTACTGTCTGAGTGCATACGTGGGTTGTAATTGGAAACACTGCGTACACATAGGGACACTCTTTTTATGAGAGTGTCCCCTAGAAAACTAAAATAAATGCATAAAAGAAGTATTGAAATGCAAGAGGGAGGGATTTGTACTTACTTGGACCAAGTAGAAGGCCATTTCGTCCACTGAAGCTCCCAGAATCAACTCTTTTAGTGAAAGCGTTTTTTCAAATTTTGGTTGATTTTCGAATTGCAATGCTAAAAATGAGTTATCAACTTCTATTTATAGACTTTTTTGGCCCTTTTTTGCCACTTTTTGATCCCCTTTGTCATTTTTTCTGGCTTGGTGATCACTTGATTCCATTTTTTTATTTTCTTATTAGTCGTTCTGGTACTCTTTTTCTTTTGGTTTGGTAATTTTTGGGATGGGTCACTTTTGGGTATCCTTTGGTAAACGTTATTTTTTCCAACATTTTGCATATAAGTTAGGATTTCATTTCCACTTTCTGCAACTCGTTGTCTTTTTCTATTTTCCATATGATCGACCCCACCGAAGTGCAATACAGAACCTTCATTGATACTCTATAAGTGTCATAATTAGGTGGTAGATCCTACCTTTACATGGATTCCCTAGGCAGATCTGTGTTGTATTCTGTCATCCATGCTGTCAATAATGACTATAGGCTTGGGAGTCCTTGTTAGTCCTGTCATTATTACAAGATAAATCCTCCTTCATTTGATGCACCATCATCCTTGGCCTTACCCTCGAGACTCCAAAATGAGCACGCTTTGTTGTCTTTCAAGCTCGCTTTGAAATTCAAAAGAAACATCCGATGACACTGTATTTATTCTTTTTGATATCGTCTAGATTAAATGAGAAAAGTATCCCTCTGGAGTCTTATTTAATCCCTTTTCAGACTCTCTAAACATGAAAATATTTTCGAGCAATCTTGTTGTCCTTCACGCTCATCAAACTCAAATTTGAAGTCACATCTATCTAGCGGTAGTTTACACCTTTTTCGATTTGGATGGATAATTTTAGGAATAAAGGTATGCTCTGGTAACCAACGCTAGAAGAGTATTCTCAAGCATAAGTTTAACCCTTTTTTGGGCCTGAGGGACTAAATCTTTGAAAAAGGAACATTCTCCTTTGTTTTGGTTTATCACCTTTTTCGGGCCTTGGAGATTACTTACGAAAAAGGAACCCCCTGGGAGTCCATAGTTAATCTCTTTTCAGACTCCCTAAAATTGAAAATATCGTTGAGTGACCTTGTTCCTTCACACTCGTTAAATTGTTCCAGAAGAACATCTAATGGAATGAGTTTAACCCTTTTTCGAGCCTGTAGATTATAAAAGAAAATGGTACACCTCGGGAGATTCATCTCACCGAGAAATTTCTCCTGAGTTTCTTTTATACTTTTTTGGTCTAAGGAGACTAAACTCAGAAAAATTTTGTGAGTCTATAGTTAATCTCTTTTCAAACTCCTTAAAATTGAAAAGATTTCCGAGTGATCTTGTCTTTGTCACACTCGTTAAAATGGTTTTAAATAGATGTATTTTTGGTGAAATTTTAACCCTTTTTCGAACCAACTAGACTATCTCCAAAAAGGGTACTCTCTGGAGTCTTCTTTTACGTTTTTTTAGAATCTCTAAACGTGAAAAAACTATCGATATTACCTTCTCTGTGATCGTAAAAATTACATGGAAGGGGTCTCATTGTGTCTTTCTTAATCACATTTGCATCTTTACGTCTTTGGCCTAATGTCCACTCCATGTTGCTCTTAATTGAACCTTTGAAGCATGAATTATACACAATCCTTGTAGCACTTATTTCCTCTGCTACCTGACACCTTGACCCATGGAGGAATTTTCACTGAGTGTCATTTTCCTACACATGTCTCCTTGCGCTGATCATTAGTATGTTCCCTGTGCTTGGAACTAGTATGATTTCTTGCGACAATCGTTCCTCCTTTGTAACATAGCATTTTTTTATTCTTTTTCAAGCTCTTAAAAATTTGAAAAAGAAAAAAAATCAAATATTCCAAAAAGAGGGGACATGAAATATACATTATTTTTTCAGCAGCACAGAGAGTCACCCTTGGACAAAGCACATCCTTCTATTTTTTCGTCAAGCATTGGGATCTAGTATTACCTTAGGAAGATATTCTCACTACATAGATATGTGTCCTCCTCCATTTGGTTACTCTTCCAAACACATGGAGATTTTGTGTTGCCTACTACATCACGAACTTATGTCAATGTCATGCTACATGAGTCTAATCATCTTTGGTGATTTCATCCAAGGGAAGTTTCACTCAACCTGAGTTGTCCTTTCTGTAGTTTGTCTCTTGACCTTCATGATTTGGTCATACAAAGAGTCTAGTCAAGTTAGGATTCAAAATCAACAAAGTTTTATGCCTGATCATCGATATCTTCATGTCTTTTCCCACCGAGTTGTCTAAGACCTCAGAGTAGTGAGTTATACACTCCCATTGTACTCCTACCCAATTTTTTAGGACCTTGAAGTTGTTGCTTGAGATATGAAGACCTCATCTCCAGCCATCAGGCGTCATTATATTCTTGAAGATGAATACTATACTTGTATATCTTCGACTGATTTTGATATGTAGATATGTTGTGTATTGCTCACAGCTACACTTTATATAGTTATATGAAATGGATCTGTAGTGTATTTGATTGTAAGCCATGATTTAGTTCATCACGAGCATGGGTATGCTCGCCTAGGAGAGACAATTGTTGTTTTGCAGATGGAGCGTCCCGAACTATGGTCCCGGGCTCACTCGATTTCATACATTGGTGAATATATTGTAATGTATTTCGGCCATTAATTTCTCTTCTGACCTCACACAATAGGGGGCATCTGTTATATCCCTAAAATGCCATACTCCTGCATACATGGCCTTTTCCCTCTTACTTTCATATTTTTCCAAATCACTGCTGAGAATATCTTCTTAGAAAACCATTTTTTTGACGATGTACATGCTTTGTACAATTACAACCCATGTACATATGCTTGTTTCACACTAAACAACCCGCGTATGCTTGCAGAATTTGAAAAAAATAAAATGTTGTAAGGAATTCGGTGAAATTCATGGGATATTGGAGGTTTCCCAACCAATTCACCTGCTATAACCCTTCACCCAACTGAAAAACCATCATTTTTTCATATAAAAGGAGGTGTTGGGGTCTCATTTCACATACAAGCATAATAATAGTGAAACTCTTCCCAATTTCACTTCCCCTCCTTGCCCAAGCTTTTGCTACCTTTTGTGAGACATTGCCTCAGCATTCCCTCATCAGCCCCTTATTATTCCATTCAATCCATTCCCTTCCTTTGAGGTGATCATAAGGTTTAGAGAAGAGGTCTATTCAAGGTGCACTTGGAGCATTATAAAGAGGATCTTGGACCAAGTTTGCGGAATGGTGGCCGACACAGATTGTAAGTTTTAGTATTTGTTTGATGAATAAAAGAATCTCTTTTCCCTTACCCAAATGATAATGTTTTGTGTATTTTCTTTGATTTATACATAGCATTTGATGTCTATCCCTAACTCATTAATAGAATAGCATGCTTGTAGTCCTTGTTTGCCTATTTTTGGATGTAGTTCAACCTTGGGTGGAGACGTGCAGTCATTGGAACTACAAAGCTTGAGGAGATCATCACTAGATGTGGGATAAAATGTATAATTACATGATCTTCTCTATCATTGCTTTCTTTTCATTTGTTTTGGTATATTTTGAGTAGAGTAGAAAATAGATTGAATTTTAGACGGTCATTCGCTCTATCTACATCTTAAACCCTAGTGTAGTTAAAGGGGGGATTTTCCCGCTAGCAACCACTCACTTACTTAATGTCCAACACAAATATGTGGTTTGTGGGATTTTTCCTTATACCTTTTCAGGTAAAGAATATACTTGGTATTTCACCTTACCACTCGGTTCTATAACTGAGTGAGATAATTTTGAAAGGCTATTTATCAAGAAATTTGGTGAAAGGAAAATGCCTATGTCTTTTCACAAAGAGTTGGGAGCCATCAAGATGGATAAGAAGGAGAAGGTAAAATATTTTAACCAAAGGTTTCTCAATGTATTAATCAAATTTCCCCATGATGTGTCTCTGATGCAATCCTTGGAAATTGAATATTATATGACAACATTAAATCCTTCTATTAGAATCTTTGTAAAAACTGATTAAAAAGACACTTTAACACTTAAATTTGATGAAGATGAAACAATAGAAAAATAACTAGTTTCATGTGATTACCACCCTTTTAACGGGCCAAAATGACCCATTCAATCAGATGAGGGAAAACGCCCGATGGAAGGTACCAATCAGACCCACTCTGGTTTGGGGTAGCATTTCCAGTGATTTTATGGGCCTTCCTGTCGTTCATAATAAAAATAATAAAAATGGGAAATACAATGAAATTCCCCCCAAATAGTTCTAACTAATTCTATGTCTAAACTAACTAAAAACTAACCAATCTAATATAAACTAATTCTAACCTATCCCAGGAGAAAAACAAGAAGAATGAGTACAACGAAACATAATGTCGTTAGAACCATAAATATTTCATATATTCCAATGATAAATGAAAACAAATTGCTATAGATGCATAAAAAAATAGTTTCACAATACATCTATAACAACATTGTTGTACCCATGAAGAAATATCTAATAGCCAAAGTAAACATAACATAGTAAAGAAATATTTCATACAACAGAATAATATCTACTCAAGCAAAAGATAAATGCATTAATAATAATCTCTACTACATTGATCAAAGCCACAAATTTCCAAAATTCCTCCTTCTGTTTATTACTTAGAAGTAAAAGTACCATCTTTTGTTACAAAGGGAAAAACTCATATCTCTATGCCATGAGTTCTCTTTTATAAGACAAGAGAGAGACTCTTCAGTTCTCATCACTATTTATTTCATTTTCCTTCTATTTCTTTTCTCTCATTTAAAAAATGGACACATTTATGTGCTACACAGATAAAATGAAAGGACTCACGAGTCATTATTTCCATCCTTAGATAGTTTATAAATGATATATGTTTAAAAACACTCATTACCTCTGTCCATTTACATTATCTTTTGTTTTTCAGAATTTTCTGGGTGTTTTTGGCTTTGACTTGTAGAATTTAATCATTGTGGCAGATTTTCCTCTATATTCTCTTCCCATTATTCTATTTGTGGCTCAATTTTTTTTCTTGTAGCTAAAGATATGACGATTTGAAGTTAGCATACTCGAGTTTTCATCTAAATTCGGGTTTCACCTATTTTTTGCATTTTTCGGCCATTTCTTGTTTCAATTTTCTAGCAATTCCAATCCCATTCTTTTTTTCACTCTTCCATATTTCCATTGATCCCTCATATTCTTGATTTCGTTGCTCGTAGCTCCAGGTATGGCTTCCTAAAGTTGGTATAGCCATTTTTCCCCCCAAATTCATGGGTGTTTGTTTTCTACATTTTATATCATCTTGTATCATATTTATGGCATGTATACCTATACCACTACGTTCCTCTATATAATACCTTTCCAACAAGGTATCATCGGCCTCATTCCGACACCTATAGCAAAAAACATCGTCATTTGAAAATTGTCACTCATTAGTCATTGATTTAGTCTACAAGTGAATCTGGACCACTGATCTTCTTCCTGAAACAACATCCCACATGCATCAGTGAGTTAAACACTTATTTTCTTAAAAGTTTCATCCCTTATGGATAGTATGAATAGAAGTTGGGTGAGCATGGGACCTGCGGCTTGTAGAACAATTTTTTCCAATTTTCTTTTATTTTTAAATCAAGAAAATAATAAAAACTCAAAATATAATACAAAAAATAGAAAATAAATTATTTACGGAGTTAAAAATGAAATTTACCCCTAATCAATTAAAAATGATATTTACAAGAATTATCCTACCCCCAACTAAATTCGAACTTGTGACCTCCAAGGATGAAACACATGTTTTTAACCATTAAGACACTTCATGTTCCTTATTCATAATATTTGCATAAAACTATAATCCACAAAAAACTACAAATGAGATTAAATAAAAATATAATTTATAAATAATAAACAATAAACAATAAATTAAAAAAATAAATAAATAAGATAAATTAAATACAAAATAATTTAAATAATTAAATTAATATATATATATATATATATATATATATATATATATA
>ML799974.1:145097-165578 GCA_009831015.1 Picea engelmannii | reverse complement strand
TATAAGTCCCTCTCCCTTTTCATCATCAGGATTTTTGGGAGCTCAGGGGCTTACACTCCACTCCCCATTATCTCAGGACGACAATGACTCAACACTCACACTCCCCCCACAACTTCAAAGCACATGCTTTAAATTAATTAATATAATAATATAAAAAGGATCCCACATATCTCAAGTAATAAAATAATAAAAAATTCATGGTTTGGGTCACGTCCTCAGGTCGACATTTGTGTAGATCGGTGTGGTATACCATGGTGAAATTGTCGATGACGATGTCATCGATGATTCACCCAAGAAAATAATCTCACTCATACATAAATAAAATCCCTTATTTTTAAATTATTATTATTTTTTATTTATTTCTCCTCCTCTTTATATATATATATATATATATATATATATTTTTATGCTCGTTCTTCCCCAAACCTTATTGAAATATATTTTTAAGTGAAAATAAAAGATGTGTGGTGTGGCTATTATGATCGGGATTTGTTTTTTGATAAGGATGTGATGGATAATATACATTATGGACAGATTTAACACCATTAGACATGTTTCCCTCACATATGTATATTTCTCACGTAATTTCCAATATATAAATTAATTAAATATGTTATAATATAATATAATTATAATATAAAAGAATAATTGTATTAAATTATATCATGTTTACGTTTCAAAACATTTATGAGGGGAGTTTCAAATAAAAGCTAAAGTATTTTCTAGATCTCCCTATATTATAGAGAATTCCTATTTCTTATGAAATACCTACATTATAGGGAGGCCTAGAAAATAGAGCGAGAGATGGGTAAAAGGTAAGAGTAAAAGATTAAAAACAAATGTACAAAAGGACAATTAAGTTTAAAAATAAAAAGAAAAATAACAAATAAAAACGAAAAATGAAAAATGGAGAATAATAAAATTTAAAATACAAATATGTACAAAAACACACATCAACCTAGGTCATAGTGCGAATTGTTCTTATTATTTTTTATATCCTTATAAATAAGTTAAATAATTTACAAAAAAAAAATAATTAGAATAAATAAAATAACATACATGAAACAAAATAAAAATATCTACAAACCAAAAAATAAAAATAAAAATAAATAAATAAAATAAAATAAAATGACTATACAAAATCAAAATCAATTATTTATAGAAATGTATACAAAATAAATAAAAATAAATAAAATAAAATGGTACAATATAATTACAAAAATCGGAAAAAATAGATATATATAGGCAATTCGAAGTCCAACGCATCATAGATTCCACTATTCTGGCTTACTAAGATATCAACATGGTAAATAGCATGTCGTGAGGGGTAACATGTATTAGCTTTTGATTGCATGGGACTAGAGAGGGCCCCACTTGAGCGAGGAGAAAGGATGGAAGGAGCAATGAAAATGAGGGATCCCTGATGAGGACGAAGTGCTATAATGCAGGGAATCACTGACGACAAGGAAGCACATAATGAAAATGAGGATCGACGACGAAGGATCATTGACGATGAGGGAGAATGGAAGAATCAATGATGATGATGGATGGTTGAGGACAAAGGAGGATGGAAGAATCGCTGAGAAAAATGGATCTTCGATGACATGCTTGAGGATGCTAGCATGGAGGTTGAGCGAGGTTGGGTTTGGTTAACTTTAAGCTAACTTCGAGTCGTCGAGGGGACAACGACCGTCGATCTCTAGATTCTGAGAGTGGTTGGATTTATCATCGTCGGGAACAGAGTCAGGGTGGTCAAATACCATGAGCGAATAAAGATCCAATTATGAATGAGGATAGGTGGCATCATCTTCGGAGAATGGAGCGGGAGATTCAAAGTTCTAGGGAGAGGGGATCTCTGACGACGAGAAGGCCCGGCAATGTCGTTATCAGGGAATGCGGTCGAGAGGAAAGGAGGATATGAATAAAGTAGACCTCGTCGATGATGAGGATAGGAAATGGGTAATACATCAACACCATGTAGGATGACACAAATTAGAGGGAACTACATGGATGCCACATGGCAGTGAGGTGGAAAGGTGAGTAAAGACTTAGGAAACTTCGGAAAGCCATAACTTTTGATATGGAACTCAGATTCAAACATGGTGATAGGCATTGGAAATTTATTGAATAGAAGAATCCAACTAAGGGGGTTTAATAAGAGAGAATAATATAAGAAAATAGAGGGAATTCTCAACAACTAAAGGGAAGGATAACAATGGAAGAAAATCAAAGGATTCCCCCACATGCTTCTCAAGGCTGGAGCAATCGTGAAAAATGATATCATGCTAACCTATTCCTGCAACCACACAAAAATAAAAAATCAATTATGCAATAAAAATGACATTCACCAACACATGAGAAGCATAATATTTCCTTTCCTTTGAGAAACATTATGAACAAGTATTTAAAGTGAAGAAAATGAGGAGAGTTTTTTCAAAGTATAAGATCAAAAGAGGCAGTCTACGACTATCAAAGACAATTGTTAACTGAGATCAAACCCCCAAACTCCCTTGAGGTAGGAAACAAATAAAATAGGCTCCAACAATAGAGGATTAGGAAATATGACCAAAATTAAAGTAGGGAAATATTTCTTAATCCCTTAGTTTGTTTAACTAAGGGATCTAAATCTAAACTGTCAGCCATCAAAAGAGAAAGAAAATTGACTGAAAAATAAGAAGAAAACCCAACATCAAGCAATAAATATGTTGCAACAAAAAAAAGAGCATTTTCCAATGAAAACTCAAAAAATTAGCCAAGGGAAATAACTAGTCAAGAAATGGTAACCATTCGATATCAATCCCAACAAAAACAAAATCCCATAGTTTTCTATCTGAAATGAAAAACAATCCAAATAACAAGAATTGATGATTCAGTGTAAAATATTTGCAATACAATTCTCCAATCCAATTGTCACATGCAATTTCTTTCATTCAATGCGACAAAAACAAGTTTATGGGAACCTAGCAAAATGGGTTAGTGTAGATGCTTAGTCAAAAAAACTTTTCAAAATCCAATTTCATGTAATATTCAATAAAGCCAAATTCTCTCAAGATTTCTTGACATAAGCAATTCCTCTGTGATTTTGAAATGATGAATTTCCCAATAATGAAAATTACATTTCATATTTCTCACTCAAGCATTATTTTCTCTTTGCTATAAAAGATCATCAATAACCACATAGATCCCAATAACTCAATAAATCAAAGTTATGGAGGTCATCAAACTAGTCATTAAAATGACTCCAAACAATGACTAGATCAGAAAACAATATGAAAGTATATGAATGAGAATATATTTCTTATCAGTTATTGAATTGGTGACAAAAGTGTTGCAAGTGAATCTGAGTAGCCAATTTTATATTAACACTTCCCTAAATTGCATTCATTTCAATAGGAAATATTCTAAGTTGCTGGTTCCACAAACCATTTTCTTGACCTCCATACAAAATAGAACATTGTGATCAGGTCTTAAGTAGTTCAGGAAGAAGTCCTCCTCTCAAATGACTCATTAAAATAAAATTAATCCAAATAAAAATGTAAATACTAGAATAAAAACTAATGCTAGGAAAAACATGATAAGCTAAAATAAACTTAAACTAAGTTCGTTGTCAAAAAAATCTGTGTGAAGGCCAGTGCAGTTATAAAGTATTTTTTAGTTTTCCATTTATTCAAATGTCACAACCTTCTCCTTGAGATATGAGAAATATGTTCTTTCCCTCAAAATTTGTTTTATTAAATGAATTTAGTGTCATGATTGTTGTGAGATTTTGATCTTTGGACACAATGTCTTGTTCTTGAAATCATGATCAATCAAATTAACCAAACAAGACTAATAAGATTTCAATCCCTTTCATCTTTCGATGATATCAATCCACCAACAACCATGAGTTATAAAAATCAGATTGAAAACTTATGAATTGGTAGTGCTAAGATCGAGTTGGGGAAAGGAAAACGACTATGTCTTTGTAAAAAGAGTTGGGAGCCATCAATATGGATAATAAGAGAAGGTAAAATATTTTAACCAAAGGTTTCTCAATGTATTAATCAAATTTCCCCATGATGTGTCTCTGATGCAATCCTTGGAAATTGAATATTATACGACAACATTAAATCCTTCTATTAGAATCTTTGTAAAAAGGGATAAAAAAAACACTTTAGCACTTAACTTTTATGCAGATGAAACAATAGAAAAATAACTATTTTCTTGTGATTGCCACCCTATTAACGGGCCAAAATGACCCATTCAATCGGATGAGGGAAAACGCCCGATGGGAGGTACCAATGAGACCCACTCTCATTTGGGGTAGCATTTCTAGTGATTTTATGGGCCTCATTGCTACTCATAATTAAAATAATAAAAATGGGAAATATAATGAAATTCCCCCCAAATAGTTCTAACTAATTATATGTCTAAACTAACTAAAAGCTAACCGATCTAATCTAAACTAATTCTAACCTATCCCGGAAGAAAAACAAGAAGAATGAGTACGACGAAAGATAACGTCGTTAGAACCATAAATATTTGATATATTCCAATGATAAATGGAAAAACACTGTTATAGATGCATAAAAAAATAGTTTCACAATACATCTATAACAACATTGTTGTACCCATGAAAAAATATCTGATAGCCTAAGTAAACAGAACATAGTAAAGAAATAATTCATACAACAGAATAATATCTACTCAAGCAAAATATAAATTCATTACTAATAATCTCTACTACATCGATCAAAGCCACAAATTTCCAAAATTTCTCCTTCTCTTTATTACTCAGAAGTAAAAGTACCTTATTTTGTTACAAAGGGAAAAATTCATATCTCTCTTCCATGAGTTCTCTTTTATAAGACAAGAGAGAGACTCTTCAGTTCTCATCACTATTCGTTTCATTTTCCTTCTGTTTCTTTTCTCTCATTTAAAAAATGGACACATGTAAGTGTTACACAGATAAAATGAATGGACTCATGAGTCATTATTTCCGTCCTCAGATAGTTTATAAATGATATATGTTTAAAAACACTCATTGTCTCTGTCCATTTGTATTATCTTTTGGTTTTCAGAATTTTCTAGGTGTTTTTGGCTTTGACTTGTAGAATTTGATCATTGTGGAATATTTTCCTCTATATTCTCTTTCCATTAATCTATGTTTGGCTTGATTTTGTTGCTTGCAGCTAAAGATATGACGATTTGAAGTTAGCATACTCAATTTTTCATTTGAATTCGGGTTTCACCTGTGTTTTTCATTTTTTGGCCATTTCTTCTTTCAATTTTCTAGAAATTCCAATCCCATTCTTTTTTTCACTCTTCCATATTTCCATTGATCCCTCATGTTCTTGATTTTGTTGCTTGTAGCTTAGAATATGGCTTCCTAAATTTGGTATGGCCAATTTTTCCCCCAAATTTGTGGGTGTTTTTTTTGTACATTTTATATCATCCTATATCATATTTATGGCTTGTATACCTATACCACTATGTTCCTCTATCTAATAAATTTCCAACGAGGTATCATTGGCCTCATTCCGACACCTATAGAAAAAAATATCATCATTTGAAAATTGTCACTCAGTAGCCATTGATTTAGTCTACGAGTGAATATGGACCATTGATCTTCTTCCTCAAACAAAATCCCACATGCATGAGAGAGTTAAACACTTAGTTGTTTAAGATTTTCATCCCTTATGGATAGTGTGAATAGAAGCTAGGCATGCATGAGACTTGTGGCTTGTAGAACGATTTTTTCCAATTTTCCTATTTTTTTTAAATCAAGAAAATAATAAAAACTGGAAATATAATACAAAAAATAAAAAATAGAAATAAATTATTTACGGAGTTAAAAATTAAATTTACTCATAATCAATTAAAAATGATATTTACAAAATTATCCTACCCCCAACTAAATTTGAACTTGTGACCTCCAAGGATGAAACACATGTTTTTAACCATTAGGACACTTCATGTTCCTTATTCATATTATTTGTGTAAAACTATAATCCATGAAAAAATACAAATAAGATTAAATAAAAATATAATTAATAAATAAAATATTGAATAAAATATAAATAAATAAATAAAACAAAAACAAAAATTAAAATAATAAATAAGATAAATTAAATAATTAAATTAATATATATATATATATATATATATATATATATATATATATATATATATATATATATATATATATATATATATATATAGATATAGATATACACACACACACACACACACACACACACACACACACACACACACACAAGCCCCTCTCCCTTTTCGTCGTCAGAATGTTTGGGAGCTCAGGGGCTTACACTCCACTCCCCATTATCTCATTACGAAGACGACGCAACACTCACACTCCCCCCACAACTTCAGTGAACATGCTTTAAATTAATTAATATAATAATATAAATGGGAGGCCACATAAGTAATAAAATAATATAAAACTCATGGTTTGGGTCAAGTCCTCGGGTCGACATTTGGGTAGATGGGTGTGGTATACCATGGTGAAATTGTCGATGATGACATCGTCAATGATTCACCCAAGAACATGATCCCACTCATACATAAATAAAATCCCTTATTTTTTAAGTATTATTATTATTTATTTATTTCCCCTCCTCTTTTTATTATTATTATTATTGTTATATGTGTGTGTGTGTGTGTGTGTGTGTGTGTGCGCGCGCTCATTCTTCCCCAAACCTTATTGAAATAATTTTTTAAGTGAAAATAAAAGATGTGTGATGTGTGAGGTGATGGATAATATACAGTATGGACGGATTTAATGCCATTAGACATATTTCCCTCACATATGTATATTTCTCACATAATTTCCAATATATACATTAATTAAATATGTTATAATATAGCATAGAACAATGGTGACTCACTAGGTCATCTTTTAACATAGTTATTTTCTGCCAAAAACCCTAGCCAGGGATCCTCCTTCTAGAGATAGGTTTTGGTCTCGGGCTCCATGAGCTCTGAAAGGGGTGGCGAGAAACCGACTCCCCCACCACCCTCAGTAGATGCAGCTTCCTTCAAACGTTTTCTCATATCCGAAGGCAAGAAACCTGCCTCCACTCCACCCCCCAAGTTTTTCAAAATATTGGATGATGTTCCGGTCATCGCCCTTCCCCCAGAGTAACTGATGCAGATCGTGGTGTCTTTAGCAGATCGGGCCCTGGTGGGACAGTTCGTTGGGCTCTAGCCCTTGCCTCGTACTATCAAAAACTAGATCCATAAGAACTGGTGCCTTCTGATTACCAGTAGTGTCACCTGCTATGCGGTTGGTCGAGGGTTATTTCTGTTCGAATTCATCTCCATAGACGATCGTGATCTGATCTTCAGAAATGGGCCCTATTTCATGGGGCCTCAAGGGATGTATCTGAATTGTTGGACCCTTGACTTCAATCCTTCTCTAGATGTACCTAAGGCAATCTCATTGTGGGTCAGGCTCCCTAACCTCTCGATCCACTACTGGACACCCTCCTCGTTGCAGACCATTGGAAACAGGCTAGGCAAGTACATTGACAAAGAAAACCCCAAATATCAATTCTCATGTGTCCGTATCTGTTTTGAAGTCGACTTAGAATATGGATTACCAGAAGAAATAAATTGATGTAGGTGATTGGCAACACTTCCAAAAGCTAGACTACGAACAACTTCCATTCCAATGCAGACATTGCCATGAGTATGGGCATTAACAGAAGAACTGCCCAAAAATTCCTCAATCCCAGCAAGAAAAAGATTCAGAAAAGGGGTGGCAGCAAACCAAAACACATAAAGAAAATCCTAAATCTGGACTGCGTAGAGAGGGGAAAAACACTAATCCCCCCCCCAAGCTAGAAAGGAAGCTTTGACGCAAAAAACGCAACCTTAACCTGGTAATATATTTTACGTCCTGGAAGAGCCAGAAACTGAAGGAAACATGGTTGAAACTTTTCCACCCATCACACCATCCTCCCTAGAAAATGAAAGAGAAGACCCTTCTCAAACATCCAACACAACCCTCTCCCAAGAAGTCCCATATACCTAGTTATATCAATGAATAGAGGAAGACCTGTCGGAAGAAAAGGAAGGAGAAATAGATCCAATACAAAGAACTAAGAAAACTTCAAAGAGAGGAAGAAAATTAGCAAAGGAATGTGTTGGCACAAGGGAAGACCCAGGGTTCAATGCTCAAGAGCGCACCAACAAAGCCCTAACTACTAGCCCTTTTGGCAACACCTATGAAGCAGATGAAGTCTCACCCGAGGTAGAGGTAGGGGCGGTTGCAAGACTCAGGTGTCTGCAACCTTAGCTGGGACACATATCTGTGATTATATTTCTTGCAATGCACTTAGCATTGGTTATTCCTTAACATACATTCATTAATATACTTCGCAGAAGTCACAGAGCATCGTAGTGAATACTTATATTAAGAATGATTCAATACTTATTCACAACAATATAGGTTAGATTCAACAGATCAAGCACTAAGCATCTCATATATTAGATCTAATGTTCATTCATTCATCAACAACAGAGAGCATGACTATATCTACTTAACCACATCAAGAACTTAGCCAAGAAAGAGATACATACATAAGAGAGAAGCACAAAACACTATACACACATTTACCGGGGTTCACCCCCACCCTGGGGCTATTTCCACAAAGTCTTCTTTATCTTATCATGGTCAAGTAGTTATAGCAAAGAGATTTAATGACCCTTACTTTGCACATGACATAAGATCTGTGCAGCTCACTAGATCCTTCTTCCTTGCTCTTCATCATTAGACTATAACAACCTGCACTTAGATCTCTGATCTCATGCATAGAGAACTCTAAGATACATCTGATCACACAGATCCCATTACTAGCACTAAGATTTCATTCATACATCACACAAATGTACTACATTACTATCTCCCCTATCTTACTATCTATATTGCCTATTTATAGATTACAAAATGGGCCTAAACGTGGGTAAACCCACGGGCCAACATCCCTTTCCCATTACATCAACCCAAAACCCTAAAATGGACCCCAAAATAGGTCTTGCTTCCTTATTTTCTTCTTCGCATTGCGCTCCTTCCTTGGCAAGTTGTCGCAGCCCCAAAAGTGGTCGAGTAAGACCAAGTACTCTTCAAAACTTGTTCAAGGGCCAACAGGCCCCCAACACTCACCTGTGACTCATCTTGATTCACTCAGGTCTGACCAATTCCACTTCAAATGCCTCTAGCTTGGCTCGAGCAGCTTCGACCTACTACAGTGCGACAACCTCTTGTTCAGTAAATTCCTGGAGTACTGTGTCATTAAGTGGTCCTTCCAGGCGTTGTTCTGCAGTGATGAAACCCTGTTTGAGTTGAGCTCCCTGGATTTCAAGTTCGGCGAACAGTTGGCATGCCTTCTCTTGGAGTGGTTGCAGTCATTGAGAGACGTCCATTACTTTACTTTGTAGCATGTGTACTTGTTGTTGGGTTTTGTGTTGCTCTGCGAACCTCGTCATTCTTTCGACTAGGGTCATGGACTTCAACTGTGCTTGTAGCACATCTGCATGTTGATTTGCTTCATAGATTTGTGCCTCCAATGTCTGCAATTATGGATTCTCTGCGAGGGTTTCATAGTTCTGGGTGATTTTGGTGCTTAGCTACCTACATTCTGAAGACAAAGTTTTTAATCGATCGACTGCACTTCGAGCAGTGGATTCTCTTAAATCTCTTATCTCTTGGGGTGTCTTAGGCACGGTGCGGAGCTCCAGATCCGTGATGCACTGTTGAATTTTTTGTATTACTTCTTCCAGTTGGGTCACCTACTGTGGAATATGATCTTCCATATTCACTTATATGATTGTCATAGAGAACAGTGCCTTGTGAACTCTTTCTTGTGTTTCAAGTTGCTATGCTAGCAACTGGTCCTTCCTCTACTGTAACTGGGATTTTTCCTCCTCCCATTTCGCTTGTAAGTCAAGCTACTCCTTTTATTCCTTTCTCTGTCGCTCTTCATGCGCACTCTGTTCTTGCACCAAAGCCTAGGTGTCTTTCACTATGTCTTCTTGAGCTCGTCGAAGGTGATATTCGACTTTCTCGGCAATCTGGCGTAACTATGTGGGCTCATTGCATGTTCCTGATATTTCCATTGTTAACGGTGTGGTAGAAGTTTCTTGGATGGAATGAAGTTCCTGTTGCACTTCTTTGAATTCACCTGTGATCCGACGGAATAGTTCCTCCTTATTTGCTTCTTGCTTTTCCATGAGCTCTAATGAGACATCATTCACCATGGCAATTAAGAAGTCAAAATCATCCGGGGTAAGTGTAGTCTTAAGCGTGGTCCTGGTGTATCTGGCATAGCTTCAGGGATATCTACATCAGACATCTTTGTGGGGTCTACTGCAACAAGGAGGTCTGTCGACCATTCCTTGGTAATCTCCTCTAGTTCATCTTCTTTCAGCTTGGAATATGACTAGAGTTGTTGTTTTTGCTCATCTACGCATGCTGTGATGTAGGTGAAGTGACGATCTGTGCTGAATTTCATCAAAGGTTGAAACCTATGAAGAGTGTTGGGTGTAATGCATAGTGTAGACTAAATGGCATTCCTCAATTGAATGTAGTACCCATGGAAGACGACATTGGACTGCCATTGTTTGTTCATGTCACTAGAGTACCACAACGTATAGAACTTCGCGGCCAGGAGTTCAAAGGGTTCAATCTCCAGAAACGTGGCTCCCTCGAGCAGTTCCCACTCAATGAAGGCAATGAGTATGAGCAACCAGCTAAAGTGGAACTCATACCCTTGGTCCTGTACTTGTCTATAGTCAATCTCTAACTACCTTATGAGGTATTTTTCCCAGTTCATTTGTAGACCCTCCACACACTTCCCTGCGAGGTCAACTACAAATCTGGTCACCTGTGTAGGTCTATTTCTTTGGACTAACTTGTCTGCGATAAGCTGGTAACCAAAGCATACTGCTGCATTCTCAGTGGAGGCTACCTTGTAACCTCATGTGCCTTTCTCCAGATCACAATATGTGTCTTTTATTCATTGAGTGAGAGCACGATCTGTGGTCTTTCTAGGGTAAAAGTCCTGTGGGTCAGGGCCCTACATGCTTAGCCCAGTGATTCGATTGATCAGAATCAGATCCACGGTGATGCACCGATCCAACCATAGGTATCCTCTGTGGTATCATGACAACAATAGTCAAACACAAGCATTTACTTCTTGATGCCTCCCGAAATGTGGAATCTTCATTACATTGAGGAGGGTTGACTGTGCAAGGTTATGGGTCCATTACTGCAGTACAATATTGGGGTTATTTCCTTTTGAAATAATCAAATACTTGTGTGGGGCTAGCATACTGTATACCTTGCAATCTGCAAGGTTAAAATCATTGAATTTTAGCGAGGTGAGCTTCTCCTGGTCAGCATGAATTGTGCGCACCCCTTTCGGGAGGTACGTAGTGACTACAGTATAGTCAAAGTCTCTGGGTATAAAGTCTTGATTTACTAGTCTGCTTGGTGATGGGATATATTTAGGAAAGATGCTTGGTATCATATTCACAATGGAGAAGTCATTTCCGAGCTTAGATCATCTTTATGAAGGCAGTCGGGATGGTCCTGCTCAAACAGTGGAAGGGTAAGCTAGCAGTATGCCCGAGGATGATGCCTGTACACCTGTAGACATTCTGCGTTCTGACATGACTCTCTCAGCCATTAAATCAATTAGAAATTCTTCAACAATTTTATTAGCAACACTGAGCTCGTTCGACATACAAACTTGGGTCAGCTGGCTTGAGTGAAAAAGGAATTCAGAGACGACAGTGAATAGTAAGGTAATGATCTCAGGGCAAGTAAATCTCAGGGTTCGTGCTCAGGTTTTCAGTTAGAAAAAAGTATTCTTAGTACATGGCACGTTAGGTTAAGTAGGCAATCTTAGCAACGGTTTGCCTACAATGGACACGGGGCCTTCATTAACTCGGTTCTATCCGTTCTGGTACTATCCAACGGTCTAATGGTAACCCATAACCATTTTTCGATCCGTTCGGAGTGACGGTCGAATGGGTATATCGGTTCTAATGACCATATTGCTTCGTCGTGGCGAAGTACTCTATGTCATTGTTCTGATATCTCGGCGAAGCTCCCATTCTGCAATTCGTCTTCCTGCGAAGTGTCCTCTAGAACCTCTTGTAACCTTACAGTATTAGCCCTTTTCTTTCTTAATGTCCTAGTCTTCTTTCCAGTGATTTTCATCTCAGTAATTCTTTTACCATTCTGATGTTTATCTTCCGTGGTCTTAGTTACTTCGCGTTGTGGAAAATATTTCTTAGGGTTCCTTGATAATACTTCTTCTGTATCAAAAATAGTTAACTCGATCTTCTGCGGATCCTCAGGTGTTCTCTTAGCTTCGACATCAGAGGTACTAATATTAAATATCTATGATCTTCTCTTCTGTTCTTCAATAAAGTGTGCAATCCTTCTGGTCATAAATTCTTTTAACTCTTGCTTCTTCTGTTCCAACACTTTCTCTTCTTCTCTTTGCCTGACCTGTTCTCTATCAATCCAAGGTTTTCCTATGAGCATGGTAAACGGGGCATTTTCTTCAACAAATTTAATCATCTCAAAGTCTTCCTCTATCGAATCTCCATTGACAGTCATAGGTATCTGGGCGAGCCTTCCACATAGGTTTACTAGCTTTCCTCTAAAGAAACTTGTTCCTCCTAGGGAAGGGATCATGGCAAGATTTCCTATAGCTTCCCAAGTTCTTTCTGGCATAATGTTCACTTGTGCTTCTTCATCAAGAGTATAGTCAATGTCAAAGTCCCCTATTCTTGCTTCGATTTTCTCCTTTTCTTTGAAAATCTCTGATAGCCTAACATGTCGGTGGTCATTCAAGGTATCTCTCATCTGTAGAAATATCTTTTCTGATTCCTTATGGGTTTCTGCTATAATCTTGGTCTCTTGATCTCCCTCAGGGTTTGATTGTTCCATATTCATCTTCTCAAGCCTAGCAATCATTCTAGGGAAATCCAATACTTCATGGTCCATATCCTTACAACAGAGGCAACTAGGTCTTCTCCCAGGGAATTCTTTAGCAATATGTCCTGGTTGTCTGCAACTATAACAGAGAGTTAATCCTCTCATCCGTTTAGATGTTCCCCAACTTCTTTTGTACTGCACACCAGGATCATGGTGGCTAACCTGCAAAAATTTTTTTCTAGGAGCCTGCATCCACCTAATAGTATAGACATTCTTTCGATGCATAGGTATAACACATCTATCACTATACTTATCAAATCTATTCATATCAAACTTTTTTTCATCTATTAATGCCCTAGTTTTGAAGCTAGGACATAATCTATCAAACATACCTAGATCCATGCTTTAGAAACAAAATTTTTTACTTATCTTACTTCTACAGAGCACAAAGCTTCGAGATCTAAAACTTTTAACTATTCTTACCTTTATCGAGGCATAGAGATTACAGATATTACCTTTTTCTTCGCAGATATGACTTCTTTTCTTCAAATATGACCTCTCTTTCTTCAAATCTAACCTCTTTTCTTGGCACAAATCTTCACAGGTCAAACAAAACAATGCGCACTAGGGCAACAGATCTGTGCATAGAGCTTATTTCACACAAAGCTTCTTCTTCTTCAGTTCCCATCAATCACAGTTCTAGGTCCTAGCAACGAAACCATTTGTTGGCACAAGGGCAGACCCAGGGTTCAACGCTCAAGAGCGCACCAACAAATCCCTAACTACTGGCCCTTTTGGAAACACCTGCGAAGCAGATGAAGTCTCACCCGAGGTAGAGGCAGGGGTGGTTTCAAGACTCAGGTAGCTGCAACCTTAGCTGGGACACAGATCTGTGATTATCTTTCCTATAGTGCACTTAGCATCAATTATTCCTTAACATACATTCATTAATATACTTCGCAGAAGTCACAGAGAATCGTAGTGAATACTTATATTAAGAATGATTCAATACTTATTCACAGAAATATAGGTTAGATTCAACAAATCAAGCACTAAGCATCTCATATATCAGATCTAGTGTTCATTCATTCATCAATAGCACAGAGAATGGCTAGATCTACTTAACCACATCAAGCACTTATCCAAGAAAGAGATACATACATAAGATCGAAGCACAAAACACTATACACACAGTTACTATGGTTCACCCCCACCCTAGGGCAACGTCCACAAAGTCTTCTTTATCTTATCTTGGTCAAGTAGTTAGAGCACAGAGCTTTAATGAACCTTAATTTGCACAGGACAAAAGATCTGCGCAACTCGATAGATCCTTCTTCCTTGCTCTTCAACATCAGACTATAACAACCTGCACTTAGCTCTCCGATCTCATGCACATAACACTCTAATATACATCCGATAACACAGATCCCATGACTAGCACTAAGCTTTCATTCATACATCACAAAGATGTACTACATTACTATCTCCCCTATCTTACTATCTATATTACCTATTTATAGATTAAAAAATGGGCCTAAATGTGGGTAAACCCACAGGCTGACATCCCTTTCCCATTACATCAACCCAAAACCCTAAAATGGATCCCAAAATAGGTCTTGCTTCCTTATTTTCTTCTTCACGTTGTGCTCCTTCCTTGGCAAGCTATCACAGTCCCAAAATTGGTCGAGTAAGACCAAATATTCTTCAAAACTTGGTCAAGGGCCAACAAAACACATAGAATAAGAAACTTACAAAGACAACTTGCAGGGAGGACAATCAACCCTGGAAGGGTTGTTCAACCCCAGAAAAATGAGGCAACAAGGGAAGTTACCTAAAGGAACTGCCATATCCAGCAAAGGTAAGTAATGAAGGCCATCTCCTGCAACTGTAGGGGTCTAGGAAACAAAAATAAAGTTGAAGCAATGAAATATCTAATGTATATAGCCACCCCAGGCATCCTCTTAGTCTAGGAGACCAAGTTGGAGGAACAACAATTCCTCCTGTCCAGAAAGTCATTCTGGAATTCAGGAGAAGGAATAGCAGTAAGATCCTGAGGTGCCTTGGGCGGCCTAGGAACTCTTTGGAATCCTAGCAAGTTCGACCTTATCCAATCCCTCAACTGTCCACATTGGATATTCAAAAATATTCTCCATAAAGATATGGACCTTCAGGTAAGTATCTTCAAAATTTATGTTCCAATTCTCCTTGCAGAAAAAAGAGAATGTTGGAAGTCTATTCAGTATTTCATGGAGCTACATTGTCCCAAGAATATAATTCTAGTGGGGGATCTAAATATCACCCTTTTCGCCCTGGAAAACAAAGGGGGGACCCCAGTCAGAGACCCCCTCTAGGAAACAGTTGACAACCTAATATTGGATTGGGACTTGGAAGATATTAAGCCTCCCAAAGGACTTTTCACTTGGTCCAATAGAAGAACAGGCCCAGGACGTATATCCGCTCATCTTGAAAGATTTCTAGCTCAACACTCTCTCCTCCTTCGTGGGCTTAACCTTGAATCCTCTATCCTTCCTTTTAATGCCTCATACCACAAACCAATCCTCTTAGATATCATGCAAGACCGCAACTTGGGCCCCATCCCTTTTTGGTTTATCCCCTCCTGGATTCAACAAGAAGGGTTTCTAGATATCCTCTCCTTAGTCTGGAAGGATTCAATCATACACTCACCCTTCTTCATTTGGGAAGAAAATCTAAGGAAACTTAAAGCGGCTCCTAAATACTAGGCCAAAACTCTCCATCAGTGACTGGAAGTGCTGCACACCCTGGAACAACATCAAATCCAGGCAGAAACCCTCCCTGTAGACCCTTTCTCTTTGAAAAAAGAACACCAGCTGCACAGAAACCTCCATAGGGCTTGCCTTCAGGAGGAGGATTATTGGTGGAAAAAATATAGAATCCTCTAGCTCCAAGCGGGGGATAAAAACACCAACTTCTTCCACAAATAGGAAGAAGGATGAAAGAAGTTCAATTCTATCAAATAAATCCACACCTAAGAACAAATCCTTTCCAATTTTGAAGACATTAAGAAAGAAACTCATTTACACTTCAGAGATATCTACACAAAAGAGCCCCCTCCCCCGGAAGCTTCCACCTATGATGTCATAAATTTGATTCCCAAAAGGGTCTCTTTGGAATATAACTCAACTCTCATAGCATTCATCTCTAAAAAATAAATCAATAAATCTATATACAATATGAAGTCTTACAAAGCCCCAGGTCCAGATGGCTTTACGGCTTGGTTCATCAAAGTTTGATGGAAAATAATTAAGAACGAACTCCACAGAATGATTCAAAAATAAAAATCCTGTAGCAAGATTGGAGGAACAACCAACATAGATTTCATAGCCCTCATTCCAAAGGAAAAAGGAACCACTTCCTTTGATCATTTCAGGACAATCTCCCTTTGCAACATCGGTTAAAAAATTATCACTAAAATTGTGGCCAATCAGATCAAAATCATACTACCTTCAATCATTCCAAAAAATCAAGGGAGCTTCATCAAGCGCATAAACATTGGTGATAATATTATGCTTGTCTAGGAGGCCATTGACTCAAGCCAATCTCAAAAAGAAAAAGGTATGGTAATCAAATTGGATATGGAAAATGCCTTTGACAGGGTAAGATACAAATTTCTTTTTTAGGTTATGCAATGTCTCGGTTTTGACCACTTCTTTGTCAAGTGGACACAAGCATGCATTGGAAGATCATGGATAGCACCTTTGGTTAATGGACGAGAAACTGGATTTTTCCTAGCCTCTCAAGGACTACAACAAGGCTGTCCCCTATCCCCGCTACTCTATGCAATTCAGGCATCGGTGTTGAGCTTCCAACTAGATCAAAGTAAACAACTTCAAGAGCTAATGGGACTGTGCATAGCCAGAGGAGACAAAGATATCAACCATGCTCAGTTTGTCGATGACACCATTCTCCTAGGAAGCACAAGAAACCACTTGGCTAGAAAATTCAAATCTGAACTAGAAAAATATCAAGCGATCTCGAGAATCAAAATCAACGGCAGGAAGAGTCAAATTTATGGTTGGAATTGCACCCCGAGGGATATGACTGACATCACCCGAATTCTGGGAATAACAGGAAAAAATCAGTGGGACTCCTTCAAGTATTTAGGAGTCCCCATTTTTAAAGCCTCTACCAAGTCCTTGTGTTGGGCACCCCTAGTCGACAAAATCAAATCCAGAATAAGAACTTGGGGTTCAAGATGGTTAAATCCAATAGGTAAGATAGTTCTTATAAAGTCAGTCCTCTCAAGCATCCCTATATATCAATCTTCAATATTGTTAGCCCCAAGAGGCATTATCACTAAAATTGAAGCCATGTTGTGATGCTTTCTATATAAAGGAGGAAAAAACAATGACAACAAACTCTCGTTGGTCAGTTGGGGGAAAATTTCTTGGCCTATCCATGAAGTCGTTCTCCAACCCCATGATCTACAAATCCAAAATCTTGATCTAGGACTGAAATTTATTTGAAATGTAGTGTCAGGGAGGAGCTCCTGTTGCAAAACAACTACTTGGAAGAAATATTTTTCTAGCCTGAGGCTCTGATGTCTAGACGCCCCACCTAAATCCAATCATGGGTCTTCGATCTTCTCCATCTGCTCAAAAGAGCATAATTTCTTCACTACTAATCTTACTTGGATTCCAGGCAATGGGAAGAAAATTTGAATCTGGGAAGACTCCATAATGGGGGACCCCCCAGTTGACACTATTCCAGGAACGACTCTTCTTAAAGCCTTTCTAAATTCTCAAAATATCAGCACCCTTTGGGATATTTCCCTCTGGCAAAGAGGTGAAACCAAAGATTGGGCGAGATGGGTCTTCCCTGATTGCCCCCCCCTAGTTACATCATGAAAAAGAATTTTTGATTTCTCTGCTTCAAGGGAAATATCCAATATCCAAAATAATCAAGGACAAACGAGGTTGGGGAAGCCATTCAGGGGACTACTTAGTAGCAGCGGGCTACAAAATCCTCTCTGTAGCACCCCATATCCCAGGAAATCTGGCAATATGGAAAGACATTTGGCAAGTCAAAAGCCTACCTAAAGTGGACTTCTTCATTTGGAACTTAACACATAACAGTATTCTGACAGGTGATAACCTCCAGAGAAATGGCTGAGAAGGCCACTCGATATGCCCTCTATGTTGCTCCCATGAAGACTCAGCTAACCATCTGCTCCTTAACTTCCCCTTTGCAAAATAAGTTTGGAGCTTATCCCTATCAAGGTGGGCCCCAATTGTCCAAATACCTCCATATATCCCCTCTCTACTAAGAAACTAGGCTTCCCTTTGTCCCTTTTCACTCAAATCCAAAGATCAGCTTAAGTGTTGTTGGTTGACCCTCCCTAAATTTATTTTATGGAAAATATGGCTAGAAAGAAATGTCTGTATTTTCAGAAATAAGACCTCCATCCCCACCCATGTTTCTTCCAAATACAAATCTCTCCTGGGAGACTGCCTCACCTTCCTCTGGTCAAGCTCCAACAATTGTCCTCTCTCCCCCCCTAAATAATCCTGGATTCATAGCCTCACACCATACCTTAAACCCCCATCCCCCTCCCCCAAGAAACTTTACGAATCCTGGGAACTACGTAAGGAGCAAGTAGAGTTCAAAGACTGGCGACACGCTCAACACAAACACATCCTTTTCTTTGATGGAGCTTTGAAAGAAAACCTAGGGGCGGTAGGAGGGGGAGGGGTTCTCTTTGGCCCCGATGAAATATTAGAACTGGTCTATTCTTGGGGATTAGGGGAAGACACCAATAACATAGCAGAAGCTTAAAGTCTTTGGAATCTCGGTGATAGGATATTATCAGCTCCTAATCCAAGCCTTGGTCACTAAGTCATTACCAAATCAAATGAAACTGTGACAACTACTCAAGAAAATCCAGTTACTATCTAAATCCTTCCAAAAGATTGAATTTTTCCATGTTCTCTGGCATTTAAATGGAGAAGCGGATCAGGTAGATAAAGCCACCACTCCCTTGAGAAAGGGGCTCCTCTCACTCAATGGGACCTTGTCCTTCACCCCAATCCCTTAACGACCTGAGGTGGGAGGCTCATAGGTGGTCTCGTGCCAGGGGGCATCTGGACGATGCTCCTCCCCTCGTCCTGATCTGTGGCATCTTCTCAGTGTATGAAGTCTCCCTTATGCGAAGGTACTTCTCCCTCTAAGTCACGTCACTCCACACAATCCTTCATGAGGCTTCCCTTATGCCCCTCAAGAAGACCAGTACCGAGGCCATCTCTCTCCGACAAGTTTCTCACATGAGGTCCCTCCGACTCATGGATTCGCACACTCATCCTGTAGTTAAATTAAGGGTGGAGTAATCTTTCATCTTAGCCTTATCCTCCTTGGGTGAACATATGTCTAGCTAAGATCCTCTTGCATGGTCCCTTTCCCTTCATATGTTGTCGGATTATCCTCCAGCCCGTTGAATGGCCTCCATCTTGGAGTCTGTTGCTCCACCAATTCCTCCCCCTTCACTGGAACAGGAAATCTGCAAACTGAAGAAGAAACTAAGCATGCACATAAGGTTTCTTATTCGGATGGATGGGGAAGGTGGAAGAAGGTTTGAGATGCTCGAAGAAGACCTAATTAAACTCAAAGAAGAAGTTGTGAAGGCCCTCACACAAACGACATAGCAGGTTAATGAAAGAATTGGGGATTTAGAATCCAGGATGGAAAAGATGGAACTTCAAGCCGCCAAAACAACCCTCCAACAAGATTTAGGGGTGAAGGTATCGCTGAATGAAGGTCCCTCGAACCCAAAGCAGTAGGTGTATCTATGCTCCTCTCCTCTCTTGGATATTGCCTAGTTTTGGTTACTTTGAAGATACACTATTTGCAAGTTTTTAACTTCATAGGAGTCAATTTTTGGAATCTAAGTTATAATAGGCATTGTTAGGGTCCTATAATTATAGGCGAGTCGATTCTTCGACTGTTGATTTGGCATCTCTCCCGGTGACGAAGTATGGCTCAGGTGATTCCGTTTACCTCCCTCCATTCTTGTCGCTCAGTCCCCTATCATCCTATTACATCCTTCATCCGCGTTGCTCCCTCACTCCCTTGTCCTGTTGCCCCATCGACTACTTTTCCCGCCTTCCATCCCTGCATAAATGGACTTAGGATGAACAAAAGAATAGAAATAAGGTTAGTCTAGGTTAAATTTGATTAATAAATGACTATTTAGTAATTAATTAATCATTAATTAATTATTAATTAAGTTGAAAAATCTAGGTTAGTAATGAGTTAGTAACTAGGTTAATAAATAAGTTAGTAATTAGGATTAGTTTAACAATAAAAACTTATGTTAAAAACAAATTAAATAAAAACTAAAAATTAAATAAAAACATTAAAAAAGCAAAAAGTAATAAAATACATTAAAAATTAAAAAATATAATATAATAAAACAATTTCAATAAAATACAAAAAACATATTAAATCAAAACACACAAAAAAAAAAGCAAAAAAAAAAATATAATAAAATATTAAAA
>ML799974.1:65884-99757 GCA_009831015.1 Picea engelmannii | reverse complement strand
ATAGATAAAAGTTTTATCACAAGTATAATTTAGACCTAGACTTTATTTTCCTAGGTTGGGCGACATTTTATTAGGGAAAGGTTTTAAATATTCCTTAACACATTATTCGTCCTAAAGCCATCTAGGTTTATCCAATTATTAAATAACAACGTGACGTTCCCTTCAGGACGCACCAAGTGCTCCAAGGGTTCCACTCCCTTCTTTTTGTTTCTCTTGCGCGACATGCCCTTCAGGACGCACTACGTGCTCCAAGGGTCCCACTCGCCTCTTTCAATTTTTCATGCGCGACGTGTCTTTTAGGATGCACCACGTGCTCCAAGGGTGCCACTCACCTCTTGACTGACTTGGTAGACATCAAAAACCCATGGAGTCAATAATCCACCAGGTGATTTTGTGGGAGACTAAGGGCCTCTAAGGAATAAGGCCCCTGCCTTATTGCACGCCCCTTAGAATCATCATGAGCGACTGTCACAGTTGGCCCTCATGACATCGTGGGTCCCCTCAAACTAGGTAATCATTAACCTACAATTCGAGCCACGGTGGGAGTGATAGTAGGTTGTGGCAGGGTTTTTGTCCACACCTCTCCCTCAACATCTCTGGTATTCGTGCATGACCTCTCTACTCCACATGTGAGTTTGGTAGGCAAGCTATCGTCATCCTACATCATCAACGAATCATGTCAGAAATATATCCATATCATATCATCTAATCAGATGCACTAATGTCACATATAAAACAATCAAACCCCAATGGTGCACTCCCCGACTCGATCCAGAGTCCAAGAGGTTCCATTGATGCCTCTGCATTCTCGAGGTCCAAAATCCTGCACACTTAGGAAACTCGAGTCAATAACACCTATCTATGTCAATGAAGCATAATAACATGTCATCAATTAACAATGCCTCATAATCATAATCAAATTCCCAAAAGTGTAATAATCTGGATCACTTGTGAGCAAGTGTCCTCAAAGAATAAGTTTGTTCAGTGCGCGGAAAAGAGGGATGTTAAATACACCCCCTCTTGCTCTAAACTTCATCCCGAAGTTTCACAGTATATAAGTGGTGATTAAATGTGTATCACAGTATCCTAAGTCTGTCTATCAAACAAAAAAGGAAACTGCCAGTGCATATCATATGCATCCTCCCAGGTTGCCAAGTGTGGACTATAGTTGTCCCACTGGACCTTGACCTTCTCTATTGTTCAACATCGTAGCTATCAAATGCGATGATCCAAGATGCAGATCGGCTCAGCCGTGAATGCCTCCTTGTCAAATACCTGCATGGAACTCATGTCAATAACATGTGTAGGATCACTAATATAATGTCTCAAAACAGATACATGAAAAACATCGTGCATACGCTTCAAGGAATCAGGCAAGGCTATTCGATAGGCAATAGGCCCCTTTTTATCCATGATCTCGAAAGGTCCCATGAACCTAGGAGAGAGTTTAGCTCCCTTTCCAAACTTGATAGAACTCTTATACGGTTTAACCCGCAAGAAGACTCGATCGCCAACCTCGTAAATACAATCAACATGGTGTGCATTGGCATTACTCTTTTGTCGATCATGTGCTTCTTCAATCCTTTGTCTTATTGTTTGCATTTGATCTTCCATTTCTTGGATCACTTCTAGTCCCACCATGACCCTATCCTCAAGCCGATCCCAACTCAAAGGCATCTGACATAGTCGCCAATAAAGAAAATCGAAAGGTGTCATCTTAATGGTGCTTTGGTAATTGTTGTTATAAGTGAATTCTACAAGTGGAAAGAATTACTCCCAACACTTTTGTTGGTCCATCACGTACATGTGCAACATGTCTTCCAAGGTCTGGTTCATTCATTTGGTATTCTTGTCAATCTTCGGGTGATACACAGTACTACAATTAATTTGGGTTCCCAAGGCCTCTTGGAAACTAGTCCAAAATCGTCCAGTACACATTGATCCTCGATCAGATATAATCCTCTTAGGCATGCCATGCAGCCTCACAATCTCACTGATGAAAACTCTAGCTATGTTAGGTGCCTGATATGTCGTACGTACAATAATGAAATGAGCACTCTTTGTCAGAGTGTCGACTACTACGAAAATCAACTCACATCTCCTTGCCATCAGTGGCAACCCAACAATAAAATCCATCGAAATAACCTCCCATTTTGATTATGGAATAGCATGTGGCTGTAGTAATCTTATTGGATGTATATGTTCATCCTTTACCCGCTGACATTCTAGACATCTCGCCACATAGTTGACTATGTATGCCTTCATTCATTTCCAGAAGAATAAGGGTTTAAGGTTCTCCCTCATTTTCGAACTCTTGGGTGAGCCATGTATATTGATCTATGAGCCTCGTTTAGGATCAATCTCCTCAACTCGTCATTTAGTGGCACGTAAATCCAATTTTTAAACCTCAATAGTCCATCGTCGTCAAACATAAATCATTCAAATCTTGGTATCATCATTGTGTTTTGTCCGATAAAATCCTCGATCTCTTTGTACCACTCATCGTCATGCTGTAAAGTTAGAATCCTTTCACGTATATTTGTCTGAAAAGGCAACACCGAAAATATGTGTGGTCTCTGATTCAATGAATCTACCACTCAGTTCACTCTTCCTTTTATGTAAGAAATCTCAAAGTCATACTCGCTAAGAAATTTTGACCAACATCATTGTCACACATTCAGGTTTCCTTGTGTAAAGATGTTTTGTAGTCCATAGTGGTCCGTCTTTAATTCAAATTTCATCCAACAAGGTAGTGTCTCCAAACCTTCAAGGCATATACAATGGCTAACAACTCCAAATCGTGCGTCCTATAGTTTTCCTCATACCTTATTAGTTTCCTCGAGATGTAAGCAATCGCCCGACCGTCTTGCATCAAGACTCTGCATAAGCCTTTCTTGGATGCGCCAAAACATACCAAGAAGTCCGCATCCATGTCAGGGACCCTTAGTATCAGTGTTGTTGTCAACAGCTCCTTCAGCCTCCAAAATTCTTCCACGCATTTCTTGGTCCAAAAAAACTTATTGTTCTTCTTCTGCAATTCCATGATCATAGTTTCTATCTTCAAAAATCCCTCGATCAACCATCGATAGTATCCTGCTAAACCCATGAAGCTACGCACTTCCGGGACATTCATCGGTGCAGGACATTCCATAATAACCTCTGTTAAAATTTCAAAACCCCAACCCAGTTTCAGTCTCGCTGATTTTTCAGCCAAATTTAAATGTCAAACTCCAGTTTCAGCACTGTTTCAGCATATGTCACAGCGGTGTTTCAGAATATGTTACAACACTGTTTCAACATATGTCACAGTGGTGTTTCAGCATATGTCACAGCGGTGTTTCAGCATACGTTACAACACTATGTTTTAGCATATGTTAAAACACTGTGTTTCAACATATGTTACAACACTGTGTTTCAACATATGTTACAGCCCTGTGTTTCAACATATGTTACAACACTGTGTTTCAGCATATGTTACAGCCCTGTGTTTCAGCATATAAAAACTTAACAGAAAATAAACTTCAGAACTGAAACATGAGGATTCTGAACATCGTTTTCAACGCAAAAATAAAATATCAGAAATATGCAAAACTCAGAAAATATAGACACAAAGATATTTGGTCTAACTTCGACCCTGGAAAAACCCACAAGGGGAAAACCAGTGAGAGAGGGATTTGTATTATTTATGATCTTCTGAGAAACTCTTTTACAACATATTCATCTTCAGATATTTACACAAACTTATCTGGACATTCTTATAGCTTTGCTCCTTCGATTTTTGAACCAGAAATCCGTACGACTGTACAGCTATCCCAACAATTAATGTTGTACGAACTGTCTCGAAATTCATGCCAAAACTCTACTAAGACTCAATTTCTGTGCCACTAAATGCTATTCGGCAGCCTTGGAATGCATGCCAATACTCCCAGAAATTGCAGATGTTGTCCTCCTCAATTTCTGTGCACATTAAATGCTATATGACCTCCACAAATCCATACGGTACGACCTGTTCTTCCTTACTGTCTGAAATATATACTTTTGTTTGCCTTGGGATGCATGCTCTCCTTCAGAAAATGTTGTCTCTTTTCTCAGCTCGACCTCTCTCTTGCTCTCTCTTGTTCTCTCAACAAGAATGCTTGAACTCCTCTTGTTCTCTCAACAAGAATGATTCAACTTTCCCAAGAATGGGTGCACCCTCTTGCCCAAGTCGACCTCATGAGGGAAGGTGAGGGGTTTTCTAATCTAATGACTGAGTTTAGATTAGATGGGTGGCTGAGATTTGGTGTCTCTTCACTCACCCCCACTTTAATCATAAAGTCACCTTTTAATTTGCATCTCACAAATTAAATGACTAGGACCCACATTCAACATTTTCTCCCCCTCAAGCGCCTAGGGAAGAGAAACACTTGCCTTGGTACTTTATTTTAATTAAAAATTTAACACTCCCTCATACCGAGGAAAGTGTTACTCACCACTCCAAGTTTGTCCCTGAAAAATACAAACTTGCCAATGTTCAATGCCTTGGTGAGTATGTCTGCAACCTGCTCCTCAGTAGATATGTACTGTAGCTCCACAACTCCTCTCTGAACATAATCATGGATGAAGTGATACTGAATCTCGATATGCTTAGACTGGTCATGAAAAAATGGATTCTCCGAGAGTTTAATGCAACTTTGATTATCACAGTAAATCACGGTAGGCCTCAACTGCACACCGAACAATCCAACCAACATCTTGCGAAGCCAAAGGGCCTCACAACTAGCCTAACTAGTTGCCATATACTCAGCCTCTGCCGAACTCAAAGCCACTAACTTCTGCTTCCAACTGAACCAAGACACAAATGTTGATCCTAATCCAAAGCAACACCCTGAAGTGCTTTTCCTGTCACTGACACATCCTTCCCAATCTGAGTCTATATAGCCAACTCGATGAACTCCATCTCCTCTATGATAGTCTAGACCATAATCTACCGTACCAAAAAGGTACCTGAGCACATGTTTTGTTGCCACCCAGTGCACTCTCCTTGGCTCCAACATGAACTGACTGAGAGTGTTGACAACAACAAAAAATATCTAGCCTTGTATTAACCAAATACATCAATGACCCGATCAACTGACGATACAAAGTGGAATCCACCAACTGTGACTCAGAAGCATGAAGCTTCTTCCAGTTGGTAATCAAGGGAGTGGTCATGGGCCTACTATCCCCCATCTGAAATTTGCTCAGAATATCACACACATACTTCCCTTGTCCCAGGAAGATGTGTCCAGGCTCCTGCCAAACCTCCAATCCCAAAAAGTAATGCATAAGTCCAATGTCTGTCATCTAGAACTCTGAAGCAAGGCTTTCCTTACAGCTACTGATGAGTCTATCTGCCCCTGTAATAAAAAGGTCATCCACATATAGCAGAAGAATGAGAGGATCCTCTCCAACCACAATGAAGTATAGGTTGGGATCCGCCTCACTCTTCTCAAAACCCAACTACTACAAATAGGCATCTATCCTCGAATACCAAGCTCTGGGAGCTTGTTTCAGCCCGTACAATACCTTCTTCAGTCTACACACATGAGACTCTCTCCCATGCACCTCAAAGCCCAATGGTTTCTCAATGTATACCTCCTACTCAATAAGACCATTCAAAAATGAGGTCTTCACATCCATCTGGTGGATCTTCCAACCCATATCTGCTGCAATGGAGATCACTACCTTGATCGAAGTGTTTCGAGCAACCGGTGCAAAGGTCTCATCATAGTCGACTCCCTCAACCTGTGAAAACCCTTGAGCCACAAAGCGAGCATTGTACTTCTCAATGCTGCCATCCGCAGCATGCTTTAGCTTGTAGATCCACTTGGAAGTCACCACCGACTTCCCCTCGGGTCTAGGAACAACTTCCCAGACATCATTCTTCATGATCGAATTGTACTCTTCCATCATGGCATCTCTCCATACCTGTCTACTAGTGGCCTCCTCAAAAGTGGAAGGCTCAGACTCCCGAATACTGCTCACCATCGCAATGTAGCTGCAAAACCTCTCAGGAGGTTTACTCTCCCTCACTGCTTGCTTGGGATTCCCCACTGAACCCTGTGCATCCCTCAAAATGTCCTGAAGCCACTTGGGCTTCTTCCTCTCTAAAGTAGTGTCCTGTGGAGGGGACTCTCCCTGCTCAACCCCATATGCTGAAGACAATGATCCTGTAGTAGACCCTGAAGTACCTGATCTTGAAACTTGTGGACTGGTAGCCTATGAACCTGAACTCTATGGCCCTATCACCTGTGAACTTGTAGTCACCGAAACTGGTGGCCCCAAAATCTGTGTCACTGTAGTATGCTACGGGCTCACCTAAATCTGAGATGAAGACTACTCACCTCTCTCTGTCCCTCTAGACTTCCTAAAGGCTCCGTCCTCCTCAAATCTGACATCCCTCCTCAAGACAGTCTTCCTCAAGGAAGGAAGGTAAATACGAAAAGACTTTGAAGTCTCACTGTACCCAAAAAATATCCCTCTCTCTGCCATGGGCTCCAGCTTTGTCCTATTCTCAGAAGGGACATATGAATATGTGATGCACCCAAAAATCCGAAAGTGCCCCACCTCAGGGTTCTTCCCAGAGAAATCCTCCTTAGGAGTCATGCTCCCCACAACCCTGTGAGGACTCCTGTTCTGCAGATAAACTGCAGTGTAGCATGCCTCAACCCATATAAATAGTGGCAGCCCTTGATCATGTAGCATGGCTCTCGCAACCCCAACAATGGCCCTGTTCTTCCTCTCAGCAACCCCATTCTGCTACGGGTTGTAAGGAACAATCAACTCCCTTCTGATGCCCTCTCCTGCATAGAAATCCATAAACTCCTTGGAGGTATACTCACCCCCATTTTCCGATCTCAGGACTCTGATTTTCTTCCCTATCTGGTTCTCCACAAGATCTTTGAACTCTTGGAACCGACTGAAGACCTGTCCTTTGGTCTTCATGAAGAAAATCCAGGACTTCTGAGAGAATTCATCAATGAATACAACATAGTATAGGGATCCAGTCAACGATGTCGAAGACATCGAGCCACATACATTTGAATGTATAAGATCGAGTATCCCTGCTTCTCTACTGTCACTGCTCGAAAAAACAGTCTTGGTGTACTTTCCCAAGATACACCCCTTGCACAACTCATGGTGCTCTGAACTGAAATCTCACATAGGTCACTGTTGCTACTGGTAGAATGAATCAATGCTCTCACTGGTTGGAACAAGAACTTGTACAGCCTCTCATGTCTAGTACCAATCACTTTGGCCGAAGTGATGCTAGACCCTCTGGGGAAAAGTATCACCTGCCCATCACATAACAAGACCTCATAGCCCTTCTGCTCAATAGTAGAAACTGACACTAAGTTCTTATTCAATCCAGGAACATAAAGAACCTCTATCAAAGTCATGGGAGGCAAATACTCCCTCCGAAATGATACGGTCCCACAACCAACCACCTTGACCTCCCGGTCATCTCCAAGAACTACCTCTGCATCTCCACACTGAGTAAGATCTGTCAAGTTCTCATGAACTGTTGTCATATGGCGAGAAGCACCACTGTCAATATACCAAGTATCTGGAGTAGTGGTCCTCGAGGAAAGACACACAATCAAGGAAAATTCCTTGTCAAACTTGGTGGAAAACTCTTCCACCTCTGTTGACGCTGTTGTTTGTCTCGACCTTGGCATCTCACGAAAGGTCCCTTCTCTTGGCATCTCACCAAGAGTTTCTTGATCTTGGCATCTCACCAAAGATCCTCTCCTTGGTCTCTCACCAAGTGACTTCCTTTTGAAGTGACTGTTGTCCCAACTTTATGTCTGCTGAAATTCCTGCCTCTCTTCAACTCAGCTCTGATACCTTGTTAATTTTTCAAAACCCCAACCCAGTTTCAGTCTCGCTGATTTTTCATCCAAATTTAAATGCCAAACTCCAGTTTCAGCACTGTTTCGGCATATGTCACAGCGGTGTTTCAGCATATGTTACAACACTGTCTCAACATATGTCACAGTGGTGTTTCAGCATATGTCACAACGGTGTTTCAACATACGTTACAACACTCTGTTTCAGCATAGGTTACAACATTGTGTTTCAGCATATGTTACAGCACTGTGTTTCAGCATATGTTACAGCCCTGTGTTTCAGCATATGTTACAACACGGTGTTTCAACATATGTTACAGCCCTGTGTTTCAGCATATGTTACAACCCTGTGTTTCAGCATATAAAAGCTTAATAGAAAATAAACTTCAAAACTGAAACGTGAGGATTCTGAACATTGTTTTCAACACAAAAATAAAATATCAGCAATATGCAAAACTTAGAAAATATAGACACAAAGATATTTGGTCTAACTTCGACCCTGGAAAAACCCACAAGGGGAAAACCAGTGAGAGAGGGATTTGTATTATTTATGAGCTTCTGAGAAATTCTTTTATAGCATATTCATCTTCAGATATTTACACAAACTTATCTGGACATTCCTGTAGCTTTTCTCCTCGATTTCTGAACCAGAAATCCGTACAACTGTACGGTTGTCCCAACAATTAATGTTGTACGAAATGTCTCAAAATTCATGCCAAAACTCTGCTAAGACTCAATTTCTGTGCCACTAAATGCTATTCGGCAGCCTTGGAATGCATGCCAATACTCCCAGAAATTGCAGCTGTTGTCCTCCTCAATTTTTATGCACATTAAATGTTGTATGACCTCCACAAATCCATACGGTACGACCTGTTCTTCCTTGCTGTCTGAAATCTGTACTTCTCTTTGCCTTGGGATGCGTGCTCTCCTTCAACAAATGCTGTCTCTTTTCTCAGCTCGACCTCTCTCTTGCTCTCTCTCTTTCTCTCAACAAGAATGCTTGAAATCCTCTTGTTCTCTCAACAAGAATTCTTCAACTTTCCCAAGAATGGGTGTGCCCTCTTTCCCAAGTCGAACTCATGAGGGAAGGTGAGGGGTTTTCTAATATAACGACCGAGTTTAGATTAGATGGGTGGTTGAGATTTTGTGTCTCTTCACTCACCCCCACTTTAATCATAAAGTCATCTTTTAATTTGCATCTCACAAATTAAATGACTAGGACCCACATTCGGCACTTTCTCCCCCTTAGGCGCCTAGGGAAGAGAAACATTTGCCTTGGTACTTTATTTTAATTAAAAATTTAACAACCTCGACCTTTGTTGGATCCATGACGATACCTTCATCGGAGATGACATGCCCTATGTGGTGAATCGTCAATTGATAGAACGAGCATTTGTACAACTTCCCAACAATTTTTGCTCTCGTAGACATTGTAGTACCAAGCGCAAGTGCTCGTCATGTTGCTCCATCGTCTGAGAGTAAATCAAAATATCATCAATGAATACTTGGACGAGCTTGTCCAAGTACTCGCGGAACACCTCATTCATCAAAATCATAAATACCCCCGGAGCATTTGTCAGTCCAAATGGTAAAATAGTAAACTCGTAATGTCCAAACTTCATCTTAAAGGTGGTCTTAGGGACATCATCCTCCTTGATCTGTAACTAGTGATACCCAGATCACAAATCGATCTTTGAGAACACTGTCTCACCCTTCATATGATCAAACAGATCATCTATCCTCGGCAATGGATATTGATTCTTGATCATTTCCTTGTTCAATTGACGGTAGTCAATGCAGAGCCTCCATGACCCATCCTTCTTTCGTATGAAAATAATAGGTGCACCCCACGGTGACAGACTTGGACGTATCAGTCCCAGGTCCAACAATTCATTCAGTTACATTCTCAACTCCTGTAACTCCATGGTCGACATACGATAAGGCATCCTAGCTATTGGTTCAGTCCCCGATTTTAGGTCTATAGTAAACTACAATTACCTCTCTGGCGGCATCCCAGGTAACTCCTTTGGAAAGACGTCTGCAAACTCTCTCACCACTGGAAGGTGTTCTAAACCTTTCGCTATTCCCTTCTCATTTAACGCAAGGATCGCATAAGGATTACATCCCTTGTGCATGCTCTTCCGTAGCTGCAAGGAAGAGATGAACCTCGGGGAAACTCCTTGGTTCTATCCTAAAATCGCATGTCTTTGTCCCACATCATCAACCAAGCTCAACTGTTTCGTGTCATAGTTGATTATCACCTCATGCGATTCCAACCAATCCATACTGATCACGACATCATAATATCCTAAGATCGTGACGTACATGTTGGCCCTGGTGACAAACTCTCCCAGGTTAAGGGTACAGCCCATAACCTTACCTCCAACCTTCTATTTGTCTCCCGAATCCATCTCTACGAAGATAAACTCATATTGTTCAAATGCCTTTACCTTAATCCTTTTTAGCACTGCACCAAAATTGAAACTCTCGGTAGCACCGGGATCTATAAAAATACTAAGGGTCTGGTCAGAGATGGCACCTGACGTCTCGAGCACAGTCAATTGGTGCTCTTCTTATCATTTATTCACCATTGCATGAATCTGATGGGCCTTGCCCAAAACTCCCACGGTAGTGGGTTCAGCTGAATCCAGATGCTCTGGCCATTTCCTCTGGGAAGTCGCACTAGTAATGTGGATCCCCAGAGTCCAACACGCTTTCTTCAGTCCAGTAATCCTAGTACCCAAAGAAGAAGCTGAATTCCAACACTAAGGCCAAAAGAAACTTGTTGACCTTAAGTTTCTCGGTAAGGGGCGGAGCATACCAAAGTAGCTCCAAAAATGGGCCTCGTAATCAGGCACCGTACGGTCGCCCTGTCGTAAGGCATTGAAGTCATTGAGATGACTCTCAATGAATTCCTCTGATAAGTACCTCTCTCGAAACTGCTTCTCAAACAATTCCCAAGACACTCTTCGATGACCATGTTCAAAGTGGTAGGAGCGTCTTCCGCCATAGAAGAAAGTTCCCCTTCAGTTGAAAGACAACCATGTGTACCTTCATGCTAGAGGTCATAATCACGAAGTGTATAGTATAACTCCTTGATCTACAACCATGCCTCGATGACATAACTGTCCGCGACACTCATGGACTTGAGAAATCAACTCTCTCAAGTTCTTGATGGATGTTAATGGTACTAGATAGGGTGTGTTGTGGACCCTCAGGGGTACAGGTGCCTTGGCCTCATCTCAGTACTGATGGTGAATCAAGGTGCTTTGAAATTACCTGGAAGGTCCTTTTCAGACCATCATCATCCCTTACAACAATGGAATCCATCCCAAGGACTTGTTCTTCTCCTTGGGGGTTCAACTACAAGGGTGCGGGAACTTTTGGAGGCATCGCACCTCCTTCCACGACACCACGTTGCGAACCTCTGAGGGGTCCTCTATCTGCGATCGCCACATGGAAACGTTAAGGTTTTTAATTAATGCAAGGGTTAAAACTCACAGGTTTAATGCAGTGGAAAGCCTGGTGATCCATAGTCGCAGGGTTGAACCTACTCTGATACCATATGTAAATGCCCCTCTTACGTCCTGACTAAAAGCGAAGCGAAAATCATTTTTTTTTTTGGGGGGGTACAGAATGACCACACAATTATAGCTTAACAACACATCTGACGACGAGCACCACACCCGCAGAATAGGAAACAGATAACTATGACTCTACTCACTAGCACAAGAGAAACTGGGTGAAACATGCGTAAATCAAGATAGGATCGAATCCTCTTCGGACGCACACACGATGACGCTTACCCTTTAAGGAAAAAATCCCCCATTCTGTCACAATGGCCTCAATGGCTAGAAACTAGATCCTCTAAGGTGCGCAACAATGCAAGAAGATGTTGCAACCCAAACGCCAATAAGTACAAAGAGCCACCCCTACAATGGGTAGCACCACCCTGGCCAATTTATCCTTCGCCTCTATCCCTTAGGGCATGCTATGATCCCATCATTAGGAATCTTGCCATTGCCAATTGATAAGTGCAGCAACAACCATGGCACAACAACATAATTGGACTCTCAAGTTCCTCTAATCAACGTGCTGGAAGATCAAGGATGATCTGAACACCTGACAACTAAACCTAGCACCCAATGACAAGTCAACAATATGACTAAGACGTTCAAGTAACACAACAAAATTCTTGTGCAACATAATCAACTGCACACCTTGAATAGAATTATTAAGGTACCCATCTTTTAAAAGAAAAAAAAAGAGGGGGCAATAAAGGATAGTGGCAGTATCGTTGATATAGGTTAAGCAAGATAACGATTAATACTGCAATTTACAAAGTTTAAGAGATACAGAGAAAGGTTAACATATGATCATTGAAATGAGCACTAAAGGATAATTGTGTATTAATAATATTAACATATAACCAAAAGCTAACAATGAAATTGGTGAATATAAAAAGGACATCGTAAATATCTTATTTGTGTATCTTAGGTATTAATATATTTGAGATGGTTGAGGCAATATAAATAACAGTTTTAATATGCCTATGCCAAATTCTAAAAATGATTGAAGGTACAAGAGAACAACAAGCATTCCATAAGTAATGTTGTCAACTACCAGAAATTAGATTTCTACGCAAATTTAAAAAATGAAGAAATAAAGACGCTATCTAATCACATTTAAATCTTAATGTCAGAGACACATTTAAGAATAAACCATTGTCAAATGCACATTCAATAACTGGCTATAAATTCTAGAAATGATATCCCTGTAAGTAGTTATTATATACCCAGAGTGAATAAAAGAGTGAACAGTAGGTTCGCGCTATCAGGTGGGTGTGGTTGATGGTTAACTTAGTAAATATCCTTAATATTCCCATGCAAAATTAAATCGCAAATGCATCCTTGTGGATGTGGCTGTGAGGTAAAAATATAAAAACGCCTCAGAGTTAATGTTGTCAGGTAAACTTAAAAAAAATGAAGACCTTTGCATGGTAACCATGTGGCCAAACATAGGAAGAAAACATAACCATTACCAGGGAAAAAATCAGTGAAACACAACAACCTAATTATGTTTGTTTCGGTAAGAAAAACACGCAATCAAAGGCGGTATAAAACACCATCTTTCAGAAAGAAATTCATTACATTCTATGGCACGAATTCGCTGTCAAAATGATATAGAAACACCAGATATCAGGAAGAAATTCGTTGCCATCCATGGAACAAATTCATTGTCAAAATGGTAGAGAAACACCATCTTTCAAGAAGGAATTTGCTACCATCCATGGCACGAAATCGCTGTAAAAAAGGGTAGAGAAGCACCAACTTTAAGGAATAAATTTTTCTGCCATCCTTGGCACGAATTTGCTGTCAAAAAGAGTATAGAAACACCATCTTTCAAGAAGGAATTCACTGCCATCCATGGCACAAATTCATTGTAAAAAAGGGTAGAGAAAGAGCAACTTTTAGAAAGGAATTCGCAGCCATCCATGGCACGAATTCGCTGTCAAAAAGGGTATAAAAACACCAGCTTTCAGGAAGGAATTCGCTGCCATCCATGGCATGAATTCGCTGTAAAAAATGGGCTTAAGAACACAAGCTTTCAAGGAAGAAATTCGTTGCCCAAGGCTAAATACAATTGATTTCCAACAATATCAACCTATATCAACCTATATCAGGCTCCTAGTCGACTTCTCAGTCGTGGACTGATGATCTAGGGACGAAGGAAAAAATAAGCCACAATCATCCCATTCAATAAACCAAAGGACGGTCAAGACATGCAACGATCGAAGGCCATGGGAAATCAACATAGAGCTAAACGCTATGGGGAAAATTTCAGTCATCAACTAGAATGCTAAGACAATCATTTTCCTTACCCAATTAAACATGCAAAACTAAAATCATAATCATACTAACAATCTACCATGAAAAAATAAAGGAAGTGTATCATTTCCCAATCGCCCACTCTAAGTTGATGTCCCGCACGCTTCGTGCAACTCCCTCTTGCCGACCGATGAGACTTCACTGGTACCTCCCAACCAATGCTAGGGATACTCTTCTTCCTTCTTAGTCCCTCGAGCTGCAAAGGGGCCACGCACACTAACCAGAGAATCAACTAGCTCCCAACTCACCTCGCAAGGCCAAGCTACCACTCCTCACCGTGCTGGGTATCCCAACTCCCACAAGCTAAGTCAGTCAAGTATAAATTTATGCAGTGTAACATTACACATCATAGAAGAGATCCATCATCCTTCTCCTCCCTCCATTATATAGAGTTTTGAAGTCCCTTACATTCCCAAAATCCTATTTAATTTAAATTTTAATAATTTAATCCATAAAAAATCCTCCCCGTACATGTGTCACCCATCCCCTCCATTCCTCCATAAACTAATTTCATTAATTAATTAATTACCCCTATTTCCCTCACTCACCTAAAGGCACTCCTAGAATCGCTCCTAGGTGTTCACATATCCCCTTACAAGTTTTAATGACTTTCCCCCTTATTAATTTACTAGTTGAGTTTAAATTAGAAAGTTCGTAAATGATAGATACCTTACTAAGTTAGACTATCTTCTTTTTCCTTGTGTTTCCCCTTTATATTTATGTTTCCCGCTTTTTCCTAGTTTCCTAATTATTTTAGATTTCCCTCTTTCCTTTTTTTTTTAAACTCAAAAAGGCATGTGCAGAAACTTACCCTTCTCCCTTTTTCTTTTTAATGAATAAATTTTTAATTAGCATAATATAGTAAAACAATTATTTCCCCTTTTTAAATTTTATCCCAAAATATTTTTATAAATCAATTTAATTTCTTACCCCCTTCTTGTCACAAGATTAATGAATATTATCATTATCTCTCTCTCTCTCTCTCTCTCTCTCTATATATATATATATATATATATATATATATATATATATATAGAGAGAGAGAGAGAGAGAGAGAGAGAGAGAGAGAGAGAGATAAAAGTTTTATCACAAGTATAATTTAGACCTAGACTTTATTTTCCTAGGTTGGGTGACATTTTAATAGGGAAAGGTTTTAAATATTCCTTAACACGTTATTCGTCCTAAATCCATCTAGGTTTATCCAATTATTAAATAACAAAGCGACGTGCCCTTCAGGATGCACCAGGTGCTCCAAGGGTGCCACTTGCCTCTTTTTGTTTATCTTGCGTGACGTGCCCTTCAGAACGCACTACGTGCTCCAAGGGTGTCACTCACCTCTTTCCATTTTTCTTGCGTGACGTGCCCTTCAGGAGGCACCACGTGCTCCAAGGGTGCCACTTGCCTCTTGCATGACTTGGTAGACATCAAAAACCCCTGGAGTCAATACTCCTAGAGGTGATCTTGTGGGAGACTAAGGGCCTCTAAGGAATAAGGCCCCTGCCTTATTGTGCACCCCTTAGAATCATCATGAGTGGTTGTCGCAGTTGACCCTCATGACATCGTGGGTCTCCTTGAACTAGGTAATCGTTAACCTATAGTTCAATCCATGATGGGAGTGCTAGTAGGTTGTGGCAGGGATGTTGTCCACACTTCTCCCTCAACATCTCTGGTAGTCGTGCATGACCCCTTTAATCCACATGTGAGTCTGGTCGGAAAGCTATCATCATCCTGCATCATCAATGAATCATGTTAGAAATATATCCATATCATATCATCTAGTCAGATGCACTAATATCACATATAAAACAATCAAACCCCAATGGTGCACTCCCCAACTCGATCCAGAGTCCAAGGGGTTCCATCGATGCCTCTGCATCCTCAAGGTCCAAAATCCTACGAACTTAGAAAACTCGAGTCAATAGCACCTGTCTATGTCAACGCAGCATAATAACTTGTCATCAATTCACACACCTCATAATCATAATCAAATGCCCAAAAGTATAATAATCTGGATCACTTGCAAGCAAGTGTCCTCAAAGAATAAGTTTGTTCAGTGCGCGTAAGAGCGGGATGTTACATTGGGTTGGCATTTGGGTAGATGGGTGTGGTATGCCATGGTGAAATGGTCAACGACAATGTCATTGACGATTCACCCAAGCACATAATCTCTCTCATACATAAATAGAATCCCTTATTTTATTTTATTATTATTTTTATTTCCCTTGTTTATTATTATTAATAATATATATATATATATATATATATATATATATTATTTATATGCTCGTTCTTCCCCAAACCTTATTCAAATAAATGTTTAAGAGAAAATAAAAGATGTGTGGTCTAGATATTATGGTTGGGATTTGTTTTTTTATGGGGAGGTGATGGATAATATACATCATGTCCAGATTTAACACCGTTAGACATATTTCCCTCACATATGTATATTTGTCACATGATTTTTCAATATATACATTAATTAAATATGTTATAATATAATATAATTATAATTTAAAAGAATAATTATATTATATTATATCATATTTATGTTTCAAAACCTTTATGAGGGGAGTTTCAAATATAAGCTAAAGTGTTTTCTAGATCTACCTATACTATAGGGAATTCCTATTTCTTAGGAAATCCCTATATTATAGGCAGTCATAGAAAATAGGGCGCGAGGAGAGATGGGTAAAAGGTAAAAGGACAAGATTAAAAACAAATTTACAAAAGGACAATTGAGTTTAAAAATAAAAATAAAAATGACAAATAAAAAGGAAAAATGAAAAATGGAGAATATTAAAATTTAAAATACAAATATGTACAACAACACACATCACCCTAGGTTTTAGTGTGAATTATTATTATTATTTTTATATCCTTATAAAATGAATTAAATAATTCACAAAAAATAAAAGAAAAATAAATAATCAAAATAAAATAAAATAGCATACATGAAACAAAATAAAAATGTTTACAAAATAAATAATATAAATAAAAATGAATAAATAAATAAAATAAAATGACTATACAAAATCAAAATCAATTATTTATAGAAATGTACACAAAATAAATAAAAATACACAAAAAAAAATGATACAATATAATTACAAAAATGGGAAAAATTATATATATATAGGCAAGTCGAAATCCCACACCTCTTAGATTCTACTATTCAAGCTTACTAGAATATCAACGTGGTAGTTAGCGTGTCATGAGGGGTAACATGCTTAATCTTGTGATTGCATGGGACTAGAGAGGGCCCCACTTGAGCAAGGAGTAAGGATCAAAGGAGCAACGATTAGGAGGGATCACCGACGAGGAGGTGCTAGATTGCAAGGGATCACCAACAACGAGGAAGCACATAACGACATGCAGGACTAACGACGAAGGATCACTAATGCTGAGGGAGAATGGAAGAATCACCAACGACGAGGGAGGATGTAAGAATATCCGATGACGTTGGATCACCAATGACAAGGGAGGACATGTGTCAAACTAAGGATGGGTGCACCATAGATGATTTTCGGGGCTAAATTTCACAAATGGGCTAATTTTCCATGGTTTTTACCAAAAGAAGATTCTCTAATTTCCATTTTTTCTAAAAGTGATTCACCCAAATTCCATATAATAAAATTATTTTACCTTAAAAATCGCCAAAATATTATAGAAACTATATAAAATCCTTAAAAATTTGAATATTTTTACAAAACTATCACCAATCATTTTACATTTTGCATATAAAAGACTAGTAAGATTATCCCATGTTTATAAATTTTAATATAAATTTCCATCCTTAAAATTATCCCTGGGGTTCNTATATAAAATCCTTAAAAATTTGAATATTTTTACAAAACTATCACCAATCATTTTACATTTTGCATATAAAAGACTAGTAAGATTATCCCATGTTTATAAATTTTAATATAAATTTCCATCCTTAAAATTATCCCTGGGGTTCACGTGTCATGCGAGTAATAAGTCATGGCAGTGCCACATGTCTAAGGATGCCAGCGTGGCGGTTGAGCGAGGATGGGGTCAGTTAACTGTCGACTAACTTCGAGTTGTTGAGGGGACAAGGACCGTCGATCTCTAGATTCGGAGAGTCGTTGGATATGTCATCGTTGTGAATGGAGTCAGGGTGGTCTAACACCATGAGAGAAGAAATCTCCAATAAAGAAAGAGGACAGGTGGCATCGTCATCATAGAATGGATTTGGGAGAGTCCAAGTGATACATAGAGGGGATCTCTGATGACAGGGCCCAACGAAATCATCATCAGGGAATGCAGTCAGAAGGATGGTAGGATGTGAAGTAGGTAGATTCCATTGACGATGAGGAAAGGTAATGGGTGCTACATCAACACCACGTAGGATGACGCAAGTAGGAGGGAACCACATGGATGCCACATGGCAGTGAGGTGGAAAGGTTAGTGAAGACTTAGGAAACTTCAAGAAGCCCTAACTTTTGATCGGGAACTCATATTCAAGCATATTTATAGGCCTTGGAAATCTATCGAATAATATAATCCAACTAAGGGGGTTTAATTAGAGAGAACAATAGAAGAAAATAGAGGGAATTATCAATAAAAAAATGGAAGGATAAAAGGGGAATAAGATCAATAGATTCCCCCATATTCTTCTCAAAGTTGGAGCAGTCGTGAAAAATGATATCATGCTAACCTATTCCTGCAACCACAAAAAGAGAAAAAATCAATTATGCAATAAAAATGACATTCCGTAACACATGAGAAGCATAATATTTCTGTACCTTTAAGAAAAATTATGAACAAGTATTGAAAGTGAAGAAAATGAGGAGGAGAGGTTTTTCAAATTATAAGATAAAAAGAGGCAATCAACCACTATCAAATACAATCATAAACTGATATCGAACCCCCGAACTCCCTTAAGGTAGGAAAATAAATAACATAGGCTCCCACAGTACAGGATTAGGCAATATGACCAAAATTTTAGTAGGGGACACTTTTGCTTCCACCTGTAAAAGAAAAATTAAAAATGGGGGGGTTTTGCGGCCACAACAAATGGAGACTCACTGGAAGAACCAATTATCTCTATCAATAGAACTCTAGGGCCTATACTTCATATCTTAATTTTAGAGATAAGTTTAGAAAACTACAGAAAACTTTCTGACAATCATGGGTACCACAATGATGCCAAAATTCTAAAATATATAACCCAATATTTCTAGTACTAGGAATCTAACACACCCATTCCAAAGATCCAAATAATGAGATAAATTATTTTATTGAATGCACACCTCAAATTGGTTTTTGTTCGGTCATGGGTTTTCACTTTTAAGACAAATAGACATTTGCATAATTTTTTTCCTCATCTCTCTTTTCCCGACATTGTTTCAATGCCAACGAGTGTCCATAGCCCCGACAAAGTTTCCTCGGTAACATACAAGCGTAGCCCGACGAGTTTAGTTGTATTTCCCACACTATTAACAGTTCTTTCAATTTCCTTTTTTATTTCAAAAAATGATCAGCCTTTTAGATTTAGATATAGATATGCATATGCACATAGGGTGAAGGAAGCAGGGTGATATGAGAGTTTATTTCATTTTCTAAGTAGATGTTATGCATTTTAATTTAAAACAAAAGTTTCCCCAAAAACTAACATAGTATTGGCCATTTTTATCAATGTGAAGTGGATGGAACTCAATGAAAACAATGGATAGACACTTTCCTATACTTATGTATTATCATTAAATGCATAACAGCCACATGTGTTCCACCATAATTATCAGTTCATACCTACAGCTGAGAACTTCTTGAATATTCACTTAGATAGAGAAACCCATCCATATTATGACTTGTAAGAAAAATCTTCAGTATGTGACCAGAATTGACCAACCCCTCACCAAAATTTAAAGAGAAATCTTCAAGTTAGGCTAAGAGTGAAATCAACTTTGGGGAAAATGCCAACAGTCAAATCAAAATATGGAATTAATATGTACAAGAAAAAAATCGGACTGAAATTAGAAATCAAATTCATGAAAAGAAAATTAAACTAAGGGGTCTAAAGATAAATTGTCATCCATCAAAAGAGAAAGAAAATTGACTGAAAAATAAGAAGAAAACCTAGTAGCAAGCAATAAGTCTGTTGCAGCAACAAAGAGAGCATTTTTTAGTGAAAACTCAAAAAATAATCCAAGGGAAATAACCAGTCAATAAATGGTAACCATTTGATATCAAGCCCAACAAAAAAAATCTCCCATAATTTTCTATATGAAATGAAAAACAAACCAAATAACAAGAATTGATGATTCAGTGTAAAATATTTTCAACGCAATTCTCCAATCCAATTGTCACATGTAATTTATTTCATTCAATGTGACAAAAACAAGTTTTTGGGCACCTAGAAAAATGGGTTAGTTAGATGCTTAGTCAAAACAACTTTTCGAAATCCAATTTCATGCAATATTCCATGAACGCAAATGCTCTCAAGATGTCTTGACATAAGCAATTCCTTTGTGATTTTAAAATGATGAATTTCCTAATAAATAAATTTACATTTCATATTTCTCACTCAAGCGCCATTTTATCTTTGCTATAAAAGATCATCAATAACCACATAAATCACAATAACTCAACCCAATAAATAAAAGAGGAAAATGAAAGTTATGGAGGTAATCAAAATAGTCATTAAAATGACTCCAAACAACGAATAGATCAGAAAAAAAATATGAGAGTAGATGAATGAGAATATATTTCTGATCAGTTATTGAGTTGGTGACAAAAGTATTGCAAAGAAATTTGAGTAGCCAAGTTTATATTAACACTTCCCTAAATTGCATTAATTTCAATAAAAAATATTCAAAGTTGTTGGTTGCACAAACCCTTTTCTTGACCTACATACAAAACAGAAAGTTGTGATCATCTCTTAGGCAGTTCGAGAATAATTCCTCCTCTCAAATGACTAACTTATTAAAATGAAATTAATCCAAATAAAAAAGGACCGGAATAGAAAATAATGGTAGGAAAAACATGATATGCTAAAATAAACTTAAACTAAGTTTTATGTCAAAAAACTCAGTGTGAAGGTTAGTGCAGTTGTAAAGTATTTGTTAGCTTTCCATTTATTCAAATATCACAACCTTCTCCCTGAGATATGAGAAGTATATACATTCCCTCAATTTTTTTTTTACTAAATGACTTTAGTGTCACGACTGTTGTGAGATTTAGATCTTTGGACACAATGTCTTTTTCTTGAAATCATAGTTAATCAAATTAAGCAAACAAGACCATAAGATTTCAATCCCATTCATCTTTCAATGATATCAATCCACCTACAAACATGAGTTATAAAAATAATATTGAAAAATTAATGAATTGGTAGTGATAAGATTGAGTCTTTACTCAATCATTGGATTGGGGAATACAAATATGTGTTCCCAAGAAATTTTGTAAAATAGATATCAGCAAAGGATTTAAATGACCTCGTTGTCCAAAATGACACAAATGTGTTTCTAGGCATCCTGAAAGAATACATCTTGTTGTTGTATAAGAGAGTAATCTTGGGCAAAGAAAGTTATAACATTAAAAAAAGACTCAGACTTAAAAGACCTATTGAAAAGAGCTTAGTAAAATGGAAACCAATGCCTAAAAATTAAAACTATAAGTGATGACAGAAAATAACTAAAATGAAATAAAAAATCATCCAATCTTATTATACAAAAAGTCTATGCAGAAAATTCATGTTGGATGAAAGTGATAAAGAAAAAGAGTGGATGAGAAAGAAAATATTTGGATAACTCCAAAACCAAGGAAAAATAATCATCTAAGGAAACTACATAGATTTGGAGTGGCTTGAATTTTAGATGGGAAGAGTTTTAATACTCATAATTTAGATTCAATGTGTATGGGACATCAAAATCAGAACTTTAAAAGGATATCAACCAAGAAAATTTTTCCCATTAGAATCATTTAGATGTGAATATAGGACAAATCTGAGTAATCATTTTCATTAAAAAAGGGAATGAATAATGTCTTAATTTAAAATACCCCACTTGCAAGATGCCACAGTGCATTAGAAACAATTTGAAATGGTGATCATCCATAAAAATCAGTGATCTGTCAATTTCCCAACACATAGAAAAATTCAATAATGAAATGAAGTTGCACTACTTGCAATTCCTCCAGGTTTCACTCCTTGGAACCTCTTAGAAAAGGAGTTATAGCAAAAATGGCATGCCTTGTTAAATTATGGATTATTCTAGAGAGTGAACTTGTAGAGCGTTCCCCACACAGAATATTTGTTGTATGGATATGAAAATGGTACACGGAAAACCATGGATTGTACTCTAACCAATACATTTTTTCTTACTTAATGTTTATCTATTATGAAGAAGTTATGACATTTTTATCCGAAACACATGTTTTAGACTAGTTTTAGGACTAGTCACAAACCCTACTTTCCATGGAGTGTAACTCCAAAACTAAAACGACCCACAAGATGAAATTTTTATCAAAGCTACTTGGATATGTTTCCTGAACAGGATTCCAATTGTACGATATGAATCATTCTAGAAAAATAATTATTGCGAAAATGGTGAGATGACCTGTAAATAACATACCTGAGAAAGCATCATCAAAAGAATTTATCCTCCCTAGAATTTCGGCCTCCTTTACTTCACCTTCCCTCTGAAAATTTTCTTAGATATCCTTTGGTTACCTCAGTCACCTGTAGATATTCAATGTGCTCAAGTTTAATTAAAATGAGAGAGCCTTGACTCTTATTTATACTTTCATGTAGTTTCCTCAAGGGGTTACCTTTTAACCATCTTAACCCACTTTCCTTGTTTTAGGGTTAACTCACTTCTAACCACTTGTCCACTTAGTAATTTATCGATTAAATTTATTATTCAAATAATTTAATTTGTATCCACTTTGAATTATATTACACTCATCACTTCACTTTATTATTTACCTTCTAAAATCTCTTAAATCACTTTCCTTATTTTAGGGCTAACTCACTTCTAACCACTTGTCCACTTAGAAATTTCTCCATTAACTTTATTATTTAAATAATTTCTTTTGTATCCAGTTTGAATTATAGTACACTCATCACTTCACTTTATTATTTAAATCATTTCTTCTTTGCAACCACGTTGACTACTTTGACCTTTGGGGCTTCTAGATGACTCATGAGGGTTCTCCAACTTCACATGGCCATAACTCTCTAACCGTGAGGAGCTATGTGACGTTCCACATAACACCTGAAATGTCATGGCATGTACTATCCATATAGAATAGTATTACCTGAAAGTATATTAAAACTCATACCATTATCCATAAAAAAAACTTAGGTCCATTACCCAAACCATTTTTCTACCGGAATTCACTACCATAATTTCTTTGAGGATTGACATTAATGAAAACCAAGCCAATTAATCAATAATCTCCCCCTTTGGAATTTACGGAAACACTCTAATGTAATACTGAATTCATGTCACTCATGCTCCCCCTGTGAGCATTTCGCCCTCTAGAACCATGCCTCTATGCTCTGCATCTGATAAATTTCTCCCTCTTTGTCATCAATGGAAAAGATATATTTCCACCCGGGGTTGCTCCCCTTGACTGAAATTTCCTTGGGGATACTCCCCCTTACTGAAATCTTCCTAAAAATGATCTCCCAACTTGGACTGTCCTCTCTATGGTATTTCCTTGTCTAAATCTAAGACATATAAGATAAGCATTCAAAAAAAATCATTTTGGAGTAGAAATTACCCCGAGTCTCTGGCGAAGATACTCAAACGCTTCAAGTGGAAGAGGTTTTGTAAATATTTTTTCCACTTGTTCTTTTGTTCCCACATAATCAACTCTAATGTTATTCTCTGCAACCTGTTCCCATAAAAAGTGATAATTGATTGGAATGTGCTTCATCTTAGAGTGCATCACCGGGTTCTTTGAGATACTTCTGGCACTTGTATTATCACAATAGATTGGAATGGACTCATTATACTCAACCTGTATATCTGTCAAAGTTTCTTTCATCTATAGAAACTATGTACAACATGTTGCTACTGCAATATACTATGATTTGGTTGTATATAAGGATATTGATGATTGTTTCTTTCTTATCCATGATATTAAACACTCACCCAAGTAGAACGTTGCTCCAATGGTGCTTCATCAGTCATCGATGCAACCTGCCCAATTGGCATCTGTGTAGGCAATAAGTGATAGCTCCTTTCCTTTTGGTTACCATAATCCAAACTCTTATGTTCCTTTGAGATATCTGAAAATCCTCTTCACTAGTAATACATGTGATTCATTTGGTGCTTCTTGAAATTGTGCCACTTGTCCAACTACCTACATTACATCTGGTCTGGATGCTTTCACATATATAAGCTACCAATCATTAACATGTATTGTCTTTGGTCTATAGACTTTGAATAATCATATTTGCTCAACTTGCAGTTGGTTTGCATAGGAGTGATAACTAGTTTGCAATCTTCCATTCTGAACCTCTTTAACATTTATCTGATATACTTAGTTTGAGAAATAAAATTTCCCTGGTTGTTTTGACATATCTGAAGAGACAAAAAGAAGGAAATTTCTCCAAGTAATGACATTTCAAATTCATTATGCATGCCCTTTACAAATTTCTGGCTTAACCTGTCATCAGTACTTCCAAAAATAATATCATCAACATAAACTTCAATTAATAAAATAATATCTTGAGTTACCTTGATGTAGAGGTTGTTGTCTGCACTTCCTTTTCTGAACTCTGCCTATTATAGATATTTAACTAGTCTAGAGTGCCATGCTCGGGAAGCTTGTTTTAGACCATACAAGGCCTTCTTCAAATTTCACACATAATTTGCGTTCTCTGACAACTGAAATCCTTCTGGTTGTTCTATGTAGACTTATTCTTCAAGTTCCCCATTCAGAAAAGATGATTTCACGTCCATCTGATACACTTTAATATTCTTCGAGCATGCATAAGATAAAATAAATCGGATTAGTTCCATTATGGAAACTGTGGAAAATGTCTCTTCAAAGTCGATTCCTTCAACCTGTGCATATCCTTTACATACCAATCTAGCTTTGTTTCTTGTAACTTTTCCATATTCATTCAATTGATTTCTGAATACCCACTTTGTGCCAATCACATTATTATTCTTTGGTCTTGGAACCAATTCCCAAGTTTCATTCTTCTCTATTTGATCCAATTCTTCATCCATGGCCTTATTCCATAATTCATCCTTGTTGGCCTCTTCAAAACTATTTGATTCAATTGTAGATGAGAGTGCTAGGTGCATTTGTTCTGGCGAATGAATTCTTCTTCTAGTCTCAACTCCTGCATATGTGTTTCTGATAATCTGATCTGAAGGATGATTCTTCTATACTCGTTTGTTAGGTGTGTTTTGAGGCAATTGTTGAAATTGCTTTGTCTAATCCTCTTCATATTCCCCTTCATCTTCTTCTTCATCTTCTGCTTCTTATTCGTAAAGTTGTTTCATTGATTCATTTTCTTCTTCCTTTAATTCTGGTCCACATATTTCATCAATTGTTACATTGATGCTTTCCAAAATTTTGTTCATCCTCATATTGTAGCACTTGTATGCTTTTATTGTACTTGAGTAACCAACAAGTACTCCTTTGTCCACATGAGAGTTAAACTTTCCCATTCTGTCATCTTCTCTTTTGATGTAGCATTTGCATCCAAATACTCTGAAGTCCTTGACATTTGTTGGTCTTCCTTTTCATAGCTCGTAGGGATTTTTTTCAGCGTTGTTTTTGAACATTAATCTATTTTGAATGTGAAATGTTGTATGCACTACATGTATCCAAAAAATATCTGTCAATTTGGAATCCATTAGCATTGTTTGATCCATTTCTTGTACTATCTTGTTCTTTCTTTCAACAATTTCATTTTGTTGAGGTGTCCTAGCAACAAAGAATTTCCTTTTTATTCCATGTATGTTGCATTACTCCATAAATTCCTTTGAAGTGAACTCTCATCCATTATCAGATCTCAAACATTTTATTTTTGAATCCATTTCATTTTCAACCATTTCCTTGTAGACCTTGAAGTTTTCAAAATCTTTTGACCTATTCCTAAGAAAGAAAATTGCAGTCATTCTTGTATAATCATCAACTAATAACCTAAAGTGTTTCTCACATTTTAAACCCTTTGTTGTAGTTGGTCCAACTAGATCATTATGCACAATTTCTAGTGGTCTTATTGTTGAGTATTCCTTTGATTTGAACCTGGTCTTTGTTTTCTTTCCTTGTTGACAATGCTTGCATAAAGTGTTGGTTGGTTTCGTGATCTGGGGATTTCTCTAACGACTTCCTTTCTGCTGAATTTGAAAAGGTTTTCAAAGTGTATGTGACCCATTCTTATGTTCCATAGCCAACCTTCATCTTCCTTTCCTAGAAAACACTTTTCATTTACAATTTCACTTAATACATATATGTTGCTTGAAGTTCTTGCAGCTGTTGCAATCAATTTTATTGAACCTTCTTTTTGTGTCTTGCGCTTATGTAAATAAAAAGTAATTTTATGACCTTGGTCACACATTTGACTTACACTTAGAATATTATGTTTCATATCTTCTACTAGTAGAACATTTTATTCCTTGGTATTCTTATTTCCAATTCTGACTATGCCTTTTCCAATGATTTTAGTTGAATCATCATTTTCGAAGAAGATCGATCCATATCTTTCCTTTCTTAATGTAAGAAACATTTATTCATCACCTATAGTGTGTTTTGAACAACCACTATCAACATACCAACCACGTTTCTTCTGCTTAGCTTGTAGAGAAAGTGTGCATTCTTCATTGCTATATTGATTCTTCTTTTTTATCCATGTCCTCTTCTAAGGTTCATGTTTGTTATTGTTGTTGTTCTGTTGTGGTTCTCCAATCTTTGGCCATGTGTCCAAAGTTGTTACACTTGTAGAATTCCACTTCAGTGCTCAATGATTCAAACCTATTGTAACTTAATCTCTGTGTTTCACTAGGATTTCTTGGATACCCCTTTTGTGTATGACTTTCAATGTTGTTTATGTTCCTGTTGTTAGCTCTGCAATTCACAACTTTATGTCCAAAATTATTTCATGAATAACATAAACCAAAAAATATAGTTTGATACCTGGGAGTTGAATATATTCTTAAAGGAGTAACTCTTATGAATCCTTATTCTTCCTGATGCCTATCTATTTCTTTCGGTCGTTGGTTCTAATATCTGAATATTCTCAGTGGAGGAGTATCCCTGTAATCTTCCTTGTAAGTCTTCTTGTCCCATTTGATTGTTTATGCATAACTTTTTGGATATGTTTCTTGTTCTGTTGTTTTGGATCTTGATCCCTTTTCTGTCTAATTGTATCCAAGTCTGGACTTGTCATGATGAGTATTTTGATTGTTGATAATTTCATCCAAAACTTTTGAGTTGTTCTACATATTTTTCTTTTGAAGATCCTTTCTTAATGTGATAATCTATGCTTCCAAATTTCCAATGATCATGTCTCTTTCTTCTAGTTGTTCTTTGAGTGCTCCTTCAATTATTTTATCTTCTTCTATTTGAACCTTTAAATTTGTGATCATCTGTTATAGTTCTTGAGTGTCTTCTTTCTTGTCTAATTCTACTTGTAGCTTCTTTTTTTTCTTCTTTTCTCTTCTTATAACTTCTATGGCACACAACAATTCTTCTCGGTAGTCAACTTATACCTCTTCATATTCTTCTTTGATGTCTTATTTATCAGAGTCTTCTACTTCCATGAATAGAACTCTTTATGTCTCACTGTCACTGACGTCATCTTCATCTGATGAAGAGATGTCTTATTTGCTGCATAACCTTTTCTTGAAATATTTAGTTGTGATTCTTTTGCCTTTATATGTTTGTTTGTTATTTGAGTAATCTTCATCATTTCTCTTATTTTTCTTATGAGGACATTTGTTAGCAAAATGAATTATACCATCACAATTAAAACAAATCAATGGAAACTTACCTTTATATCTGTCATCGGTTCCCTTGTTCAATCTTCTGACAAATTTGGCCATTTCTTCATCATCTTTCGAGATCTCATTGTTGATGCTATGTTATTTTTCCTTTTGATTTCCCTTTTTCTTTGACCTTTTGGATGCTTTGAAAGATGCTTCTTTTATATCTGGATTTTCCTATTTAGTTCTCATTTCATATGCTGTGAAGAGTCCATGTAGTTAGTCCATGTTTATTGAGTCTATATCTTCTCTTTATTCTAGTGTTGATATCTTAGTATCAAATCTCATAGGAAGAGATCTTAGCACCTTTTGAAAAATTACAGATTCTTTAATTTATTCTCCCAATCATATGATTGCATTTACTGTTTCATCAAATCGTAAGAAGTAACATGCAATATTCTCATCTTCCTTCATCTTTAGTTGTTCTAACTGACCTCTCTAAGTTTTAATCTTTGTTGCTTTGACTTTTGAATCTCCTTCATAAATATTTTGAAGCTTGTCCCAAATCTCTTTAGCGGATTTACAATGTATAACTTTGGTGTATATTGATTCACAAAGACAATTCATAAGTGAATTTGTGGCTTTGTAATTATTTTTCCCAAGTTTTATTGCTCTTTCATTTTTCGGTGGAGCTCTTGGTTCTTTATATCCATCTACAACTGATTTCCAAATTTCAAATCCATGTGCATGTATATATGTTTTCATCCTTCTGCTCCAAAATGCACACATATGTCCATCAAATTGTGGTATTCCATTTTTATACATGTTGTTTCTCTCCATGATCTACCTTTCAGTGGTTAAACTTATTTATGAAGGAACCTTCTCTAATTCCAATTGTTGGATTACTGAGAGGGGGGTTGAATCAGTAATAAATCAATATAATCATTTTTAACCATAAAATGTAAGTGTTATATCAATGTAGCATTATCATCCAATAATTGCAGAGTAAATAAATAATGAACAAATGAGTAATCATACATATACATAGTACACCAGTGTTTTTACGTGGAAACCCAAAGCGGGAGAAAACCACAGAATGATTTTTTTTATATGTCTTTAAGAATTACATTGATTGGAAGCAACAACTTCCTTTGTTTTCCAATTGCAACTGGAAGGAGGCTCCAACCCCCTAGTTTCTCAAGATAGAACATGAGGGAATATCCAACTCCCCAATTCTCTGGCTACAACTAGAAGGAGGCTACAACCCCCTATGTTCTTCAGCTAAAATCGGAAGGTGGCTAGAACCACCTGTCCTTGCCCCGTCCAACCGCCCTGAAGTAGAAGTATAATGATGGAACCACTTTCACACTATCACTGTGAGATATGCTATTGTAAACCTATACCAATCAACCCATAATCAAACTGTACCATAAACAAGTGCATTAACCATGCACCAACCTGTACGAGAAAACCTATAATCATCCTGTACCATAAACAAGTGCATCAACCATGAACCAACCTATACCAAACAACCTATAATCAACCTGTACCATAAACAAGTGCATCAACCATGCACCAACCTATACCTCAACCTGTACCATAAATGAGTGCATCAAACATGCACCAAATATGTACCAATCATGTGTCAAATAAACATAAACTATGACTCATCAATATGTACCAACATCATCGACTATAATCCTCATGTATGTGCCAACTCATCAACTAATTGTCTCAACCATGTACCCAACATGTACCTCAACCAAAAGACCTCATCAATTTCATCATCCAAATCTGATTTGTAACTATGTAATAGACCTAGTGTATATGATCACATACATGCAAACCTTCCTTAACTTTAACAACAAGAGACTATATTTTTCATCAAACTTTACTTTAGTCTCACATGACTAATTTTGGATTAGTCAACAACCCTAACTTGAAATAATCATAACTATGTACCTGTAATGAATAAAAATATGAAAATAGTATAAAATTTTCTTCAATGTATTTTATGCAATTCCTCTAGGTTGCACTACTTGGAACGTCTTAGAAAAGGAGTTATAGAAAAAATTGCACACCTTGTTGAATTTTGGCTTATTCTAGAGAGAGAACTTGTAGAGCGTGCCCCTCACAGAATATTTGTTGTATGGATATGAAAATGGTAAAAATGATACTATGTATGGTACTCTAACCAATACATTTGGTCTTACTGAATTTGGATCTGTTATAAAGAAGTTATGACGTTTTTACCCGAAACACTTGTTTTAGACTAGTTTCAAGACTAGCCACAAACTCTATTTTCCACGCAGTGTAACTCCAAAAATACAATGAACCACAAGATGATTTTTTTATCACGACTACTTGGATATGTTTCCTCAATGACCTAAGAATTTCATGGTCTGAATCATTCTAAAAAATATGTTATTGCAAAAATGGTGAGATGAACTGCAAATAACATACCTTAGAAAACATCATCAAAAGAATTTATCCTCCCTTGAATTTTGGCCTTATTTACTTCACCTTCCCTCTGAAATTTGTCTTAGATATCCTTCAGTTACCGTAGTCACTTTTAGATATTAAATATGCTCAAGTTTTATTAAAATGAGAGAGCCTTGCCTCTTATTTATACTTCCATGTAGCTTCCTCAAGGGGTTACCTTTTAACCATCTTAACCCACTTACATTATTTTAGGGTTAACCCACTTCTAACCACTTGTCCACTTAGTAATTTATCCATTAACTTTATTATTTAAATAATTTTTTTTTTATCAACTTTGAATTATAGTACACTCATCACTTCACTTTATTATTTATGTTCTAAAATCTCTTAAACCACTTTCCTTATTTTAGGGCTAACCCACTTCTAACCACTTGTTCACTTAGTAATTTCTCCATTAACTTTATTATTTAAATAATTTATTTTGTATCCACTTTTACTTATAGTACACTCATCACTTCACTTTATTATTTAAATAGTTTCTTCTTTACAACCACTTTGACTAATTTGACCTATTGGGGCTTCTAGATGACTCATGAGGGTTCTCCAACTTCCCATGGCCATAAATCTCTAACCGTGAGGAGTTATGTGACGTTGGACATACCACCGGAAATGGCATGACATGTAATATCCATCTAGAATAGTCTTTCCTGCAAATATTTCAAAAATCATACCATTATCCATCAAACAAGATTGGGTCCATTACAAAAACCATTGTGCTACCGGAATTCGCTACCAGAATTTCTTCAAGGGTTGACATCAACGAAAACCAACCCAATTAATCAACAGATTTTACAATAGACATGTTCTTCCTCATGATATTTTTTCTCTTCTAAACAAGAAGTCGGTTGTTGTGTTAGAAAATGTATGTATTGTATGTTTATTTCTTCTCCTTGAATGAAAACTTTAGCATGGATGTCTCGCTCCTACACAACATGAGGATCTGAAATATCTTCCAAAGTATATTCACAGTCATAACAAAGGAGAAAATTACAAGAATAGTTAGAACACGAAGTTTCAATAAATGATCCATCAACCATAGGAAAACAATATTTCTCTATGTTAGTCATACAAGGAGAGATTGTAACAACATGACAATCCAAATAAGCATGAATTAATTCCACTTTATCCAATGGTGGAGTACGTATCATGTTAAGTGTGTCCATATTTTTTTCAATAACAAAATGATCAACTTTCAAGTTTTTCTCCATAGATCCCTCCTCCATTTCTTGTGATGGAAAAGATGAAATAGGATAATGAGAGACTGACATAACCATATGTGTAGAACAAAGTGTCTCATTATCAACAAGGGAACCCTCCTCTTGGCCAACTACAAAAAAAAATGAACTTGGAATTACAACACAAGAGGATTCTTTTTCGTCACAAGGTAGGTAAGGGGGAATGGAGTGGTGGGAGGATACATAGGTTTCTTCCGAAAAAAAAAAATTCTATATGATCTATATCCCCCATAGTAAAGAAAGATCCAAACACATAAATTTCATCCAAACCATTAACATTTTCAATATTTTCATTTAAATATAAATCAACATATAAAGGAATATTAGAACATGATTTAGATTCTTCATTCATTGACTCATATGTTTTATTAGCAAGAAAAACTAAACATGAAATAAAATCATTGTTAGAGGGCCTAATTTCCAAAGGAAATATATAGTAAATATGGATAAATATGATAACAAAATCTTTAAGAGATTCATCTTTTCTCTTTCTAAGCTCTCATATCTCTTCACACAATTCATCATAATCATAACCCTCAAACGCATGAAAAATTTTACATATAAATTAGTCCCATGTGTGAATAGAAGCAACTGGAAAAGTATCACACCAATGCTTGAACCGACATGAAAAGGTGAGAGTGAATAACCTACAAATGATATTTATATCAGTAATATTTTGAGAGCCACAAAATTTTCATAAATTAAAAGCATTTTCAGATGTCGAGATTTCACCCTCATCATCAAATCTTAGTTGCGACAAGAAATATGAAATCTTTCTAGTAGGTCTGGAAGGTATAATACCAGAAAAACACCTCCATAAAGGGATATGGGACAAAGCCATTAGTAAATTAAAACAAAACTTAACAAGAATGACTCAATAGGCTCAGCTTGTCATCTAGTCATCCTTCTAGCACCATTTATGTTGACGAGTCAGAATGACCCATTCAATCAGATGAGGGAAAGAACCTGATGGCGGGTCTCAATTAGACCCACTCTCGTTTGGTGTTAAGCCATAATATTGGCTCATTACCCCTTAATTGGGGCATATTATATTAGCAATGTTATTTTATTTATGTCAGCTTTAGGCCATTAGTTGTAATTATACCTCCTAGTCGCCTATATATACCAAGGAGACATTTTCATTTTGAATCATCTTGTACTTGAACATTTAAGTGGGGTGAAAGGAGGTTTCCCCCTCAAAGAGGATTATTATCTGAAATTATATCTTTTTCAAGGTGTTGAGTACCTTTTCTGAGGTTTTTCTATGCTATATTGATATTTGGTTCTTAACATATGGTATCAAAGCTCAAGGTCTTGGGCTTTCGCTGCTACATCTGAGACACCTTGGTATTTTTGCTATAAATTTTTTTATACAATGTTTCAGAAGGAACTGCTTGGAGGATACTTATTAGACAAATCAAGGTACTTCTGGTTCAAAATTCATCTCCTGAGGCCTTATACTTTCGGAGATGCATCTTGTACAAGATAGGGTTCTGGAATCCTCCTCCATTGAGTCATTGCGGAATTTTCGCTATAAAAACTTTTATGTAACGTTTCAGACCCTAAAATATGAAGGCTATTCATAGAAAGTAGTAAGGTATCTGTGGTAAAAAATTTAGATTCTGGTTCATCTTAAATTTGTAGATACACCCTGTGTAAGATAGGGTATCTGACTAGTCCTATTGACTAGTCTCAAGAAGGTGTTCCAGGTAAAACAATCATAAATTATTCCTAGAGTATCCAAATTGAGTGGGAATAGTTTCATTGGATCGTGGATAGTCTTTAGTATTTTTGGTGTGATTTTCAGAATTTAATATCAATCATTTTGTGTGGGGCACGCTATACAAGTGAGATCTCCTAGAAAGGCCAAAAATTGGCAAGTTTTGGGGAAGTTACCGTAAATTCCACTTGGCACATCTAATTTTGATCAGACCTATGGCATTGCAGAGAATAAATATTAGAGAACTACATAAAAGAAAGTTTCATACCTAGAAGGGCCAAAACTTGGGAGATACAACAGAAGAAAGATTGTCTAGCAGAACCACCTCAAAATCAAGGTTCAAAAGTGATACTTGGCCAACATGCCACCCAAAAAGGGAACTTATACACCAAATAAGCCTCCAGACAATCCTACTTGGACTCTTGATGAAGGTGAAGAAATGCGTAGGGACATAAATGATTTACAAAAGAATATAGTAACAAAATATGAACTATAAGAGATGATGGAGGGTTTAAAAGGGGAGATCATGGAAGTATTGAAAAAATTCATAACAGAGAAGACACCTAAAAGTGAAAATGCATCCCATGAAATTCATGATGACGACACAAGGAAGGTGAATCAAGAATGGAGAAACTCCAAATTTGGTTTGAAGACCAACCACGTTCCTAAGATTGATATGAGGAAGTTTGATGGAAAGGACCCAATCACATGGATACTTCAGATGGAGCAATTCTTTGATCTCCA
>ML799974.1:46500-61916 GCA_009831015.1 Picea engelmannii | reverse complement strand
CTATATATACCAAGGAGACATTTTCATTTTGAATCATCTTGTACTTGAACATTTAAGTGGGGTAAAAGGAGGTTGCCCCCTCAAAGAGGCTTATTATCTGAAATTATCTCTTTTTCAAGGCGTTGAGTACTTTTTCTGAGGTTCTTCATGCTATATTGATATTTGGTTCTTAACATTTGGGGTAGTGTTTCCCATGGGTTTATGGGCCTCTCTACCACTCAAAATTAAAATAATAAAAATAGGAAATACAATGAATTCCCCCCCAAAGAGTTCTAAATAATTCTAAATATAAAATAACTAAAAGCTAACTAATATAATCTAAACTAATTCTAACCTATCCCGGGACAAAAACAATAAAAATGAGTACAATGAAAGATAACACCATCAGAACAAAAAATAGTTCATATCTTTCAATGATGAATGAAAAAAAATGCTACATATGCATAAACAAATAGTTTCACAATACATATATACCATCAATGTTGTACCCATGAAGAAATATGTGATGGCATAAGTAAACAGAACAAAGTAAAAAAATAATTCATACAACATAATCATATCTACTCAAGAAAAAGATAAATGCATTAAGAATAATCTCTACTAAATCCAATAAAGCCACAAATTTATGAAATGTCTCCTTCTATTTATTACTCAGAAGTAAGCATACCATCTTTTGTTACAAAGAGAAAAAGTCTTATCTCTATGCCATGAGTTCTCTTTTATAAGATGAGAGACTCTTCAATTATCATCACTATTAGTTTCATTTTCCTTCCATTTATTTTATCTCATTTCAAAAATTCACACATGTAAGCGTTACACAGAGAAATGTAACGGACTCATGAGTCATTATTTTCTTCCTCAGACAATTTATAAATGATATCTGTTAAAAAACACTCATTGCCTCTGTCCATTTACGTTATTGTTTGTTTCAGACATTTTTGGTTGTTTATTGCTTCGACCTGCAGAATGTGATAATTGTGGCATATTCTCCTTTATATTATCTTTCCATTGAGCTATTGATGGCTCTATTATGTTCCTTGCAGCTCAAGATATGACGATTTGAAGTTAACATACTTGGTTTTTCATCCGAATTATGGTTCCACCTATGTTTTTCATTTTAAGGCCATTTATTATTTCACTCTACTATAAATTCCTATCCCATATTGTTCTTAACTCTTCCATATTTCCATATAGCCCTCATGTTCCCAATTTCATTGCTCATAGCTCCAGATATGGTTTCCTAAAGTTGGTATGGCCAATTTCCCCCCCAAATTCATGGGTGTTTGTTTTCTACATTTTATGTCATCCTATGTCATTTTTTATGGCCTGGATACCTATACCATTGCGTTCCTTTGTCTGATACCTTTCCAACGAGGTATCAAGAGCCTCATTCTGACACTTGTAGAAAAATTTATGGTGTTTTGAAAAATGTCACTTAGTTGTCATTGATTTAGTCTACGGGTTATCTGGACCATTGATCTTCTTCCCAGAAACAAATCCCACATGCATTAGACATTTAAATCCTTATATTTTTAAAATATTCATCCCTTATGGATAGTGTGAATAGAACCTGGGTGGGCATGGGACCTACGACTTGTAGAATGATTTTTTCCAATTTTCCTTTTTTTTAAATCAAGAAAATAATAAAAAAAGAAAATATAATACAAAAAATAAAAAATAGAAAAAAAATTGTTTACGGAGTTAAAAACAAAATTTACCTCTAATCAATTAAAAATGATATTTGCAAAAATTATCCTACCCCCAACTAGATTCTACCTATATGAAACACATGTTTTTAACCATTAGGCCACTTCATGTTCCTTTCTCATATTATTTGCATAAAACTATACATCCATGAAAAACTATAATTGAGATTAAATAAAAATAAAATAAATAAATAAATAAAATGAATAAATAATAAAAAATATTGAATAAATAACAATAACAATAATAATATATAATACAAACCCCTCTCCCTTTTCGTCGTCGAAATTTTTGGCAGCTTAGGAGATTACACTCCACTCCCCATTATTTCCTACGACGATGACTCAACACTCACATTCCCCCCAGAACTTCATTGCACATTCTTTAAATTAATTAATAAAATAATATAAAAGGAGCCCACATATCTCAAGTAATAAAATAATATAAAATTCATTGTTTGGGTTGGGTCAGCATTTAGCTAGATGGGTGTGGTATACCGTGGTGAAATTATAAATGATGACATCATCAATGATTCACCCGAGCACATAATCTCGCTCATCATAAATATTATTATTATTTTATTTATTTCCCCTCCTCTTATATATATATATATAATGCTCGTTCTTCCCCAAACCTTATTGAAATAATTTTTTAAGAGAAAATAAAAGATGTGTGGTCTCGCTTATGGTTGGGATTTTTCTTTTATGGCATGGTGATGAATAATATACATTATGGCCTAACACCATTAGACATATTTCCCTCACATATGTATATTTCTCACATGATTTTTCAATATATACATTAATTAAATATGTTATAATATAATACAATTATAATATAAAACAATAATTATATTATATCATATCATATTTATCTTTCAAAACCTTTATGAGGGGAGTTTCAAATATAAGCTAAAGTATTTTCTAGATCTCCCTATAATATAGGGAATTCCTATTTCTTAGGAAATCCCTATATTATAGGGAGGCGTAGAAAATAGGCCATGGAGAGAGATGGATAAAAGGTAAAAGTAAAAGATTAAAAAAAATGTACAAAAGGACAATTGAGTTTAAAAATAAAAAGAAAAATAACAAATAAAAAGGAAAAACCAAAAAAAATGGAGAATATTAAAATTTAAAATACAAATATGTACAACAACAACATCACCCTAAGTCTTAGTGTGAATTATTATTATTATTTTTTATATCCTTATAAAATAAATTAAATAATTTACAAAAAATAAATTATTAAAATAAAATAAAATAGCATACATGAAACAAAATAAAAAATAAAAATAAAAATAAATAAATAAATAAAATAAAATGACTATACAAAACCAAAATCAATTATTTATCAAAATGTATACAAAAATAAATAAAATAAAATGATACAATATAATTACAAAAATGGGAAAAATTAGATATATATAGGCAAGTTGAACTCCCACGCCTCCTAGATTCCACTATTCATGCTTACTAGGATATCAACGTGGTAGCTAGCATGTCTTGAGAGGTAACATGCATCAACGTGTGATTGCATGGGACTAGAGAGGGCTCCAATTGAGTGAGTATTAAGGATGGAAGGAGTAATGATGATGAGGGATATCCAATGACGAGGAGGTGCTAGACTACAAGGGATCATTGACGACGAGGAAGCACATAACGACAAGGAGGTCTGACGATAAAGGATTACCGACGCTGAGGGAGAATGGAAAAATCATCGACGAGGAGGGAGGACAGAAAAATTGTCGATGAAGATGGATCACCAACGACGAGGGAGGGCATGTGTCAAACTAAGGATGGGTGAACGTGTCATGTGAGTGACAAGTATTTGCAATGCCACATGTTTGAGGATGCCAACGTGGCAGCTGAGTGAGGTTGGGGTCTATTAAATATCGGATAACTTCAAGTCATAGAGGGGACAAGGACCATCAATATCTAGCTTCCGAGAGCTATTGGATATGTTGTCATCGAGAACAAAGTTGGGGTGGATGAATACCATGAATCAATAAATATCCAATGGTGAAAGAGGGTAGGTGACATCATCATTGGAGAATGGAGTCAGGAGATTCCAAGTGCTATGGAGAGGGGAGCTTTGACAATAAGAAGGCCCAATGGCGTCATCGTCAAGGAATGCAATCGGAAGGCTAGGAGGACGTGAGGTAGGTAGATCCCAATGACGTTGATGACAGGTAATGGGTGCTACATCAACACCACCTAGGATGACATAGGTGAGAGGGAACCACATGGATTACACATGGCAGTGAGGTGTTAAGTTGAGTGAAGACTTAGGAAACTTCAGGAAGCCATAACGTTTGATCCAAAACTCAGATTCAAGCATGGTTATAAGCGTTAGAAAGATATCAAATAGTAGAATCCAACTAAGGGGGTTTAATTCAAAAGAATAATAGAATAAAATATAGGGAATGCTCAATAATGAAAAGGAAGTATAAAAGGGGAAGAATATCAATGAATTCCCCCACATTCTTCTCAACATTAGAGTAGTCGTGAAAAATGATATCATGCTAACCTGTTCCTGCAACCATATAAAGAGATGAAATTAGTTATGTGATAAAAATGACATTCACCAACACATGAGAAGCATAATATTTCCTTAAATTTAAGGAAATTTATGAACAAGTAATGAAAGTGAAGAAAATGAGGAGAGGTTTTTCAAAGTATAAGATCAAAATATTCAATCAACCACTATCAAAGACAATCATAAAATGATATGGAACCCCCAAACTCCCTTGAGGTAGGAAAATAAATAGCATAGGCTCTAGCAATAGAGGATTGGGCAATATGACCAAAATTTTAGTAGGGGACCCTTTTCCTTTCACTATTAAAAATAAAAGTAAAAATGAGCATTGTTGTGGCCACATCAAATGGTGACACACTAGAAGAACGAGTTATCTATGTCAATAGAAATCTAGGTTATATACTTCAAATATGAGTTTTAGAGATAAGTTCAACAAACTGCAGACAATTTTCTAACAATCATGGGTACCACAATGATGTCAATATTATAAAACATATAACCCAATATTTATAGTACTAGGAATCTAGCACACCCTTTTCAAAGAGACAAATAATGAGATAAATAATTTTATTGGATCCACACCTCAAATTGGTTTTGGTTCGATCATGAGTTTTCACTTTTAAGACAAGAAGACATCTGCATAAGTGTGTTCATCATCTCTCTTTTCTTGTCATTGTTTCACTATGAGTGAGTGTCCATAGCCTCGACGAAGTTGCCTCGGTACCATACAAGCATATCCCCGCTATTAGCAGGTGTCCATATCCCCAACGAGGTTACTTGTATTTCCCACACTATTAATAATGCTTTCAACTTCCTTATATTATTTTAGAAAATTCTCACACTTTTAAATTTAGATATAGATATGTATATGCACATAGGGTGAATGAAGCGAGGTGATACGAGAGTTTCTTTGATTTGATAAGTAGATGTTATGCATTTTATTTTAACCCACAGTTTTCCCCAAAAAATAACATAGTATTGGCTATTTTTATCAATGTGAAGTGGATCGAGATCAAAGAAAAGAGTGGATAAACACTTTCATATACTTATGTATTATCATGATACGCACAACAGGCACATGTGTTCCACCATGATTATTAGTCCATACCTACAGCTGAGAACTTCATGAATGTTCACTTAGATAGAGAAGCCCATGAATCTTATGACTTGGAAGAAAAATATTAAGTATGTGACCAGAATTGACCAACCCCTCACCAAAATTTAAAGAGAAATCCTCAAGTTAGGATAAGAGTCAAATCAACTCAGGGAAAATGTCGACAGTCAAATCAAAATATGGAATTAATATGTACAATAAGAAAGCATGACTGGAAGCAGAAATCAAATTCATGAAAAGAAAATGAAATGAAAGGATCTAAAGGTAAAATATTATCCATCAAAAGAGAAAGACAACTGACTAAAAAATAATAAGAAAACACAGGAGAAAGCAATAACTATGTTGCAGCAACAAAGGGAGCATTTTTCAGTGAAAAAAAAAAATAAGACAAGGGAAATACCCAGTCAATAAATGGTAACCATTCAATATCAAGAAAAACAAAATCAAAACTCCCAGATTTTTCTATCTGAAATGAAAAACAAACTATATAGAAAGAATTGATGATTCAATGTAAAATATTTGCAACACAGTTCTCCAATCCAATTGTCATATGCAATTTCTTTCATTTAGTGCGACAAAAACAAGTTTCTAGGAACCTAGGAAAATGGTTTAGTGTAGATGCTTAGTCAAAACAAATTTTCAAAATCCCATTTCATGTAATATTCCATAAACCCAAATGCTCTCAAGATTTATTGACTTAAGAAATTCCTTTGCGATTTTTAAATGATGAATTTCCTAATAACAAAAATTACATTTTGTATTTCTCACTCAAGAGCCATTTTTCACTTTGCTATAAAAGATCATCAATAACCACATAGATCCCAATAGCTAAATCTAATAAAGAAAATAGGAAAATCAAATTTATGGAGGTCATTAAAATAGTCATTAAAATGACTCCAAACAATGATTAGATCAAAAAACAATATGAGAGTAGATGAATGAGAATATATTTCTAAAAAATTATTGAGTTCGTGAAAAATGTGTTGCAAAGGAATATGAGTAGCCAAGTTTAGATTAACGCTTCCCTAAATTGCATTCATTTCAATAGAAAATATTCTAAGTTGTTGGTTGCACAAACCATTTTCTTGACCTGCATACAAAAGAGAACGTTTTGATCATCTCTTAGGCAGTTCAGGAAGAAGTTGTCCTCTCAAATGACTGAATTATTAAAATGAAATTAATCCAAATAAAAATGTAAGGACGGGAATAAAAACTAATGCTAGGAAGAACATGCTAAGTTAAGATAAAAGTAAACTAAATTTCTTGTCAAAAAACTCTGTGTGAAGTCCAATGTAGTTATAAAGTATTTGTTAGTTGTCCATTTATTCAAATATCACAACCTTCTCCTTAAGATATGAGCAGTATGTTCTTTCCCTCAAAATTCATTTTACTAAATGACTTTAGTGTCATGATTTTTGTGAGATTTGGATTTTTGGACACAATGTCTTGTTTTATGAAATCATAGTCAATCAAATTAAGCAAACAAGACCATAAGATTTCATTCATATTCATTTTTCGATGATATCAATCCACCAACAATCATGAGTTATAAAAATCAGATTGAAAAGTTAATGAATTGGTAGTGCTAAGATCGAGTCTTTATTCAATGATTGGATTGGGGAATAAAAGGATGTGTTCCCAAGTAATTTTCTAAAAAAGATACAAGCAAATGATTTAAATGACCATGTTGTTAAAAATGTCCCAAATGTTTTTCCATGCAGCTTGAAAGAATACCTCTTGTTGTTGTATAAGAGAGGAAGCTTGGGTGAAGAAATCTATAACATGAAAAGAAGAATCGTGTTTAAAATACCTATTGAATAGAGCATAGGACAATGGCAAACAATGCCTAAAATTAAAACTACAAGTGATGACAAAAAATAACTAAAATGAAATAAAAAATAAGCCAAGCTTATTATAAAAAACGTCTATGAAGAAAATTCATGTTGGTTGAAAGTGATCAAGAAAAAAAAAGAGTCGATGACAAATAAAATATTTGGTAACTCCAAAACTGAGGAAATATCTTCAAGTGAAATATCTTAAGGTGTTTGGTGATTCTGAAATCATCATTTGACAGGCCATAATTACTATTCATTTCTTGTCTTTGCATCTAAACGATTATCGACAAGAGGTATGGAATATTCTTTATTCGTTTGATACATTTAATATTACTTCTATACCTTGCAATTAAAATATAGATGTAGATATATTGGCCAATGCAACATCTAGATTCATGCCCCCTAATGATGGTTTTTCGATTGAAATAATGTTCAGGCCCTCTATACTAGACAACATCACAAATTTGAGAGTATTTAATATCGACACGTTGATTATCAATTTTATTACTAGTTCAGACACTTTCCAAGATTTGGTGATCGATGATGAAATACATCAACAAGAATTACAAACCTATTGGGAGGAGGCCATCAAGGTAAAAGCCAATCGTGTCTCAAAGAATGTTTAACTCTTGAGAAACTATTTGATTTACAATCAAATTTTAGGAGGCCAACCAACTCAATGTCCAACATTTCTACTATGATGCACTTCTTGGTCAACCTTAGAACCTTTGAATAACCCAAATATGTCAATATTGGCACCTGTTGTTGAGACATAGGAAAACATGCATTCATGGAACTATTTAATAAGTATCAAGATGTTTTTTCTTGGACTTATGATGATTTGAAAACTTATGATACCCAAATAATACAACATGTGATTCCTATTAAAGATGGTATCAAACCATTCCAACAGAATCTCAGAAAGATACATCTGACTCTTGAACCTCTTATATATAAAGAATTAAATAAGATATTGGAAGCCTGAATCATCCTTGAAGTTATACATTCAACTTGGGTTTCTACTATGGTTCCCATAAGAAAAAAATCGGGAGAAATCATAATTTGTATATATTTCTAGAATATTAATTATGCTTCTGATAAGGACAACTACCCCATTCCCATGATGGAACAAATCCTCCAACTTGTTTCAGGGTATGATTTGTTTTCTCTATTAGACAGGTTTTTAGGATATAATCAGGTTCTTATAGTCTAACCCAACCGATTAAAAAACCACATTCTAAACCAAATGGGGAACGTATTATTATAGAAGAATGCACTTCGGATTAATGAACATAGGAGCCACATTTAAAAGGGAAATGGATATCACTTTTAAAGGATTAATCAATCAAATCTTGGTGGTCTACCTTGATGGTGTCACTATCTATTCAAAGAAAAGGGAAGATCATCTGAAGCATATGAAAAAAATATTTGAACGATGTAGGAAGTATGGGATTTCTTTAAATCCAAAGAAAACCATCGTTGTTGTTTCAGAGGGAATTATCTATTCTACTCGGAAAGGAAAAAATCTATTCTACAAATTTCCCCACTGCATAGCAAAAAATTATTGCAATCGTTCTTTGGTAGAATCAATTTTGTAATAATATTCATCCCAAATTTCACCTAAATTGTGAATCCACTTCAAAGAATGATTAAAAAAAGGATGTTCAATTTAAATGGATATTAGTGGAGAAGGAATCATTTGAAAAGATCAAATTTGCAGTAGTTGTTTCACCATCCCTGCGGAGTCTATATTTCACCAAAGATTTATTGTTATATATGTTTGCATATGATCACTCCCTAGCAGAAGTTCTCACACAAAAATATGAACAAGTATATGAATATCTTGTCGTTTTTATGAGCATTGAATTACCAGGTGTTGAACTGAACTATTCACCAGTGGATAAGAAATATTATTTTTTCCATAAATCCATAAAAAAATTTAGACCTTATATCCTAAAAAATCATACAAAATTCATCATCCCTCACCCAGAGGTTAGGTCATTGTTCATTCAAAGAGAATTGAGAGAGAAATGAGGAAATTGGATGACAATCTTACAAGAATATGGCCTTGAATTCAAACTATCCAAAATCATGAAAGGTCAAGGATTATGCAAGTTAGTGACGCAAGGTACCAGTGATGAAGAACAAGAAGAGGATGGGTGGCAAGTTCAACCAACGATGTACACTCAACAATTTCAATATGCCCTAGCCATCAAGGGTTCATACTATAATGACCTCAGATATTACTTACAACATGTAACAACACCTGATTACCTTAATGCTAAAAAAGAAAAGAGCACTCAGGTTGAAATATTTGCATTATCATTTGTTTCATGGAATTCTATTTAGAAATAACTATGACGGGGTGTTACTAAGATGCCTTGATAAACAAGATCCTCACAAGGTCCTGAAGGACATCCATAATGGACCTGTTGGGGGCCATTTTTGGGGAGACATGACAGCTCACAAAGTACTAAGAGATGAATATTATTGGCCCATGTTATTCAAGGATGCACATATATATTCAAGAAGTTGTGAAGCATGCCAGAAGGCTACAGGGAGAGAGCGCAAAGTGGCTTCTCCACTCCAAATTGTCTCTATTGAAGAACACTTCAATCAATGGGGTTTGTACATCATTGGTGAGATTAATTCATAATCCTCTAAACAAAACAAGTATATTTTGACCACTACTAATTATTTTACCCAATGGATTGAAGCAATACCACTGGTAAAAGTAAATGAAGAGGTAGTGATTAGTTATCTTGAACAAAACATCATCAAAAGGTTCAAAGTTCCTAACTCTCTAGTGTTCGATAATGCAACTTATTTTTCATATTTAAAATTATCCGAGTTTTCATTAGAGAAAGGAATCATTTTGAAGTATTCTTCCAATTATTAACCTCAGGGAAATGGCTTAGTAGAGTCCACAAATAAGAACATAATATGTACCCTGAAATGAACCATCGTTGATCACCAAAGAGATTGGCACAACTCCCTATCGAATGTCCTATGGGATGATCATGTCTCTCCTAAGGCCATCATAGGAAATTCTCCATATCTCCTTGTTTATGGGAAATAATCCATCTTACCCTCAAATATTCATCTTCCTTCCCTGCAACTAACTTAGCAATCCCAAGGAAGAGAGTGCCTCGTCATTTAATGACGCATCAATACCTTGCTAATTTTAGAATAGAGTCCCAATAAAGCCACAAGAAATTTCGAATCTCGCCAATGGACTATGAGACACTGGTTTGATAAGAAATATACTAGTGAAAAAGAATTCCAAGTTGGGGACTTAGTTCTCAAATGGGACAAGCCACATGAAGATAAAGGGAAACACTCAAAATTATAGCAACTTTGGCTTGGCCCTTATGTCATCAAATAAAAAATTGTCCAAGGCACCTTTCAGTTGAAAAAACTTCAGGGTGAATTTCATTCCCTCCCTGTTAATGGCTAAATCCTCAAACATTACATCAGCTAGTCATTGAGGCTACTTTTACTTGTGCATAATGTTTTTTTTTTCCTTTTTGGTTTTGCTATGTTTTTTTGTATTTTATTTTGTTTCCTGATTGTTTCCCAGTATATTTTTATTTTTGGTTTTGATCCTCCTTGAGACCTTCTATCCTGATTTTGAGTTCCCTATAACTTAGTCCCATTCATATTCTTAAATCATAGTGCATATGGTGTAGATATCCTAACATATATGATATGGTATTCAACACACATATCCCCCCTGACATGTAAAACACATTGAGAACTATCACAATTTAGATCTAGTGGAGGAACATGGCTCATAAATACACAAATACCATGGAGAGAAACAAAGAGCCAAGGACTCAACTTAACAACATATTTCTACATTATATGATCTAAAATGAAAATGATTTAGGAGAGATGTCTACATTATACCAGGAATCGTAACCCAAGAAGTTTTCTTATTTATAATCAAGTTAGCATATCTCACTATCACAAGTGTCATCCCTAGTGCCTTTAAATGTTAATTGGAATCCCCCCATCCACCTCTCTCTCTCTAAGAAAAAGAGAATAAAATATTAAAAAGGTAAAGGCTTGTAGAAAGGATTTCCATATCACATGGGACATGCAAGTATCTTCGTCGTGGCTATGGACGTTGTTGGCAGCGGAGCAAGGCTTATGGCACTAAGGTGACTCCATCGGGGCTATGGACACTCGATAAAACCATAGAAACACTAGAGAGATGCACTACAACTTGTATTTTCATCATTCTTGATGTTTCATTCCTTCTATACTACCTACACCCCCCACCTTATAGTCATTTATCATATGAATAAGAATCAATTTGAAAGAAATCTACTCAAAGGAAAAGTATCGTCCCTCTTTGTGACATCCTAGTTCCTTCAAGATTGAAGTTATGGGGCCTATCATTTCTCTCTTATGGTTTTTCATAATGGGTACACCGTCCCTAAAATTATACATGGACATCATCTTGAATAGATTCAAGTCCTTGCTCAGTGTGTCTCCATTTGTTGTGGCAGGCACTACAACACTCCATTTTTTCCTTTATTTGCATCTTCTTTAGAAAATGGATCCCCTCATTTTTATGTTTGAAATAGATTTTTGACCTCTCTTTTTCTCAAGTCTCTTACAAAAATCATGTTCACCCTAAGAAAACACCTGCAAAATAAAGAACTTGAAAATTATAGTTTTTGAGCAAGTTATAAGAAGTCGACAAGTTTAGATCAAGATCCCCCGATGTGAATCAAAGGAGTTACATTTAATCCTCTGATTCACATCGAAATAGGTCCATTATTTTCCCCTGAGCACTCACTTTTTTCACAATTTTAAATTAACTCTTCGTATGTGAATAATAGGAGTTGTTTCCAAATCCTCCGACTCACATCGAAGGAGTTCCTTTGTCCTTCGTCGATGCACTTCACACAGGTTAATATAAAATCCTATTATATGAATCAAAGGAGTTAGTTCTAACTCCTTTGATTCATATCATAGGGATTTCCCCCAAGGTCCCTAAGGTCATCAAAAGAATTAGATTAAAATCATCCGATGAACATAAAAGGACTTTCCACTCATTCCTCTGATGTTCATTGGAGGATTTCCTGATCAATTCCTCTGACTTTAACTACCCCACCAACTGCACATTTAATGCAAAGAGATTATTTGTTCTATATAAATGATGAACAACCAATTGTTGTTATCTGTATAAATAAGACGATGTGAGAGATATTTTTGAGACTTAGAGCATGCCAAGACATTCTTATTCGGACTCATATCTCGTCAAAAACCTCCACGTGGTGCCAAGTTTTTAGGTAAGGGAATATTTTTGTTTTTCTAGGGTTGGGGTTAGATTTTCTGACTCATTTTTTTTTTCCCTATGATTTTATTCTCCACTTCATCCCTTAATTATAATCCTTCCCTTTCCTTAGTCTCCTCCACGACTATGTACCTACTTTCACCCCGACTTGTCTTATATAAATTTTCCTTACATGTATTTTTCAAACATTCTTTATCTTTCTCCTTTAATCGACATGTTCTTTGTTGGAACCCTAATCCTAGACTCATGCCTAGCAAGAAATTCTAAGAACCCTCTCCCACTCTCCATCAAACCATTTAATTTATTTCTATTGGGAGTGTTGTAGGTAACTCTTTCGATCATATCATAGAAGTTCTTATTAACACCTCCGATGCGATCGAGGGAGTCACAAACAACTTCACACCTTTCAGTCACCCATAACATTCAAAGTTAACTCCTCTGATCATATCATAGGAGTTCCTATAAAATTATTTGATATAATCGAAGGATTTACTATTAACTTTGTCTATTTCATAAGGATTTATGAACTTAGACACAAACTCTTTCGAAGGGTTATCAAACAGTTAGAACTAAATCCTTTGATGCACATCGAAGGATTTGTTCTTAACCTTTCGACCAGAGCCTTTGATCTCATATGTATCGAAGAACTTAATAAAAACTCCTTCGATTTGAATCATAGGATTTAATCTCTGGACCTCTAATTTTTCCCTTCAAAGCTTAGTTTTCACCCTTTCCTTCACATGTTTTTTACCAAGTGGCTCAAGCATGCCTACCATTTCCTGAAAATATTCATAGGATCATTCTCTGTCCAAAAGTAGTCCCAATTTTTCCTCTCATATTTCAAATTATTTAGTTGCATTAGATTACATGTTATATCTTAATATATGCACTAAGATCATATCTTCTTGCATGTTCAAACATATCACCTCAAAAGAAAACAACATACAAGGTATCCAGAGATGAGGCCTCTAGCAGTGCCCAACAAATGGAAGGAGAGACAAAAATCCTCAGAACTATATATGATGATATGTCAGGATTTCTAGAGGACGTTGAAACATTGAAATGGGGAGAGATATATTATATGTTCAAAAAATATACCTTCTCCACTGAAGCCGAAGATCCATATGAACTCCAAGTTTTTAAGAATATCAAGATATTTGGTATCTTCAGAGTAGTGTCACACCCAGGATTATTCCCTTGCATAGATTTTATCTCATGGGTTCTAAAGAACATCGACGTAAACAATAGATACATCTACAACACGAAGAAATAACCCATAGCTTCATTTAGACCTGATAATTTGACCAAGTGCTATCACATTTAAGAGGGGAAAAAAGGTTGGATAGTAAAATCCTCAAAAAATTTGGGTACACACCTAATGACCTGTTAACCAAGTGGTATAGGGAAGATAATTATTTTAAGTACAAACCTAAAAGTGGATACCCCACAAGTGCCTTGATAAGACCCTACCAATACTTGGTAGCCATGTTGTGTAGATTATATAGGGAATCTGACGCAACAAAATTCTCACTAGCCTATATGCCTCTAATATGCTACTGCAAAGATGCAAGAACTTCATTCAATTGGGACAATATCCTATCCAAGAACCTCACTACAACTATATTCACGGTGAAGCAAGAACGACCTGGAATGTTCCTGAGCTTCGAGATGTCCTCATACCTCCTATACATCATGTGAAAAATTCACAAGTACCATGATATGGGGTGGAGTTGGCCGCCATCTAACCCTGCAATCCACATATAGTGTAAGACACTCTGGGAACACAAATATTGTATGGAGTATCAAAGGATTTGTGAGCATTTTCTGGCTCCATTATACGACTTCATCTTCTGCACCCCTCCTCCATTCATGACTGACAAATCCATGGAATTTATATAAATAATCAAGGATTGGTACCTCATGGAGCATGGTACTTATTGTAATGTACCCAACCACCCCTAGGTCGGGCTCACTAATTTGTAACATACCCAGCCACCCCCGAGCCAGGTACGCTACCACAAAAAATTTGTTTGAAATTGATTTCGAATTTTGATAGAAAATAGTTAATAAAGAAGCATGAAAGAAACATGATAACATCACATGCAATAATCAAGAATCATGCTACAACATAAAATAATGTCTAAACATGACATGCACAACAATAACCATCAAACATGCATGTTATGATACAAATTTCAGAGATAATAATTAATACACAGTGGAATTAAATATATATGCAGATAAACACATAACAGAGAGAACTTATCTTTAACAAAATGGTTCACCAACTGGTTTCAGACCAAGGAAATTCCACCAACCTGTAGACATTGTTGTTCCAAGTCTCAACAATAATGGCACCCCCAAGCCAAGGCTATGAATCCAAAAGGATGGTTTGAGGGTGTCACTCATATTCCCAAACTAGTCATCACTCAAGCTCTCACCAATTTATCAACACACAACAATCCAAAGTAAACCAGCTCTCTTATTTTCCATCCTGCACAACCCAAGATAATGGACCCCCTTCTCTACTATTAAGTCCCTTAGGTTGTCCACCTTTTTCTAGGGTTGCAGTTCTTCTGGTCAATAATATCCATGTCCGGACTCTCAGGACTCGTAGTTGTGAATAAAATTCAACACATTCCAATACATCTCATACACGCAGGCACAAATGCATGGCTGGAATACACCATTCACTGATACAACCAAAAAACAATGGATTCTTCCTCAACAATTCACCCCCATGGTATCATTCCAAAAACAAGAATGAATGAGTAAAAAAGTGAACAAAATAATGAATGAATAGAGTGAGTGAAGAAGAACCCCCAAACAACCCACAAGATGGGTTTAAATATTTAATTGAAAATCAAGAACCCCATGGCCTTCCCTAAGAAGCTCATGTAACTACTTCTCTTCATTAAAA
>ML799974.1:15377-27823 GCA_009831015.1 Picea engelmannii | reverse complement strand
GGTACATGTTGAGTACATGGTTGAGACAAGTAGTTGATGAGTTGGCACATACATGAGGTGTAGAGTTGATGATGTTGGTACATATTGATGAGTCATAGTTGATGAGTAGTTGACACATGATTGGTACATACTTGGTACATGGTCGGATGCACTTGTTTATGGTACATGTTGATTACAGGTTGGTACATGGTTGGATTCACTTGTTTATGGTACAGGCTGATTACAGGTTGGTGCATGGTTGATGCACTTGTTTATGGTACAGGTTGATTACAGGTTGGTGCATGGTTGATGCACTTGTTTATGGTACAAGTTGATTACAGGTTGGTGCATGGTTGATGCACTTGTTTATGGTACAGGTTTATTACAGGTTGATGCATGGTTCAGATTTATTGGTACAGGTTTACAACAATATATCTCATAGTGATAGTGTGACAGTGGTTCCATCATTCTACTTCTACTTCAGGGTGGTAGGATGGGGCAAGGATAGGTGGTTGTAGCCACCTTCCAGTTGTAGCAAGAGAACATAGGGGGTTGTAGCCTCCTTCTGGTTGTAGTCAAAGAATTGGGGAGTTGGAGCTTCCCTTAGGTTGTAGTCTGAGAAACTAGGGGGTTGGAGCCTCCTTCCAGTTGCAGCTGGAAAACAAAGGAATTTGGTGCTTCCAATGAATGTAATTCTTCAATAAATATAAGAAAAAACATTCTGTGGTTTTCTCCCGATTTGGGTTTCCACGTAAAACACCGGCGTACTGTGTATGTGTATGATTGTTCATTTGTTCATTGCTTATTTACTCTGTAGTTATTGGATGATAATGCTTTATTGATATAACACTTGGATTATATAGTTAAAAGGGATTAAACTTCTCTATTACTGATTCACCCCCCCTCTCAGTAATCCAACAAGGTATCCCATGCAACCTAGCAATTTCCCTCATGTAAATTTCTGCAATATTAATTGTTGTATGAGTCATTTTCACAAGAACAAAATGAGCATCCTTTGTTAATTTATACACAACTACCATCATGGAATCATGTTTCCTTGTTGTCTTAGGAAATTTAGTTATAAAATAAATGGTTACCACTTCCCATTTCTTCTCTAGAATTGGAAATGGTTGAAGCAAACCTGCTACATATCTATGCTCATATTTTTCTCTGTGACATTCCATACTTATGGAAATGTAATCAACAACATCCTTCTTCATTCATGGCCAAAATAATTGGCTTATTATTGCTCCAATTGTTTTCTAGTAGCCAGGATGTTCAATATATGGAACATTATGCATTTCGTTTAATGCCAAATTCCAAAGTTCTCCGGAACTAGGAACATGAATTCTACTCTTATGCAGAAGTAATCCATCTTCCTTAATATCATACTCTTTAATTTTATGTTATACATTTTATTGTTGTAAAAATTCTTTTACCTATAGGTAATGTTGATCTGTAACAACAACATCTAAAAATTTTCTCTTTAAATCTGACTGATGCATACTAATAGTTGTAGAATGCATGATATGTACTCTTTTGTTGAGTGCATCAACAACTTTAGTTTCTTTTCCCTTTATATTATTTATGTCAAAGTCATATTCACTTAAAAATTCCAACCATCTTGTTTTCCTTCCATTCAAAGTTGGTTCTTCAAAAAGATATTTCATACCACCATGGTTTGTCCTTAATTCAAATCTTTTTCCCATGAGATAATGCCTCCACAATGCTTGAACTATGGCATCAAGATCCAAATCATGTGTTGCATAATTCAACTCATGTTCCTTGAGTTTTCTAGACTCATAATCAATGACATGTCGATTTTGAGTGAGGACTCCACCAATTCCTTCCTTTCATGCATATGTACATACCACAAAATTCTCATTTGGGTTAGCAATATTTAAAATAGGTGTAATAGTAAGTAATTATTTTACCAAGTTAAAATTATCTTCACACTCTGTTTTCCATTCAAACTTGATTCCCTTATTTTTTAAATAAGTTATGGGATGAGAAATATTAGAGAATCCCACCATAAACCTCTTGTAGTATTCGTCTAATCTAAGGATTGGCCCTTTTGTCTTTTCAAGGCTTGGCACTTTTGTCTTTTCTAAATATTCCACATGAGCTGCATACAATTGACATCCTTTCCTTAAACATTTCTTCAGTTGTAAGGATGAAATCTCCCTTATAGAAATAGGTCTTGGAATTCCTTTCACAATTATCTATTTTCCTTCTTCGTCAAGACATGTAAAGATATTTTTATGACAATATAGGATAGCATGGTTCTCATCCAACCAAGCCATTCCAATTAGGATGTCATAAGATCCTAATGGGATGATATTCATATAAACAATTGTATTTACTCCATTAAGTGTAACACCCCAAGGTCGATCCCCTTCTGAATTGTAATTATGTTTATAGGATGGTGAGTTGAGTGGTTATAAGTTGAGAGACTTATGTGTTTATTAGGTTGGTGAGCCAGATGCTAAGGACAATGAGCCCGATTTTGTATATGTAAATACTCGCATCATTAATAAAATTACATTGTTGTGTGTAGATCAACAACAAAGAAGATTTATGGGGGACTAAGCTCCACTAGGATGGGTAAGGGAGAGGGGGTTGAGACATTGGAAAGAAGGGATAAGCCTAAGGGCTTAAGTCTAAGAAAATAATAATTTATTATTATTCCAAAAGATGTTTAGAAGGATATGTTTTTATCCTAAGTTCCTTGGGGAGGAAAAGTGATTTCCAAAGGGGAGGAACATGCTTCATGAGCAACAGTTGTCGGCCCAGGAACATGCATTATTAAGGGGGGAATTATTGTTGTGGGGTAATCACACACTCACTCACATAGGGAGGTTCAGGAACAGACAGTTTTGGCTCTCACACTCTTACCATATTTGCTATGCTAGACCAGTCTACCCCATCTCTACTCGCGCATTCACTCACGAACTAATCAAGAATGCAACCAGCCAATTTTACCATTGTTGAGCCTGTGGCCATTGTGCACCTCTATAATTCACTGAGTTGTCCCTTGCCTTACCCAACTTTTCTATGGTTGTTTGAAGAAGCGGGTTGTCAAGCTCGTGGTTGAAGAGATAGGTTGTCAAGCCTATGAGAAACTCTCTCTCCGGGTGAGAGAGGTTGTTGTGGTTGAAGAAGCAGGTTGTCAAGTCTATGAGCAACTCTCTCCAGGTGAGAGAGTGTGTTGAGGAAGTGAGTTCTCCTAGAGGGAGTCTCATAGCTTCTAGAGAGCTCTGAGAATTTTGGTTTGACCTGTTGTTGAAACCCTGGAAGGGAGGTGGAGTAGCCGATGGACTGTGTGAAAGTGAAGGTGTATACTCCGAGGGTGGGACAGACATGTGGGGAATGAGAGTCTGTGAGAAGTGGGCGTAAGTGGCTCCTGGGAGAGAATCCTTACTCTTAAACTGTGTGACTTTCCTATTGACCTTGCCTAGCCTAGGAATCCCTTGCCCTGTCAAGTTTAGTCCAAGCGCGGGGGTGACCCACTGCTGAGAGTGATGAGTAGTGTGGTCTAAGGCTAGGAGGTTCATGGAAGGTCTACACGCAGTTGGTGATTTTTCTCTAGTTAAAATATAAGTACCATTTCTATGCTTAATTATGTATGGTGTCCATGTTTGTGATTCTTGTAATGTTATCATGTGTTTCGTTGCATGTATGAATTCTGTATAGTAGCAATAATTCTGTGTTATTTATTTTAAATTCATTAGAAATGCATGTTATATATATATATATATATATATGTATATATGTATGTATGTATGTTCCTTTGTGGTGTTCCCTGGCATGTTGGGTTGTCGAGGAAGTGGCAAATTGGTATCAGAGAAAAGAGAGACATCTTGTAGTGACGTTGCTCGGCTTGTTGGTGGATGGGGATGTCACAAATTGGTATCAGAGAGAAGAGAGACATCATGTAGTGACATTGCTCAACATGTTGGTGGTTGGGGATGTCACAAATTGGTATCAGAGCCAAGGTTCAAGAACTGAGCTTGGATGGGTTGGATAAATGGTCATTAGAACCAAGGTTTCAAAGAGAAAGTGTGCCAAGAGGTTACATTGGTCATGTTACGAAGCTCAGGGGGTTGAGAGGTATGTCAAACCAAACCCTTCGAATCTAGAAAAAGGAGCATGAGAGTTAGCCTCCAAGTCCTTTGGACTTCGTGGCTTCGACAAAGTTATGGGTTGTAGAGTGGAAGAGATCGAAGGCCGAAGTCCGAAGTCCCCGAAGTGGATCTACGCCATAGATCTAGGGAGAAGACCTTGACAGTTGGATCAAGCCAAGTTAAAAGGGGAAAACGTAGTGGTGAAGAGAGAAATCCCTCGAAGCTCTGAATTTTGGAGTTAATCTGGACCATCCATTAAGAGGGACACATGTCAACAGATTGGTTGTTTGGGATTTCGACGTTCAGGAGAATTAGTGTGTGTTGAGGAGAGAAATCTCAAAGCCTAAATTTTTGAAGCCCCGAAGAGTCGAAGTGGTGAGTCATGATGAAGTCACCTGAAGGTGACATGGACCTCTCCTATACCTACCATGTGCCCCCACCTGGAATGTTGACAATTGTACTATGTAGACCCGGATGGTAAAGAAGTCCGAAAATTTAGAATTCGAGAGATTGGAAAGAAGCAAGCATAAAAACGTCTGAAGCATGAAATTTTGGAGTGACGTGGCATGATTATGTCATAAGGAATGACATGGACACATGGGATGTGTGCCACGTGTCAGTGGGTTTCAGACCCATCAAATATTGAAATTTCATTTGGAACGTGACATGTGTCACCCATCTGATTGGGCCACGTGTTAGCCGTTAGTATTCTGCCATGGGGCACTCTATTTGAGCATGGTTAGTGAGCCCACATTGGCGTTGATCACAATACATCAATATTTATGGATAGGAGGAATTGTGGGGACCTAATTTACATGGGAGTTAATTCCCAAAGGCGGTCCCGCAATCCAAACAACGGTAGCACCGAGAGGTTACGTGTTAGCATCAGAGGAATTGCGGGACGAAAGGTGGGTTACTCCAAACCGTGGATGCATTCTCTCACAATTTGAAAGGTGTTAAGTGATGTGACTATTCAGTATCTTAGTTCAAGTACAGAAACCGTGGGTCCAGTGGATGCGTGGCACCAGTTGTGAAGTCTGAAGACTTGACACTCCTAAAGAATGGTTCATAAGGGAACGAAAGGAAGAACTTTCAAAAGTTTTGTAACGTCGAGGTGACAAGATGTAATGATGTCACCAAAGGTGACATGGAAGTGTTCAAATATTAACAGTTCGGGGATTGGGGGTATGCGGATGTGAAATCCTTCGAAGTCCCGGAGCTCAAATGCCTGAAGTTCCATAATGGGTGTCAGTCATTGGATGCTAGGTAGTCGTGGACTATTGATCCACCCTACTTCGCGAGTTCGTCAATATGGAACTCTGAGAGATTTGTTGTGATATTCTTTGAAAACATCCCAAGTCGGAGGCTCAAAGTCCTGAATAAGTTCCTATCGACCTAGCTCTTGGCCACAGACTGTGGTAGCATGGGTTGGGTGCTAAGAGAAAGGGGCTAGTGCCCAAAAATTATTGCATAACGGAAAAGAGCTCAGAAAGAAAATGGAATATGAAAGTTTTTTTTGAATCATATTGGTTTATGAATACTGTGGAAATTATTAAGGACTGATGGCCTGACAAATTTCAGTTGACTACACATTGTGTTTGCAGAGTCAACGATTGTCAAAACTGAACCGAATTGTCACAGAGTGCAGAGAAATGGAGGAAGCATGGAATGATTTCATTTCAGAGAATAAAGCTAAAGGAATGGATGTCCATTTGGGAGTTGAAGGATCAAACTCCAATGGGCATGGATAAGAGATAGATAAGGAAGGAAACATGATGAAAATCATTGAAAGATTGCAGAAAGATGTCTAGACTCACCAAGCAAATAACAGAAAGCTCATGAAATCCATGGAACAATAGGGAGAATTCAACATAAAGTTGATACGGATCCTGGAAAGAATAGAAAAGAAATGGGATACGGAGAGTGACTCCATTAAATCAGGAAGTCACAGGTCCCTTGATGAGAAGAGAAAATCAAGGAGTGTTGGTAGACACCATAATCACTCCCAAGATCACTCCAAGAGGAGGGCACATAGTAGTTCAAGCCCATCTCCTACCAAAAATCATAGGAGATCCAGAGTCGATGAACTGAAGGGTGAAATGAACAATATTAGAATCCTATGTTTGATGGAGAGCACAAGAAGGAGGAAGATGTTGAGACATGACTTCTTGGCATGAGGAAATATTTCCAATTGCAGAATTACTCCTCTCATGCAGAAGGGAGGATTGCAATATATCAACTAAAAGGAAAGGAATCCATGTGGTGGGATCAACTTGTGCAGGTGCAGCACATTAAAGAGAAAAATGTTACTTGGAAGGAATTAGAGAATTATTTCGAAAAGAAACACTTGACTAAGAGATACTATGACATATATATGAAAGAGTTCTTTGAACTCAAGCTGGGAAGCATGACAATAAAGGAGTATGAAAGAAGACTCCTAGAGTTGTTTAATTATGTTCCTTTCATCAAAGATGAGACTGTCAAAATCCAAAGATATTTGAGTGTACTATCAGATTTCATTAGTGACAAGGTCCAATATGATGATCCTAAAACTATGAAAGAAACTATAAGAAGGGAAAAATGCTTATATGAGCAGCAAAGAGAAAAGCCCACTTTTTGGAAGGCTTGGGAAGACAAGAAGAAATTTAGGATGGATCAAAGGAAGAAGGGAACTAAGCCATCCTAATTCCTTTTTCAGAAATATCCCTCAAGGACAGCTAGGTTTTAGAGATCCCAAAAAGCTTGAAGTAGGTGGGAAAATGCCAAGATAGCCACCTATGGAATGTTGGGGTTGTAAAGGAAATCATAGGTACAGATATTTCCCCCACAGAAATGACAAAAAGAGAGTTGCCAACAATGTTCAGCAAGAGGAAACCGTTGAGGACATGGGAAGTAGAATACCAAGGATCTATGCAGCCCTAGACAACAAGCAAGTTGAGTTTCAATCACACATGATTGAAGTTGAAGGTATGATCAATAACCATGCCTTTACTATTTTAATTGATTTAGGGGCTAGTCATAGTTATATAGATCCTAGAATGGTATAAAGTTTTCATTTTCCAAGAAGAAAGCATGGAAAATCTTGGTTAGTGCAGATGGATACATGAGCCAAGAGAAAGGTTGTTGAGTTGGTTAATTCTTGTTCAGTGGACATGAATGGACTGTGCACAAGGGAAGATTTGAACATCTTACCTTTAGGTTCCTATGAATGTCTAATTGGGATGGATTGGTTGGAACAACACCATGCCATATTAGACTATCATAACAAGGAGTTCACTTGCTTGGTTGAGGAAGGAAATCAAAGATCAGTCCAAGGAATTCCCAGAGCAGTTGCTATCAGAGAAATCTCAACAATGTAGCTTAAGAAGTGCTACAGGAAGGGTTGTCAAATATTTGCAGCCCATATGAAGGAAGCATCTAAGTATAAAGTACCAAATATTGAGGATCATGCAGTCCTTGAAGATTTTGAAGATGTTTTCAAGGAGGTACCAGGACTACCCCCAAAGAAAGATATTGATTTCTCCATAAATCTGATGCTTGGAGCAGCTCCAGTGTCAACAAATCCTTACAGAATGAGTACACCTGAGCTAAAGGAGTTGCAAATTCAGCTTGAATAACTTCTGAGGAAGGGGTATATACACCCAAGTGTGTCACCTTGGGGTGCCCCAGTCCTATTCATGAAGAAGAAATATGGGACATTGAGATTGTGCATCGATTCTAGACAGTTGAACAAAGTGACTATTAAGAACAAGTATCCTTTGCCAAGGATTAATGATCTCTTTGATCAGTTGAAGGATGCCAAGATATTTTCAAAAACAGATCTCAGGTTAGGGTACCACTGGGTAAGGATAAAGGATGAACACATCAACAAGATCACCTTCCGAACAAGGTATGGTCATTATGAATTCACAGTGGTTCCATTTGAGTTATCAAATGCACCTGTTGTTTTTATGTGCCTAATGAATGGTGTATTCATAGAATATCTAGACAAGTTTGTCATAGTATTTTTGGATGACATCTTGGTGTATTCCAAGTCAAAGGAAGAGCATGAACATCATCTGAGGATGGTTTTGCAAGTGCTAAGAGAGCACCAATGGTATGCCAAATTGAGAAAGTGTTCATTCTATCAAAAGAAGATCCATTATTTGGGACATATAATTTCAAAAGATGGGATAGTTGTGGATCCTAAGAAGATAGAATCCAATAGAGAATGGTCAGCACCGATGAATGTGATAGAATTTAGATCCTTTATGGGTCTACATGGCTATTATAGAAGGTTCATTGCAGGGTTCTCAAGGATAGCTCACCCCATCACTTCCTTGCAAAGGAAGGAGAATAAATTTCAATGGACAGAAGAATGTGAGAGAAGCTTCCATCAATTGAAGCAGTTTTTAACCAGTGCTCCAATCCTGAGGATTGCATATCCGAATGAATATTTTGTAGTGTGTAAAAATGCATGCAAAGAAGGACTGGGAGGAGTCCTCAGCCAAAATGGATTTGTAATATGTTATGAGTCCAGAAAATTGAAAGAGCATGAAAGGCTCTATGAAACTCATGATTTGGAGTTGGCATCCATTGTACACGCCCTGAATAAATCGAGGAATTACCTCATGGGAAAGAGGTTTGAACTTAGGACAAGCCATAATGGTCTAAATAAATTTGTTCGATCATCCAACATTGAATGCTAGGAAAAGTAGATGGTTGGAATTATTTTGTGAGTATGACTTGTTGGGTATGTGTTATATTCTTTGCACGAGTAGTAGTGTTTGAGCATGGCACGCAGGGGGGTTAGAGGGGGGGGCGCTAGACCCCCCCTTGTGGGGTGCAGGGGGGCGGAGCCCCCCGCACGGGGGTTCGGGGGTAGCACCCCCGAAATTTTTTTTCGCACCGGGACGACATATTTCTGAGACGACATATTACCAGGATGACATATTTCTGGGATGACATATTTTCGGGACGACATATTTCCGGGACCACATGATATTTAGGTGGTTTTTTGGCACATGTTTTTTTTTTCTGATGGTTTTCTATTTCCGGTTAAGGAATTAGGGTTTTGGACTAATCCAGTTCATTGGGTTAGGGTTTTGGATGCCGCTGGCTCCTATATGTATATTGTATTGTAAACAATGTAAAACAATGAATGGATATAATATATGCTGGTTTTCCCAGTTTGGCTTTCCAGGGGAAAAATCTCTGTGTAATGTTTGCATTTACCATTGTATCTTTTCTATTCTTTTATGAATATCTGTTTACAGTAGACATTGTATAAGGTTAGAATTTACATTTGGTATCAGAGATTTATTGGCTTCAGGGGGACGCCTTTGTCGTCAAGGGTTTGGCTCGGGACTGTGATAAGCCTTGTTACAGTGGGAGATCTGTGGTATTGTTTTTCAAGTGAAAATAAATGGCAAGCAATTTGAAGATGGAGATAGAGAATTTTAATGGGAAAATCTTTGAGCTATGGAAGCTCAAGATGGAAGATCTTTTGGTGGACAGAGATCAGTGGATCGCAATAGATCCAGGTATTGCACCTACAGGAACTTCTGCAGATGACTAGAAAAAGATGGATTGGAAGGAAAAGATCACAATTCGACTGCGTCTCTCCAATTCAGTATTATTGAATGTGTCAGAGGAAGCTACAACCAAGGATTTATGGGAAAAGTTGGGGAAGTTGTATCAGTCTAAGTCCCTGGTAAATAAACTATTCCTAGGAAAGAAGCTAAATAACTTGAGGATGAGAGATGGAGACTCAGTGGTAGAGCATTTGAACGCCTTCAATACTGTGGTAAGTCAGTTAGTATCTGTTGATATTAAAATTTTAGATGAAGATAAATGTATCAGTTCATTATGTTCTTTACCAAACTTGTGGGATAGTCTGGTTGTGGCCATAGGTAGTAATACAACTTCTTTGAAGTTTGAAGAAGTGGTCTTGTCCTTGTTGTCGGAGGAGATGAGATGAAAGAATATGGAAGGACATAGCATAGATGCATTATCTGCAAGAGGACGTTCCCAGGAAAGAAATAAATCTAATTTCTCAAGTGGGAGATCTAATTCTAAGGGTATATCTAAATCTCCTGGAAATTTTGGAAGGGTATGCTGGAGGTGTGGAAATGAAGGGCACTACAAGAAGCAGTGTAGATCCAAAGTTGAGAAAAAGAAGGGATCTGAAGAATCTTCTTCTACAAAATAAAAGACCTCCAAGGAAGAAGGAGGGAATGTGTACTTGGCCTCTTCAAGCACACATGCAGATCATGAGGCATGGTTGATTAACTCGGGTGCATCCTTTCATATGAATCCCCACAGGGAGTGGTTTTGTGAATATGAAAAGTATGATGGAGGTAATGTTTTCTTGGGTAATGATTCGACAACCAGAACCATAGGAAAAGGAAGGGTCAAGTTGAGACTCATAGATGGAAGGATTAGAACACTGCCTGGTGTTCTACACATCTCAGGTATGGCCAGAAATTTGATTTATGTAAGCAAAATGGAAGATGTTGGGGTAAAAACAATTTTTGAAAAGGGAACTTGCAGGATGGTTCGAGGAGCAATGGTGTTGATGAGGGGAGTTCGGTTTGGAACTCTATATAATCTTCTAGGAAGCACTATTAGTGATGGTTGTAATAGCTCCATTGTTCCTGATATTGAAGTTGAAGAAGAAAGAACTCCTACAGTCTCTGGAGAAAAGGTTATGTTGTGGCATCAAACACTGGGGCATATTGGAGAGAAGGGTGTTCGACTACTACACGGTAAAGGTATGGTTGAAGGTATGTCTAATTGCTCTCTAGATTTTGATTTCTGTGAACATTGTCTATATGGGAAGCAGAATCGGGTAAGATTCCCCTTTGGTGCAACGAGGGCAGAAGGAATTTTACAGCTAGTTCACAGTGATGTTTTTGGACCTGTGTCGGTCCCATCATTGGGAAAATCTATGTACTATGTCTCATTTATAGATGACTTCTCGAGGAAAACTTGGATATATTTCCTCAGGAAGAAATCTGAAGTCTTTGACAGATTTAAAGAGTTTAAGGCTCTTGTTGAGAATCAAACAGAGAAACGAATTAAGGTGATAAGGACAGATAATGGCGGAGAGTTCTACGGGAATGAATTTGAATAATTATGTAAGAAGTGCGGTATAGCAAGGAAGAATGCTACTCCATATACACCTCAGCAGAATGGAGTTGCAGAAAGGATGAACAAGACATTGATGGAAAAATCAAGGTCCATGCTCAGTGGTGCCGAGATAGGGCAAGAATTCTAGGCAGAGGCAGTGGGTACTGCATGTTATCTGGTCAATAGATCACCCTCATCAACATTGGGTGACAAGACTCCACAAGAGGTATGGACTGGTAAGGAACCTTCTCTCACACATCTTAAGGTATTTGGCTGGGATGCATATGTTCATGTTCCAAAGGAAAATAGGAGTAAGTTGGATAAGAAGGCTGAAAAATGTATCTTTAATGGATATAAAGATGGTCTCAAAGGTTATAAGCTTTGGAACCTAGAAACTAAGAAGGTAGTGTATAGCCGAGATGTGGTATTTAAAGAAATGAAGGATGTTGTTAAACAGGAAGTCCTACCAAGTAAGGAATAACCAGAGAAGATAGAGTTTGATTTAAAGGATGATGAAGCAGGCTCTACAAAATAACATGAATCAGAATAAGAATATCCTCATACTCCAGTATTGAGGATATCGGATCGAGAAAGAAGGCTACCAGAAAGGTATAGTCCATCTGATTTTTGTTCAAATTTTGCTTTGTCTATTATTGATGATGATCCTAGAACTGTCAGGGAGGCAGTGGATTCAGAGGATGGAAATCTCTAGAAAAGGGCCATGGAAGAAGAAATGGAATCTTTGGATAAGAATGAGGCCTGGGATCTAGTGGAGTTGCCAACTGGAAGAAATGCCATTGGTAGCAAATGGGTATTTAAAAAGAAGTTGAATGCAGAAGGAAAAGTGGAGAAATATAAAGCTCGATTAGTAGCAAAGGGTTATTCCCAGGTTGAGGAAATTTATTTTGGTGAGATTTTTTCTCCTGTTGCCAGGTTAACCTCTATAAGATTTCTTTTATCTGTTGCTGCTACATTTGATTTTGAGATAGAACATATGGATGTGAAGATAGCATTCTTGCATGGGGATCTGGAAGAAGAAATATTTATGAAGCAACCAAAAGGTTATGTTGTGAAAGGAAAGAAGGAGCTTGTATGCAAGCTGAAAAAGTCCCTGTATGGTTTAAAACAATCACCAAGGATGTGGTATCAAAAATTTGATACTTATATGCTAGGACTTGGCTTCACAAGAAGCAAAGAGGATCACTGTGTGTATTCTAAATTAATTGGTGATCA
>ML799973.1:179617-205745 GCA_009831015.1 Picea engelmannii | reverse complement strand
AAATTGGTGTATGAGACCCCCTCCGCCTTGCGATTTGACTGGTAAAGTCTACGAAGGTATACATACCCTACCCCCATGGATTTGAACTTATGACCTCTTAGGAGGAAACGCATGTTCTTAACCATTAGTCCCACTGAGGCTATATATATATATATATATAAACTGGTGGAAAATAAAATTATATATATAGTTTAAAGGGTGGGGCAAAATTTTATTGGAGAGATATGTATTCAATTTTTTTTTTTTAAAGAGGATCAAGTTTTGTGGAGGTCATTTCAAGTTTTATGTGGCGGAAGAGTCTATTTTTCTTGTGAAGATATATATATATATCATTTGAAAAGAGCGTGTGTAGAATTAATGGCAAAGGTGACAAATGCTAAATTCAAAGTTGAAAATTTTAATGGTAAAAATAATTTTGAATAGTGGAAACTTAAAATGCGAGATTTGTTAGTACAACAAGGGTTGCATAAGGCATGAAATGGCAAGAGGAAAAAAACCCGCATCTATGATCGATGAAGAGTGAGAAGACTTGGATGCTAGAACCCCTAACACAATTCGGTTATGTCTTGTCGATGATTTCTTGTTTAACATTATTGGAGAAGAAACGGAAGCAAACTTATGGAGTAGGATGGAAAGCCTTTATATGATGAAGTCCTTGACGAATCACATTTACTTGAAGAGGCGGCTATACAGTTTGAAAATGAGAGAAGGTACAAAAATCATAGATCATTTGAATTTGCTTAATACTCTTATATTCCAGTTGAATAATATGGATGCTAAACCCGCTGACGAAGATAAGATAGTTACATTCTTATGTTCATTGCCTGAATCTTGGGATCGTCTACTTACTATTGTTAAAATGTGACAACAATCAATTAAAAGATGTAAAACTGAAATTTATTTATGTAAATATTTAGTGGTGTTGGTTTACGAACTAGTGGAAGTTTGTATGAATGGTGGTAATTCTTGTAACTATGTAACTATGTAACGGTGCCAAGATAGATATATATCTATGAAGCTCGAGAGATGTATTTTGGGCTAGGGGTTGAACTTGATTGTAAGCCTGTATTGAATAATAGAGATATTGATACCTTGCCTCGTGGATGTTTCCTTGACACATTGTCAGGGTTTTACTTTGTAAATCTCCTATGTTATCTTAGTTATTTATTTGTCTTTATTGTCATATTTCTTGCATTTATTATTGTGTTTAGGCTCTTAAATACCAACAAGTGGTATCAGAGTAAAGGTGAAAGAAGTGATTGTGAAGTCTATCAAAGCATATAGTTGTTGGTCGTTGGTTACTGTCGAGGAGAGCGAAGGAGAAGGAATCAGGTTGTTGGTCATTCACACAAAGAAAGAACAAGGGCACTGGTCGAGCTCTGGAAGGAAGGAAGAACGAGGGTGCCACTTGAGGAGATGTTTTTTGGAACCCTGTGGAGGAAGCAACATTTCGCTGTCGGGTTTAGTGGAAGAGCCGCCCCATTTTTGGTGGAAGAGTTACAGACAATATGAAAACCCTTGTGAAGGCCGCAAAGATTGGAAATAATGAAGGTACAAAGTTTAAAAATTGTTGATTTTAAAAGTAAAATTCCACCCATTACTTAGCCTGGTGGGTTGGCTCAAGTGGATGAGTGTCGTTGTTTGCTCGAATGAGGTTGCAGGGTCGAATCCTTGGCCAGGACCCTGTTTAGGGCCTCACTTGATGTTCCCACCGGGTTAGGCCCATAATCAGGCCGAACGGTTTACTCCGTTTACCATCCAGGAAATGTGGGGAAGTACTCGGGGGTTTCCTGTGTTGTATTCCCAGGAAAAAAAAAAGTCCTCCCATTACTTTTGTGGAGAAAAAATATATTTTGAAAAAGAAATATATGTTTTTTAAAAGTTCAAGAGGGTGGGGTAAAATATTTTATTAGAGAGATATTAAAAATATATATATTCAAAAGATTGTTTACAAAGAAATATCGTCAAGCAGAGTAGGCCAAGTTCCCCCAATGTTTTGAGTCAGTTGCACACAGAAAGAGGTTTGGATCCGACAGTGTATAACCCACAATGGAGGATTTTTTCATGGAGGTTTTCTTGTGTGGAGATCCATGTGCAGAGGCTCGGGTAATATATATATTTTTTAAATCCATCAAATTGAAATATATATTGAGCAATTCTGGTGGAAGTCATAAAATTATATTTTTATGGAAGTTTGAAGGTATAAGCCATTCACGGTTTGTCGTAACACCGGTGGGTTTTCTGCTACATTGAGCATGGAGGAAACTTGAACTACTCGGGGTTTTTTTGTGACTGAGGGTGCTATTTTTCGACACGTAGAGAAGAGAGAGACCGAGTTGGGGGTTTGCTACAAAGATGAAAGCCATTCACAGTTTGTTGTGACACCGGTGGGTTTGTTGATGCATTGAGGGTGGAGGAAACTGGAACGCTCTCGTTTGTTGAAGTGGAGGACCACAGAGGACACAAAAAAAGAATCCCTGGAGGAAGAAACTCTTGTGTAAGAGTTTGAATTTGGTAAAGTACATAAACCTTCTTCGAATTTGAAAAGTCCATCAAGATATATATATATATATATATATATATATATTAAAGTTTCCGCCCGTTTTTTTATTTGCAAAGATATGTGTGTGTGTGTTTAAAGGGTGGCGTAAAATGTTAATGGATAAAGATATACATTCAAAAGATTGTTTAAAAAAAAAAAGAGGATCAAGTTTTCTGGAGGTCATTTAAAGTTTTGTGTGGTGGAAGAGTCCGTTTTTCTTGTGATGATATATATATTAAAAAAAAACAAATTTTCTCTTGGAGAGAGTTTGTGTGTAGAATTAATAGCAAAGGTGACAAATGTTAAATTCGAGGATGAAAAATTTAATGGTAAAAATAATTTCGAATTGTGGAAACTTAAAATGTGAGATTTATTAGTGCAACAAGGGTTGTATAAGGTGTTAAATGACAAGAGGAAAAAACCTGCATCTATGACCGATGAAGAGTGGGAAGACCTAGATGCTAGATCCCTTAGCACAATTCGGTTATGTCTTGTTGTTGATGTCTTGTTTAACATTATTGGAGAAGAAATGACAACAAGCTTATGGAATAAGATGAAAATCCTTTATATGACAAAGTCCTCGATGAATCATATTTACTTGAAGGGGCATTTATACAGTTTTAAAATGAGAGAAAGTATAAAAATAACAGATCATTTGAATGTGTGTAATACTCTTATATGTCAATTGAATAGTATGAATGTTAAACTCGATGACAAGGATAAGGAAGTTACATTGTTATGTTTTGTAATGTCTCTTTCCAGGTGATCTCTCTAGGAGGACGACTTAGTAGCCTATTTTCTTCATGTAGGCTATAATTGATAAAAAGGGAATTAATAGATTAATTATTTAATTCATTTGAAGGAGAAAGTAACATTATAAAGTGACATTGAGTAATTAAATGAAAAATGTGTGATAAAGTGACTTTAGAAGGGATATTAAATGCAAATTAAAAAGTCACTTTTATAATTTTTAATGGAGAGAAAAAAAAAAAAGGTGAAAAGGGTATATAAGAGAGATAGGGGCACATTTTTCTCATTATTGATTATTTTTACTAAATCGACTTGGAGGAAGGTCTTGTGGTTTTTTGGGGTTTTGCAACAAAACCCTTGTTGAGAATTGGTTTCGGTGGTGAAATATTACACCTTAGATGATTGGTAGGAGGAAAGATTCCTAACAGGATTTTATCATGGGAGGAAAGATTCTAGTCTAGCAGCAGTTCACGTGGCTTGAGAAGGACTCACTCATTGTGTGGAGGGCATATTTTCTTGTGGAGGCCGAATTTCTCTTTTAGCAACAGAGTTTCCTTTGGTGGAGGGAGGGGGCGGGGGGGCAGGGGCGGGGGGGTGAGTTCTTATTGTGTAAGCCAAATATTTTGGGAGGGGGTTGCATTCTTCTCTATGGGGGGCAAGTTCTTCTTTGGAGGTTGTAATCTCTTGGGAGGGCCACATTCTTCTTGGTGTAGAGGCTGTATTCATTGCTCGGAGGCCATGGAGGCCCTATTCATCTTGTGGAAGAGTGTATTCTTCTTGAGAGAGGCTGATATGAACCTTAACAACTGCCAAACATATGTAATAGGGTAGATCATAATAAAATCATATCAGATCTATTGTGTTTATTTTCTGTTGTGGTTATTTAATGGGGTTATTGTCATTTTGTAATCCTTTCTTTTTATATTAAATGCAATAAAGACTCTTTGGCATCGAACCCTTTTTTATTCATTGCAAAACCACATTAAGAAAACAAATCAGCAAAGACATAAATATAACAATAGCAACAAGGAGTTTTTACAGTGGGGTTTGAGCATGCCGATAAAATGTTTGATAAAAGTCATAAACCAACAATAAACTTAAAACAAAAAAACAACCAGTGAAGGAGTTATTTCAGGGGTACCAGAGTGCTACAATGAATTGTTTGATGAAACACCTAAACCAAATAATCATTAAACATAACAACATAAACAAAAATCATATCAACAATCGAAGGGGAATTTTACAGTGGTATCAGAGCTGGTATTCCTGCCAGCCTATGAGTGCATGCTTTAATGTTCCCGGGGGATAGGGATTACATTACATACAATAGACGGAGAGGTGTTGGTAACGTATTTCATTCAGAGTCAGAGTCAGAAGCAAAGGGAAGCATGGGGGACATAAATGAACAACTAGAGAACAACATTATGAATATTCTGAATGACTTGAAAAGGGGACCAAATGACTTGGTAAGGGGACAAAATGACATGGTAAAGGGGAAGCAACAGTTGGTTGAGATTCTCACCCATCTTGTGAATAATAATCAGGGGAACCAAAACAATGTCGGTAATAATGGTTCAGGAAGGACTAATGGAAACCATGGTAACAATGGGAACCACACTAAAGGGATCAACACTCATGTACCTACACAGAATTGCATTGGGACCACTAGTAGAGTGACTCCTAGACCTCATATGCCTTAATTATTGGAAGGACATCAAGTTGAAAATCAAGGGAAACAAGGACAAGGGGAAGACTTTACAAATTATTTGAAGGAGTATCAGACTCTTGGTGATGAGTTTCAGGAAGCCATGTCTTTGTAGTATTTTTGTACCATCAAATATAGGAATAGGCCAAGGGATTACAAAAGGGGCTGACATAATAAAAGGTTGGGAAATTATCTATCCCTTAATTTGATGGCTCTAGCAAGTGCACTACCAGATATTGGGTTTAGAAGTTGGACACATACTTCCAACTCAACCCCATGATGGAGACATAAGCCATCAAGTATGCTACTTTTCATTTGGATGGAGAGGCCCATGAATGGCGGTACCATGGGCTAGTTATGTTAGGGCATGCCAATATTACATTATACTTGGACTTCACATAGAGGCTCATGGACCGATTTGACTAGAAGGACCCAGAGTTTCACTTCAGGGAGTTGGCTCAACTTAGGCATAGTGGGACACTAGATGCTTATATTTCATAGTTCCACAGGATTGCAGTCATGGTGACAGATGTGTCGAAACATAGGTTGATTATGATTTTCATTGAGGGACTTTTTGAACCCTAGTGTGGTTGGGTTAAGGCCTTCAAACCATCTTCTCTATAGGATGTTATCATCAGGACGTGAGACATGGAGGATGCAGTACCCAAGAAATGTTTTTCTTCCAAACCTTTCCTTCTTTAGAAAAACAAAGACACAAATTCCTTTCAGAAGGAATGGTTCGAGAAAGAAACAATGGATGAGGAGACATATAGAGAATTAAGAAGGAATAAACTATGTTTCAATTGCAAGGAACCTTGGGAACTGGGTCACAGGTGCATGGGAAAGGGTAAGGTGCATTATATAGAGGTACTTTCAGATAGTGATGGGGAAGAGGAGGCAGGACGAGCTCAGGGCAGCGAGCATAGCAGTTTAGATGATGAGAAATGACGTGTGGAGGATAAGGATGTTGAGAAGCCATGTGTGGAGGCACTATTTCCACTCTATTAGGTGTTCCTAAATTTCACACTTTCAGAATCCATGGAGTATTACAGGGACAACATGCCAATGTCTTGGTCGACGACGGGGAAACCCAAAATTTCATTAACTCACCTTTGGTGGCCAGGAGAGGCATTCCTACAGAAGACTTTGAGGGGTTTAGTGTTGTGGTAGTTGATGGGTATAGTATGACTTGTACACAAAAGGTTTCGCGATTGGACATGACATTGGAAAACCACACCTTGACAGATGAATTCTATGTAGTTAAGTTGGCAGACACAAATGTAGTCTTGGGTGTTCAGTGGATTTGGCTTTGAGAAAACATTATATCAACTACCAATCCATGGAGTTGGAGTTTAGAGTGGTGGATGGTAAGAAGGTGGTTTTGAGGGGCATGTCTAATGGTGCTCCTAGGATTGTTTCATACAAGTGGATGGAGGGAATTTTCAGGTATGGAGATGTAGCTTAAGCAATACATTGTTTTATTACTACTCAAAAACCTTCAGACAAAAGCCAACAATATCATGTAGGCATCCAGTCATTGTTGATCAAATATGAATGGGTCTTTGGAGAGATACCTCTAGGGAGATCTCCTCGCAAAGGTTTTGAGCACACCATTGAGCTAGAAGAATGGGCCAAATCTATGATCACCACTCCATACAAGCACCCAAAGGAGTTTAAGGATGAGATATAAAAGGTGATAAATGAGTTGTTGCAGCTGGGACATATCAGGCCTAGCTCCAATTGTTAAGCCCTAAATAGTGGCACATCACCCCTTAATTGGAGAATATTACATTAGTATTGTTATTTTATTTATGTCGGCTTGGTTCCATTAGTTGTAATTGTACCTCCTAGTCTCCTATATATACCAAGGAGACCTTTTCATTTGGAATCATCTTGTATTTGTAAATTTATGTGGTGTATAAGGGGGTTTCCTCCTCAAAGAGGCTTATTATCTGAAATTGTCTTTTTGTCAAGGCGTCGAGTACTTATTCTGAGGTTTTTTAGGCTATTTTGATATTTGGTTCTTAACATTTGGTATCATAGCTCAAGGTCTTGGGGTTTCGTTGATGCATTTGAGACACCTTGGAATTTTTTCTATAATTGTTTTCCATGAAATTTTAGAAGGAACCCCTTGGAGGATATTTAACAAATGGATCATGGTACGTGGGGTTCAAATTTCAGCTTCGAAGGCCTTATACTTTCAAAGATATAGCATGTGCAAGATAGGGTTTTGGAATCATCCTGGATTTAGTCATCCAATATTTTTCACTATAATATTTTTCTGTGATGTTTCAAACGCTGAAACACAAAGTCTATTCATAGAAATTATCAAGGTATATGTGATTAAAATTTCAGCTTCTGGGTCATCCTACTTTTGTAGATACACCATGTGTAAGATAGGGTAGTTGACTAGTCATATTAACTAGTATCAAACAAGTGTTCTGGGTAAAGTAGTGATATCTTATTCAATGAGTATCCAAATTAAGTGAGACCGACTGCATTGGACATTGGACATTTTGTAGTATTTCTAGTGAAAGTTTTAGAATCAAATATCAGATATTGTGCTCTTGGCACGCTTTACAAGTATGCTCTCCTGGAAGGGACAAAAATTAGAAAGGTGTAGGGAAGTTACCATAACTTCCACTTGGCACATCCAATTTTGATCAGACCAATGGCATTGCAGAGAAGACGTGTCATAGAACTACATAACGGAATTTTTAGACCCATAAGGGCCTAAATTTTGGAGATACAACAAAAGAAATATCGTATAGTTGAACCACCTCGAAATTAAGGTTTAAAAGTGATACTTGGCCAACAACCACCAAAAAAGGAAACTTATACACAAAATAAGCCTTCAGACAATCCTACTTGGACTCTTGATGAAGGTGAAGAAATGCGCAGGGACATAAATGATTTACAAAATAAGTCAGTAACAAAAGATGAACTACAAGGGATGATGGATTCAACTAAAGCTAAGTTGGAAGCAATAATGGATACTAAGATGGATGGTTTAAAAAGGGAGATCATGGAAGAATTGAAAAATTTACTAATAAAGAGGCCACCTGAAAGTGAAAATGTATCCCATGAAATTCATGATGAGGACACAAGGAAAATGAATAAAGATTGGAGAAACTCCAACTTTGGGTTGAAGACCAACCACTTTCCTAAGATCAATATGTGGAATTTTGATGGCAAGGATCCAATCACATGCATACTTCAGATGGAGCAACTCTTTGATCTACATGTTGTGCCACAAACACAAAAGGTACAAATTGCTTCTTTATATTTAGAACCCAGTTAATTTGTGTGGTATCGATAGATTTGTTCTCGCAAATCACTTGTCACTTGGACAATTTTATAGAAGAAATGATATCACACTACGAGGATACAAGGAGAAATACCTTATTTATCCAATTGATAAATCTCAAGAAAAAAGGTTCAGTTGCGGAGCACATTGAGAACTTCCAAATATTGAATATAAAGGTAACAAATATTCCAGATGAGAACTTGATTGATGTATTCAGAGGAAATTTAAAGGATAACATTCAACAGGAGGTTCTCCTTTGGGAACCTAAATCATTGGAGAATGCGTTCAGGGTGGTGAGAAATGTTGAAAGTAAAAATATGGCTATGGCTACTAGAAGGACCACTCCTAACATCTATCGAGAGAATAATGTTCCTTCTTCTAAAACACCTCAACCTACAAGGTTTACACCTCAACAATTGGAGGAAAGAAAAGAAAAAGGTTTATGTTTTAATTGTGACAGCAAGTACAGTAAGGAACATAAGTGTGGTGATAAGAAATTATTCTACATAGATTGTGAAGAGGAAGAAGAACAAGAACCATCTCAAGATGAAAACATAGAAGAGATTTCTTCTGAAGAGTTGACTCCCACAATATCATGTAATGCATTGGTTGGAATTAACACTCCTCAAACCCTCAAGATTGAAGGATGTATCAAAAGGAAAAAGGTAATAGTCCTAATTGATTCAAGTAGTATTGATAATTTCACTCACTATAAATTTTATCCAAAGCTCTCAATTGCTTTATATATCTAGCGCCAAAGTTTCAAGTAATGATTGCAAATGGAGGAACTATCAATTTCTCAGGAAAAATCCATAAGATAAATCTTACTATGGGGGGATATGTAATGAATATTCCAATGATTGCTATACCCATGGGTGGTGTTGATGTCGTACTAGGAGTCCAATGGTTACAATCATTGGGAACCGTGGATTTTAATTTTCAAGAACTTTTCATGAAATTTTCATTGGAAGGAAAGGAAATTGAGTTAAGGGGTATCACAAGGAAACCCAGTAAGGTGATAAGCTCTAATGGCATGGAAAAATAATTTAAAAATGGGCATCAGGGTGTAATTGTACAACTATGATCACTAGATATTCAAACATCTAAGCCATCTATTCCTCTAGATCTCCAAGGGATCATTGATAAGCATTCCAAAGTATTTGAAGATATTCCCATATGTCTTCCACCCACTCAAAATCATGATCATGTTATTCACCTAATTCCTGGGAGTGTTCCTCCTAACATCAGGCCTTACAGATACCCTTATGCCCAGAAGGGTGAAATTGTGTGTATCATTGAAGAAATGTTAGAAGTTGACATTATTAGAGCTAGCCAAAGTTCTTACTCTGCACCAGTGGTAATGGTACTCAAGAAAGAGGGCTCATGGCATATGTGTCCAGATTATAGAGAGCTCAACAAGATCACTATTAAAGATAATTTTCCCATTCCCATCATTGATGAATTGTTAGATGAACTACATGGAGAAATATACTTCACAAAGTTGGATCTTCGTTTAGGGTATCATCAAATTAGAATGAAGGAAGCAAATATCCCAAAATCAACATTCTAAACTCATGAAGGCCATTATGAATTTTTGGTCATGTCTTTTGGCCTTACGAATGCACCTTCCACATTCCAAAGGTTGATGAATTCCATTTTCAAGCCCTTCCTTCGAAAAATTGTGTTAGTATTTTTTGATGATATACTAATCTATAGTAAGTCTTGGGAGGATCATGTTCGACATGTTGACAAGGTGCTACAACTACTAAAGGAGAAACAACTATATGCCAAACCATCCAAATGTTTCTGTGGGGTGAAGGAGGTGGAGTATTTGGTTCATATTTTATCTCATGAAGGTGTCAAGGTATACCCTAACAAGATTAAGGTCATGATGGACTGGACGATTCCCAAAACATTGAAGAATCTTTCACGAAAGGATGAAGATGTTCAGGCCTTTCTCTGTGCTATCACGATCATCCACCCCAATTGGATAATAAAAGAGAGGGATGAATGGAAGAATGATGAAAACGTGTGGACTCTAATTCAAATGTTGCAACAAGATTCCAATGCATCAGATACATTTACATGGAAAAATGATTCACTATGGTACAAAGACCGCTTATATTTATGTAAGAACTCCCAACTCAAACAAAAGGTATTCTTGGAATTGCACACCTCTTCGGTAGGAGGGCACTCATGATTTTTGAAAACCTACCATAGGGTCAAGAAGGATTTTTTTGGGGATGGCCTTAAAACTAATGTTCAAAGTTTTGTTGTAGAACGTTTGGTTTGACAAAAAAATAAGGTGGAAACAATTAAGACCCCAGGTCTTTTACAAGCATTAGCCATCCCAAGTCAGTACTAGGAGGAGGTTTCCATGAATGTCATCATAGTGTTGTCGAAGTCTGAAGGAAAGAGTGCCATCCTAGTGATTTTTGATAGACTGGCCAAGTACGCACACTTTTGTGCACTCCCTCATCCTTTCAAAGCCAATACAGTTGCCACTGCATTCATGGAGACAGTTCAAAAGCTACATGGAAGCCCAAAGATGATTGTAAGTGACAGAGATCCCATCTTCATTGGACATTTTTGGACAAATTTATTTTCTTGTTTGGGTACTCAATTGGATCATAGCTCATCTTATCATCCTCAATCTGATGGACAAATCGAGATAGTGAACAAATGTCTGGAAGGCTACCTTTGTTGCTTTGTCTATGATAAACAAACACAATGGTTCAAGTGGTTACCCTTGGCATAATGGTGGTATAACACTTCCTTTCGTAGTGCAACAAAAATGACACCATTTATGGCACTATATGGATATCACCCACCTTCCATCACTTCTTCTCTAAAAGAAAAATCTAAGGTTCAAGCAGTGGAAGATCACATCGAGCATCAACAACAAGTTCTCCAACTCTTAAAGGACAACCTGACCATGGCACAAAATATCATGAAACTACAAGCAGATCAACATCGTAGTGAAAGAAGTTTTGAAGTAGGGGATTGAGTATTTTTAAGACTACAATAATACAAACAGATGTCCTTCAAGCAAGCTAAGAAGGATAATAAATTATCAACGAAGTACTATGGCCCTCATAATGCATTGAAAAATATTGGTACTATGGCATATAAATTCGAGTTGCTTGCATCTTCGCGAGTACACCCAGTTTTCCATGTTTCATGCTTAAAGAAGGTTATAGGTGACAAGATCCCGGTTCAAACAATAAAAATCATATTGGAGCCTAAATCTATCACTGACACAAGAATTCGCTAGTTGAGGAATAGATCCATTTCAGAGTATCTCATTAAGTGGAGGAAACTACCTACTGAAGATTCCACTTGGGAAGATGAGCCTTTTATTTAGAAGCATCCATAATTACTCAAGTGTTGCAGACAACACTTGTGTGAGGGGGATGGTCATGTTAAGCCCTAAATAGTGGCACATTACCCCTTAATTGGGGCATATTAAATTAGTATTGTTATTTTATTTATGCCGGCTTGGGTCCATTAGTTATAATTGTACTTTCTAGTCTCCCATATTTACCAAGGAGACATTTTCATTTGGAATCATCTTGTATTTGTAAATTTATGTGGTGTATAAGGAGGCTTCCCCCTCGAAGAGGCTTATTATCTTGAAATTCTCTCTTTGTCAAGGCATTGAGTACTTATTCTGAGGTTTTTTAGGCTATTTTGATATTTGGTTCTTAACACCAACCCACTCACTTCATCAATGGTATTGGTTAAGAAAAAGGATGGTACTATGAGGATGTGCATTGATTATCGGGCCCTAAATAAGAATACCATTAAAAACATGTATCATGTTCCCATGATCGATGAATTTTTGGATGAGTTGCATGGGGCAATATACTTTTCGAAGATTGATCTTTGATCGGGCTATCATCATATCAAGGTCAGGGAGAAAGATGTAAACAAGACTGATTTCAGGTGTCATTATGGGCACTATGAGTTTTTTTCATGCCATTTGGGTTGACTAACACACCTTCCAATTTTTAGTCATGCATGAACCACATCTTCAAGAAGTAGTTGTGGAAGTTCCTATTGGTGTTCTTTGATGACCTCCTTATTTACAACAAGACATGGGAGGACCACTTGATACCTTTGGAGGAGATATTGGGAATTATGGGGGAGCATTCATTATATGCCAAGGCATCAAAGTGTGAGTTAGGCATGACAAATATTCTCTACTTGGGCCATGTGATCAATGTAGGGTGTACATGTACATTAGGAGAAGATCCATGCCATATTGTATTGTCCCACACCTAGTTCCCTTATAGAGTTGCGAGAATTATTTGGATTATGCAGCTACTACATGAGTTTTTTTAATGTATTTTCACAGTTGGGTGCACCATTGACATATATTACAAAGAAAGAGGCATTCAGGTGGACAAAGGAGTCTCAGTAGGAATTTGACATGCTCAAGGAGGTGATGAGCACTTGTCCAGTAATGGTGCTTCACAATTTCACTCAACCCTTTGTACTTGAGTGTGATGTACATGTTATATAGAGTCATTTGTTTTCTTATAGAGTCATGTTCCTCTTGAGTTCCCAAAGCTGGTGAGAAACATGCTATGATACCATTGTAATTTTCCCAAGTGAGTTTCCTTGGAACATTTGAAGTTTTTTGTTTTCTGGTTGTGGTATTTTGTCAAACAGTTTGCGATTTATCTTCTAGAATTTGCACTAGGGTTTATTCTTATAGTTTTACAAAAAATAATTGATTTATATGAAGAAGAAACAATTAAACAACAAGATACAAAGAGAGGAACGAAAGGAAATGGCCACAATACTTTAGATATGTATTTTATTTAAATATATAAGTTTACCTCCATATAAGAGATGAATAGATCTGGAATAGATACAAAAGAATAATAGTTGTGGCTGATAGCACCTCCAATATACCATAGATAGAAGAGATATAGGCTTCCTTTATCCTTCAATAGTTGCATGCAGAACATATACATAATCGAACTGTTGAGTTTTCTAGTTGAGTTGCTCCCCTCTCTGGTTGAGAACTCCCAAAGAAATTTGGCCACTCTGAATCTATCCTCCAAACTATGAGAAATGGATATAAATCTATGGATTTGATGAAGACTAAATAATATGAGAAGAAACCCCAACTATAGATGATAAATATGACCCCAAACCACAATATCTCTCATCACAAATGCGCCCTCCTTCAGTAAATTCACCCGGGTACAATAATAAATAAATATGTAGAGAAAACTCTTCCAAAACTGATGCGAAAAGACGCCCAGGTGATGACAAAGACATATGATGCGACATCCCCTCCATATCTAGTCTCCTAAATCCCCAACGATCTCTTCTTTCATGGAAATTGTGCCCTAGCTTTGCAGAAAGACCCCAAACTTGCGCTTTGCTTCCACAATCTGCTTCTGAATCTGATCTGAAACTGAACTAGAATGCTGAGGGTGGGATATTTCACCACCTTGGCCAAGCTTGGATCAGGAAAGGTATAATATGTCACCACTGTGTTGATCTGTATGGTTTATTCAGTAAAAACCCTCAAAACCCCAAGTACCTTGAGTTTTCTAGCCAAGAAGCCAGACATCAAAATATCAATCAACATAATGAGAGAATAGAAGCCCCTATCTCCCTTTTATACCCCCTGTCACCTTTCTTCCATTCAAGTGACTTTTAATTCATCTTTAATATTTCTTATTAAAATCACTTTATTAATTTAATGACCCTTTTTACTCCAAAAAGTGATTAATTCCCCTTTTTACTCCAAAAAGTGATTAATTCGCCCTTATAGCTTCTCCTACCATTGGAATTCACTTTTAATCATCCTATCCTGTAGATATTTGCATTCTGGTTCCAAAGAGATATTACACTAAGGTTTTCCTCCAAGAAACAAGCTCCAAACAACACCTTCAATGTAATTAATTAAAATATTCTCAAAAGTAACCCAAAATTACGGAAATCATCAGAATGCAAAGGAAACCAAGGACAAGTTGTGCAGAATGGATCCTGATGATGAAATATGATGAATAATGTAAGTCGGGCCCCATAAGACTCCTCAAAACTTCTTGAGCTCACTATCACCCCCAATTGACTACAATGGTAGGAATCTCAAACTACAACATAAGGGAATCCAAAAATGGGGACATTACAATCCTCCTTGATTGAATATTGCTTGTCCTCAAGCAATAGTTGAATCAAATTGTGTATGATACCAAGGTCCCATATCCACCTATGTTGCATGAATTATTCTCCCCTCAAAACATGGTCCCTCAAATTACTTGCCATGCATGCCCCTAGAATGCTCCTGATGAGTAGAACAATCATGTGCAGTAGGTCCTTAGTCAACTCCTCAGGAAACCGATCTAATTTGATCTCAACTCCATCAACACCTGAATTTCCAATCACTCAAATCCTTGTATCCGAGACCAAGATGTGAACTGCATGCCCTGTAAAGTATAGAACTGTAGGATATCAACACAAAGAGTCTCCTAAAGATATCCAATCAATAGATCAAGTAAATACAATATCCATCCCTCAAGGAATCTCTCACCTGGACCAGTCTCCAAACTACCACCTCCAATAGTATCTTAATCCCTTGCTAGCCAAGAAGATGATATATCCATGTACCTGATGCTCAACCAAGGAGACCCATTCTGACACATAGCATCCTCATCTCCATCTGTGCTCAAATCCCCCCAACAATGGAAGGAATCAATCATGAGTGTCCCAAAAACTCCCATGCACTCTGGAAGTGCACCAAAACCTTCATCAAATAACTTTGATTGTGCCATACCACATATCTTAGTTCTTGGTGAACTGTAAACCTCCAGTCGAAGTGTATTCATAGCTATGATGTCTTGTCCATGATCACTAAAATAGGCCTCCCTACCAATAATCCAGATTATTTTCGAAACAAAATGAAAGCAAATATATTACAATGAAATACACATAAAAATTTTCTAAAAAAAAAAAAAACTATAAAAATATAAAAATGTACAGAGACTATAAAAATATAGTGTGCAAGACTTGCTAGAATGGTGGCAGCTTTATCTCTGAGAAGAGATGTGATGACTATGCTCATTCACAAGAAGATCATTACAATGAGGCTCTGAAGACCTTTTTATGATAAACATGAATGCCAAAACCCTAGACATCCAAAAACCTAACACTTAGAGATGAAGCATCAAAATTCATGTGGGCTCTGTTGGGGTAAGTTAGTACATTAACTTCCCAGGGTCGTAACTTTTTCATATGATCTCCATTTTAGGCGTTTGATAGCCCATTGAAAAGGTATTTTCGAGAATTACGCATTGTGCCATCAAAATTTGACTGTATCTACAGTTTGACTATGGAAATCCAAGAAAACATTTTTTAGAGCCCCAAAACAACCCTGGAAGTACATAAAGATGTACTGACATGAAAACTTCCAAAATAAGTCAGTTGGATTAGGTGGGAGGCCACCAATATCCACCTAAATTCTTCGTAAGGATTCAGGATAGCCCCGTAAGTGAATAACCCACAATTACAAAGAAATGTCCCCATTACAGAGAAAGGTGTTGAACTGAAAACTATCCAGATGAGCTCGTTGGAATTTGGAACAAGTGGGTGGCCACCAATATCCACCTAGATCAATCCTACCCCCTTAGAAAGAAATGATATCCATTGCTTTGAGTTCTCGAGGAAGAGGGGAAAGAATTTTTTGAATTTGAATCTTGGTGAGTTGCGTGCCTTGTTGGAGAAGTTGCGCTACTTGTCTGTGGAAGACTGTCATGAACCTGTTATTGGCGGGGTTGAATCTATTCCACCAACATGTTTTCTATGGGCTTGATGGGCCATTGTGTAGGCACCATTGTAGGTGAAGAAACAATATATGAAATATGCTTTTGCTATATAGAAGGTGTTGAGGCTGCAGTGATTACAGTGGTCTTCTGTGCATCCTTTGAATAGACTGTGAAGAGGATGAATTTTGTAGTATGATAGATTACATTGCGGCACTGCTTTGGTGGAACAATAGTCAGATCTACCTATGGTATCCTGTAGAGATGATCCCCCAGAGTAATAATGACACTACAGAGTCGAGAGTCATAAAAAACATGATGTTTCCACATATATGGTTATCCCAAAAAAACATCATAGACATCAAGGGGGGAAACATCACACACTACCTCATCCCTGGTGAAGCCACCCGATGTTCTATGGCTGCGGGTATGGTTTTTTTTACAACCCCAACTATTTGAAGACCTTAGTTGAGATGAGGTTCTTCTAGATGTCACTATCAACAATGAAATGCAACGAGGTTCCCTTCACCCACATATTTGAATGGAAGAGATGCTCCCCCTCTTTAAGATCTACTAGTTCTTCTAGTTGAATTGTTGCGGTCACGACAGTAGCAATGGGGTATGCGTCGATGATCTGTTTGTTTTCAATATTTTCTGGATTAGATTTTAAATCAGGGTTCGACTCCTCGTCTTTGACCTCGGCCAACAATGATTGTTTCGAGTGACATTCATTGGTGTTGCGCTAGGGGATTTTGTGGAAGTCACACCACTTTCCAATGTCATTCTTCATCTTTCCTTTACCCTTATTTTCCAATGTCTTGGACTGGTTGTCTGAAGGCAGCTAGTTAGGGATGTCTTTACCATGCTTTGGTTTTTGCAGATTTGCAGACCTGAACTCCCATTTGTTCTTATGCCTAAATTTCTTCTCGATTTTGCCAACATATCGATAAGCATCTCCCAATGATGAGATGTTTAGGAAATCTATTTCGGTTTGGATGTACCTATGCAAAGCCCCATGGTATTCCAGAACCAGATGCTACTCAGATTCTTTGATACTTAGCTTGGTGCGCAAGGTATAGAAAGTATTTGTGAACTTCAACACTTTTTGTCTCTTCTCTTTCCACAGTGTGGTCCATCTCATGTACTGGTCTTCATAGTTATCAACAAGGTAGTATTGTTCCTTGACTGCATCCACAAAAAAATACCATGTGGGATTGGACCCATATATTCCAGATTTATTTGTGGAAATTTGCTCCTAGTAAGTTTCCCACTAATGTTTGGCATGGGGGAGAGCCTCGAGGAGTGTGAAGGTGATCTTTTCCCTGTTAGAAAAATTGTGAACAGAGAAATAACCTTCTAGCAGATTCAACCATTTTTTTAAAGCAACCGCATATATCTAACCTTCAAATACGGGAATATCAAAATTAACTTGTACCTTGAAGGGAGAGTTTTGTCCAAAGTGGCTGCTTGAAGAAGATGCACTTGTTGCTATCAACAGGCATTGAAGGATGTGGGAAAAATTCTCCATCATTTTGTCCCCCTGTCGCACGAGAGCTTGCTCAAGCAACATGTTAATAGAATCTTCTGTTCCAACATTTTTATTTTCTACCACCATAGAGGGTTTCTTGGGCATGCGAGAGCAATTTTCCTCAAGAGAGACAAGCTCGAGACCCAAATTTCTATACTCGGACCTCGTCAGGGACATGCATTGAAAAATGATCAAGAGCAACTTGCTCTGATACCACTGATCTGGATTATTTTCGGAACGAAATGAAAGAAGAGATATTACAATGAAATACACATAAAAATGACCAGAAACAAAGAAGTACAACAATACATGATTTATATTAATGAAATAAAAGTACAGAGACTGGAAAAATATACAATGCAAGACTCACTAGAATGGTGGTAGCTTTATCTCTGAGAAGAGATGTGACAACTACGCTCATTCGCAAGAAGCTCATTACAATGAGGCTCTAAAGGAATTTTTATGATAAAAATGAATGCCAAAACCATAGACATCCAAAAACCTAACCCTAGGAGATGAAGCGTCAAAAGTCATGTGGGCCCCGTTGGGGTAAGTTAGTACATTAACTTCCTAGGTTCATAACTTTTGCATACGATTTTCGTTTTAGGTGCGTGATAGCCTGTTGGAAAGGTATTTTCAATCAATACACATTATGCCATCAAATTCTGACTCCATATACAATTTGACTATGGAAAGCCAAAAAAACATTGTTTAGAGACCTAAAACGGCCTTGTAAGTACAAAAAGATGTACGAACATGAAAAATTCCAAAATAAGCTAGTTGTAATAGGTGGGTGGCCACCAATATACACCTGGATGATGCGTAGGGATTCAAGACAACCTTGTAAGTGAAGAACCCACAATTACAAAGAAATGTCCCTATTACGGGGAAACATGCTGAACTGAAAACTGCCTAGATGAGCCAGTTGGAATTTGGAATAGGTGGGTGTCCACCAATATCCACTTGGATTAGCCAACCCACACTGCTTCCTGCAGTGTCCCATACTTTGAAAATATCCCTATGATGTCATCCCTACTATATAACTCTAATACACCAGGGTAGAGAGATGTTAGCATACTCTCCCAACTCTGTCCTAAAATGAGGGTGGCTAAGGAATCATTCCCTGACTCATGATGATGACATACCAAGAATGCCTTGATACGCCTCATGACATCATCCTCTAGATCCTCCTAGGATAATCTCTCTCTGATCTATTGGCGGGTCCTGAAATGTCCAAGTTGTCCAACCATAGGTACATCATGTATGGTCCTCAATATCTTTGTCATTTCATGTTGTGACCATACATCCTTCCAACTGACCTCATAGTCCTCATTGGAAGCATCCATCCTACTATGCTCCCCGTCCTCATCCGAATGAGACTATGAACCTATATAAACCTATCAAATATCCTATATTCCATAGCTGAGGATACTCTCCATCATTCCCAAGGCATCATTTGACAGTCTCATGTGAACCTACCCTATATTGTTGCATGTAATGGAGTATCCCTTGTTAGGAGGTCTTTGTATAATAAATCTCCATGTCCCATTCAACTTGCTATATTCCCCAATGTTTTTGTATATAATTAAAGTATCAAGGAAGGCTAACAGAAATACCTGCAATTGTATGTAGGACTGGGAAGTATCATATGCGTTGGTCAATCCCAAAGGCTTGATGAAAAACTCATCCACCGACATCCAAGGTGAATATTCGCATGAAATCCACAATAATATCATGCCATTGTGTACAATGGTAGGTAAATCTACATATTGATGGTCAATCACACTCCCTCTATCATCATTGTTGGCCCTTGACCAAGTTTTGAGGAAACATTGGTCGGGTTTGACCATATTTTTGGACTTCGACGCAGTGATTGAAGATGAAGCGCCCAGGAGGAGCTGAGATTATGGGATCTCACTTGATTTTTGGACCCAACAAGGGGTTCATTAGGGTTTATGGGATGTATGCCCATGGGTTTACCCATGATTACACCTTGTTGTAAGCGAATGTAAAAGTATAAATAAGTAAATATTGTAAGTTAGAAGTAGTTGGGAAATGAGAATGTAACTGGCTAAGCGCAAGAGGCAAGTAGTTCTGAGTTTCTTTGTGCAAAAAAACATGTATGTAAGGCTCTGTGCTTGACAGAGGAGTTGGCTATGTGCCTTGACCTAATTTTGGGAAGGTGGATTTGGTGCTTAGTGCGCAGATCACTTGTCCGGTGCAAAGCTTGGCTTTGTGGCTTAGTGCACAGGAGCACACAGATGTAGGATATTGAAGCTTAATAAGAATAAGAAGCAGTTGGTGGGCGTAGCCCCACACTGGGGTGAAGCACGTATATAATCATCTGTTGATGGTTTTCTTTGTGCTATGATGTTTATGCTGTGAATATGCTTAGTGCATTGATTGTTATATATGATAGATAGATCTATGAATGCTTAGTGGTGTACTTATGTTGAATGTGCTATATCTAACTTATGATGCTAAGTGCGATGTGTATTTTTTCATTATTACTACGCCGATCTATCCTTAGGGTTTGTTCTACGATGTGAATAAGTTGATAAGCTAATGCATGTTATCTTCTAAGTACTTTGCGAAGTGTGGTAATCATAGATCTGTGTCTCAGCTTGGTTATAGACACCTGAGTCATGTAACCCCCCCTGCCTCTACCTCGGGTGAGACTTCGCCTGCTTCACAGGTGTTGCCGAAAGGGTCGGTAGTTAGGGTTTTTTTGGTGCATTGTTGAAGCGTTGAACCTTGGGTCCGCCCCTGTTCCAACAAATGGATCCGTTGTCGGGACCTGAAACTGTGATTGTTGGGAACTGAATTAAAGAAAATAGAAGCTATGTGCGTAGATCTGTTGTTGTAGTGCACAATACTCTAATTGAATTGCAAAGCTCTGTGCTAAGAAAGAAACCCGATCTAAAGAAAAGAGGTAAGATCTTCAAAGAGGTAAATATTTGTTCTTTGAAGGAGTAAGATAAGTAGAAATTTTTGTTTCAAAAGTATGAATCTAGGTATGTTTGATAGATTTTGTCCTAGTCTAAAAGCTAGGGCACAGTTAGAATAAAAAGTTGATTTGGATAAATTTGATAGAAATAAAGAAATATATGTTATTCCTATGCATAGAAATATTTTTTGGACTAATGAATGTGTTAGCGATAAAAAACGCACCGACATTTTTGAAGGAACGATGCCTAATCTTGTAGGGAAATTTTCTATAGCTTCCAGAGATCCAAATGCATATCTGAAAGCACCATTGGAAATTTCAGGATTTGTAGATGTCGATCGACTATTTAAGCATGAAAAACGGACTCTCCATGATGAGAAATTTGATTTTGAAAAAATCTGCGCTTTCACCAGCGCAGAAGGCAGAATTATAATTAGTTAGTTGTTGAAAGCTCCGCCTTTCAACAGCTAAGGAGCAAATTTTCGGGTAAGTTAGCTGTTGAAAGCCTGTCACGGCCAGAATAGCCAAATTTTCGCCCAGATCAATAATTTTTGGGTTTGAATGGTTTAAATTCTTCTTCAATAAGCTGGTTATGAATTATCAAATCAAAGTCTGAAGGCCATTCTTGGAGATGAAAGTCAAAAGGGAATTTTTTGACTAGATTTGGTGATTTTCAAGGGGAAAATGATAGGAATTTTTGGCACACATCATCAAATTCGAATTCCACTTTCAAAGGAACAAATCAAAGAGCCTTGGAAGGCTAGGCTACACTTCATCAACTTTCAACAAATGTTTGAAGACCAAAAGATAGAGGTTGACCTTATCTTGAGGATCTCTCCTTATCTTTTGTGAATCAGTTTTGACTTTCTAATTTTAGAATATCAGATCCATTGTTTTAGGATCTGAAAACTGATTGTAATAGGCTATAAATGCCTCCTTTTTCTAAGAGACAGGGGTTCAATCTTGGATACATTTGGCCTATGTACTTAGACTCTTATTTTGATATGAATCACAGTTTTCTTTTGCTACTAATATCATATTTTATCATGTGTTTCATTGCTTTGTAATTCGATTCAATTTAGCTCAGCTATTAAGAACTGTCATCTTCTTATTTGTCTCATGAATTCGAATTGAATGAACTCTTACTATCTTGTATGACCCTGCATGTTAATGTACTTGGTTATCTAGAATAGTGTTCTTCATACCCCATTCCAGATTACTGCATCTGATTATTGGTTTCTAAAAGCACTGGCTCATTTGAATGCATGATAAGTTGTTCTTCTCATTAGCCATCCTTAGTTATCCCATTGATCCACACACATTGATTATTGATTTCTTAAGTTACAAAGCATCCTTAGCCTACAACCCTAAGGAGTTTCTTGGAGTGATAACAAAATGGCGTCGTTGCCGGGGAGACAGAATTCAAGCTCTGCTTTCTTGGGATACAACATAGAGCTGATCTTTGATGATAGACAAAGATTAGACACTTTTTGGTTGTAATCATCTATCTGGAGACTCCATGAAGGACGAATTCGGTGGCGACTCCATGAAGGACGGATCTGTTGGCGACTCCACTGGTATATAAATGAATCAGATCTTAGCAAAAAGGTATGTGTTCTGCAATTTATCAAGTATTTATGGTTACCCTCATCCAGTACCTACTAGAGGTGAATGGGAACGTAGTATCCCCAGATTTCGTGGAGAGAAGTGGGAAGTACTAGCTGAACATTTGCTGGATTTCCATGACTTCATTGACCGGCTTGAAATTGTACATGAAGATGTTCAAATTAAGCTGTTCAAATTTTCTTTAGAGGGAATTGCTCTTGACTGGTGCCAGACTCTTCCAGATGCAAGTGTCTGCTCTTTGGCTGATTTTCATGCTGCCTTCCATGTATTTTGTAAAGACCATTTTTCGGATGACCTTCTCTATCATGAATGTTGTCATGATTTCAATTTGTTAAATAAGAAATTAGATAGTTATGTGAAATATGCTATAGCAGGAGATGCTTCTCATCATGACCAAGATATTGATGATGTACAGGATGATGGCCATAGTATAGATGTTTTAAACAGTACACCAAATACATCCACTATCTTAGATTGTTATCAAGATCATATTGCCTCTTTTAAAAACTTAAAAAGTGAAGAGAAAATTGACAAGACAACAAGTGACAGTTTCAGATATGCAGAGGATCATGAGGGCAGCCTACAGTTTCAAGATTTGCAGAGACTGGAAATTTGCAGTAGACGTGAAGAAGAGAAAAAAGAATTAGATTGCAGTACATATAAGGAGAGTAATGGTAAAGAGGAGAAGAAAGGTTCAAATCAGACATTCAGTTTGTATTTTCTTCCAGCAGAGATCAAGCTGTCCACATTCGGCATTGAGTTTTGTGAAGGAAAAGAAGAGAAGCTGCAACACAATCAATTGGATCACCAGTTCCAAAAGGTATTTCTTTATGAATTCAATGACCCTATTGCTGGCTATTTAGATTCTATGAGTAGCATAAATCCAAGGATATTTTTTTCAAAAGGAGATTATCTTTATCATCCGCTCAAACCTTTTTTCTGCATGATATGGCTTTCATTACTTTTCGGGTCAAGATCTAGCATGATGCCTGTAAATCAGTTTCTAACATGGCTGTATTGGAAGTATGCTTTTACTTGATCAATATACTTCTATTGGCTATATGTAGGAGTAAACAGGAAAATAAGCTCTTCTTATGAGCACGTAGATCATTTTCAGTATTGTTGAATAAGCAGAAATACTTGTCCACCTAGCATATGGTGCATACTAGCCATGGGCCAATCTCTGTTTTTGTATGCGGAGACCAGGAGAAGCCTGCCCTTGTTACTTATTCAGATGTTGCCTTGAACTACATGTCATTCTTTCAAGGACTGTTCTTCTTCTCTGAGGCTGCTTCGTTACTCTTTCACAATTTCTGCATCTATCATATTGACACACCTGGACATGAGTTAGGAGCTGCTGCAATTTCTTCAGATGTTGCTATACCTACTGTGGATGAGAGGTGGAGCAGTAATGTTATGCTCTTTATGCAAGTGATCAGTTAGGGATATAATCTAACTGAAGGGTTGAAGAAATTGCAAGTGCAAGACACTCATATTTGTGGGAGAAAACTCTCCATTTCATTCAGAAGCTCATCACAAGGTGTCAAAACAAATGTTCAAGCAGTGAAATTACAAATTCTGAGAAAACAACATGGCTACTGCTGATGTTGTTTTGTTTTTGCACTGAGTTTCTACATCTTTTGACAAGGATTCAGAGGAAAGTGTGGAGGTCGATCAACCTTTTGTAAGTTCACTTGCATTCTAATGTTCCTAAAGAATATAGGTATTTTTCCGCTCTTGTATTTGATCGATGGTAGGTTACTGTTGATAAGAAATCGAAGAAGCCACTGCCTATAAGTTTAAATATGCTTATCTCGAGAACGATAGAATGGAGGTACTTTTTCTTTCATAAAGACAAAAAATGTCATTCAAGATGCTTTTGCACAGTGTATCGGTGGGTTACTTAGCATGATAATTCAGGATGTACAAGTGGAAATCACTCCTGCAAATTCAGAAGTGCAACTGATTGCTATTCAAGCAGGTAGCTATGTAAGCAACATTATAGATGGAGGTCAGCACGGATCGGTAAAGATAGGAGACTTGTATACAGAAAAGGAGAGGGACTTCCTGGTTGATGTCAAGTTGCCAGTTGTTTTGAGCTCTATTAACATTAGCCGTTGTAATGATATGAGGGTGTTGAATGTAACCTGCACCTACAGGGATCCTGTTTCGCAAAAAAGAATTCAAATCATGGTAAGTGAGCTTTAAATTAAACGTCCAGGAGCAATTAGTATTGAGCAACAGTCTGTCTGTCTGGAGGTTGACCGGCAAAGAAACCGGCTCTGCACCACAAATTCCATTGTTGAATCCTGATACCACTGGTTCGCTTGATGTTGCATTTTCACATTGTCCACAGTTGCAATCATTCGCCTTGGCTTGCCTTGCCCGACTGCTAGATTCAATCCTCCATGGCTTTCTCCACATACCCTTTTGTTTCTGGTTTAGAGCTGTGATTTTCCACGGTTTCTGTTTCCACTATTATGATCTGAGTGAGGTTCGTTCTTCTTTTTCTCGTGACTTAGGTTTGATACTTAGCCAGACCTTTCTGAGGTGGAAGAGTTTTATACATTCGAGCTCTGTTTTGAAGAGCCATGTGTGGAGGCCCAGAACACTTGAAGCCTGCTAGCCCACACGAAGAAGGAGATAAAGTCAAAATGGCCGAGAATTAGGCTATCAAAGTGAAAGAAATATTTGAATCTTGCTAAAGTCTACATGAACTAGCTGCCAATATCTCAAAGATTCAGATTCCAAAAATCGCGCAGGTCAAATCTCTGCGTTTGTTTGAAACATTTGACAGATTGAAGGCATTGGGCCGCGTGGAAAATAAAGGAGGTTTTCAAGAGAATAAAGAATGGCAAAATTGTTGGTAAATGGCCGTAAATCTCTCATCCAGGAACGCAATCTCAGCTCTAGCTTCGCTCGAAGCGCCAAATAGATGGTCAAAACTCCAGTTTACAGAGATAACTCATCATACAGGTGTGCGTTTCAATTATTGAACGGTTTAAATTCTGCTTCTATAATCAAAGCTCGAGCAATTGTCGCCTCAAAATCTGTTAACAGGATGCAGGAATGCAGCCAGACAATTACACCTTTCCTTTTGTTCTCAAGGCATGTGTTGGCCTATCTTCTCTGAAAGTGGGATACATACAGATTGAACATGTGGAAGAAGCCTTGGTACTCTTTCATCAAATGCAAATTGCAAATGTTATGCCTGATTCTGTCACCATTGTTAGTGTGCTCTCTGCATGTTCCTTTTTCAGAGATATAGAACAAGGCAAGCAGATTCACGTGTACATAACGAAGAGTGGAGTAGATTCCGATGTTTTTTTGGAAACTGCACTGCTAGATATGTATGCTAAATGTAGTAATTTAGATATTGCCAACCAGTTCTTTGAGAAAATGTCAGAAAAGGATGTGGTAACGTGGAATGCAATGCTTGTTGGGTATGCTAAAAGTGGACATGCCAATGAGGCCTTGAAGCTCTTTAACCAAATGCAGTTGTCTGAAGCAACACCCAACTCCGTAACCATGGTGAATGTGCTCTCTGCCTGTGCTCATTTAGGAGCTCTGCATCAAGGCACATGGTTTCACAGTTACATCATTAAACGGGGGTTTGAATACGACATCGTTGTGGGGACTGCCCTCGTAGACATGTATGCCAAATGTAGGACTATAGATATTTCATAGCAGGTCTTTGAAATGATGTCCATAAGAAATGTGGTTTCATGGAGTGCAATGATTGCAAGGTATGCCCAGAACGATCATGCCAATGATGCCTTGGTACTTTTTAACGAAATGTAGTTGGCTGATGTGAAACCAAATTCAGTTACCATGGTAAGTGTGTTGTCAGCATGTGCCCAGTTAGCAGCTCCACAACAAGGCAAGTGGATCCATGGTTACATCATTAGATGTGGATTCCAGTCTGATCTTTCTGTGGAGAAT
>ML799973.1:66152-178278 GCA_009831015.1 Picea engelmannii | reverse complement strand
TCAACTTTCAACCAATGTTTGAAGACCAAAAGATAGAGGTTGACCTCATCTTGAGGATCTCTCCTTATCTTTTGTGAATCAATTTTGAATTTCTAATTTTAGAATATCAGATCCATTGTTTTAGGATCTGAAAACTGATTGTAATAGGATATAAATGCCTCCTTTTTCTAAGAGACAAGGGTTCAACCTTGGATACATTTGGCCTATGTACTTAGACTCTTATTTTGATATGAATCACAGTTTTCTTTTGCTACTAATATCATATTTTCTCATGTGTTTCATTGCTCTGTAATTCGATTCAATTTAGCTCAGCTATTAAGAACTGTCATCTTCTTATTTGGCTCATGAATTCGAATTGAATGAACTCGTACTATCTTGTATGACCCTGCATGCTAATGTACTTGGTTATCTAGAATAGTGTTCTTCATACCCCATTCCAGATTACTGCATCTGATTATTGGTTTCTAAAAGCACTGGCTCATTTGAATGCATGATAAGTTGTTCTTCTCATTAGCCATCCTCAGTTATCCCATTGATCCACACACATTGATTATTGATTTCTTAAGTTACCAAGCATCCTTAGCCTACAACCCTAAGGAGTTTCTTGGAGTGATAACAGAATGGATGCAGGAACCTAGAAAGAATTTTTGCAGATTGCAGGTCCAACACCGTGAACCCAGTGCGTAGTACAGGAGAAGTTGGGGAACTCACAAGAGAAAGAGAGGATTGACACTATGTTATAATTGCAGAAGACCAGGACATCTTGCTAAGGAATGCCCTGGTATAGGTCCTATTTGTCTTTGTTGTAAAATTGTTGGTCATGAGGTTTAGGATTGTCCAAATATGATTGCTAAAGTTGAACAAATGAACATGAGTCAAGAGAATAAGAACATGTTAGATTCAGAAAGAGAAAGAATCAGAGAAAGTTCAGACTACATTAGTACAATTAAAAGAAGCAATGGATGATCACAAAGATGTCAATTTACCAGAGATCATGAAAGAAAAACAACACATAGATATAAGAATAAGAGACTTTGACATAGACTGTGTCTTGGATGAGGAAACACAAGTGAATGTTATGACATAAAGCACTTGGGAAATTTTGGGAAAGCCTACTGTGGTACCTTCACTATGAAGGATAGGCTTGTTTAAAGGAAATATTATAACCCTATGTGGAAGAGTTATTAATGTACTTGTTATCATCCATGGAACATTGACATAAGAGGAATTTGAAATCATTAAGTTTGTTGAGAACAATGCCCCTTTCCCCCTTTTGTTAGGAAAGACTTGGATTGAGAAGGATCAGATCAAAAGGAAAGCAGAGGAAGAAGCTACAGAAAAGAAAAAGCAAGAGCTAAGGGATTTCATAGCTAGGAAAATAGATCGACTGATAGAAGAACGCGAAGTTAAGTCGAAGCAACATAAGGCAAGAGAATTAGCTATCAAGGTTGAATGAACACAAGAAGGTTTGAAGGACCTATCCATGCAAGAAGAAAGTATATCCACCCAGGAAGTGATAAGAGAAGAGGTATTAACTTCAAACCCTTTGAGAGCACATCAACAGCGCGAAGTCACCTTGATAGGAGAAGATACAAATAAAAACAAAAAGAGAAATACAAAAATAGTTAGAGAGACTCATATCCTAGGAAAGAAGGCAAGGAAGCTCAGTAAGAAGAAAGACAAGTTAGAAAAGATACATGAAGTTACAAAGAACAGATGGAAGACTTAGCAGGAGGTAGGTTTGCAGAATTTGAACCTCGCCGGAACAGCAGAACCGCGTAGAATGAGACTTCTCCCTAGCAAAGCTATATGATCGTTGGAGGCACCCCGACCATTAGAACGACCTTCTAGAATGGCTAGGAAACACATTTATGGGAGAATTTACCACATTTGGGACGTTGAGACCACGCCATAACGTACAAATTCACATTGATGGAATTAGTACTTCCCGTTGGAAGAATCCGTTAGGACGCTCACTTATTTAACCCGTCTAGCGTTGCACCGGGACCACTTTTTTCCACCCATTATTATATGAGCTAATAGAGAAGTGATTTTGTGTATTGATTTGTGTTATCAGACCTCGCTGTCTATTTGTCTACCCCGCTATCCGTTCACCTACCTCGATCTATTTGTTAATAGTGAGAATGTCGGTCGAGTGCACTAAACTAGAGAAGTCCGTTGAAGAAGTTCTGAAGAAGTTTATGGTTGATAAAGCTATGTCTGAGGGAGTAATGAGATCGTCGACCAGGGGACTGCGGGCTTCCCCTTCGACTGGATGACGTTCGGGTCGTACTAACCCCGTGACTGAGAAGCAAAGTAAGCATCGCGACGATCTGGCTAACGCGAAGTAGATCCTATCGATCTTACCTAATTATATCCCACCTTTGGCTGGCGCGATTAACCGCAACAATATTCCATGGGACTTCGAGTACACATTGATCACTGCGTACATTTTGAAGGGAATACATGTAGTGGGAACTCAGTTAGGACAGATCCCAACAAGGAAGAATAATGAATTTAACATTGGAGATATGAAGAACCACGCCATGCTCGCACCCCATAGATATTTGATGAAGACGACTAGGAAGAAGCCTTGCATAGTCTCCCATTCTTGGATTAAGGAGCTGGCATAGTCCACAATACTGAATTTCATGAAGATTCCTCATTTTGGCCGACATCAGGAGGTTAACGCTTGCGTCAAACTCCTTTTGTCGTGCTATCATGGTGGATACCTATGGCTCGACACACGAATTACTGTGGATCCGACGTTGATCCACCTGATCACAGGATTGAGCATGCAGGGACCTGACCCTCAACAGTTCTACCCAGGGAAGACCTTAGATCACTCCCTAGCATAATGCATTAAGGAGGCATATGATGAAGTTGAGAAGGGAAAGTGAGGCTACAGGGTAGCCTCTATCTAGGATGGCGCAGTGCGCCTTGCTTTCCAACTCATAGCTGGAAAGATTGTAAGAAAGAATCGCCCCACGTAGGTCACCGGGTTCATGGTGGACCTCGCAGGTAAATCCGTGGAGGTAATGCAAATGAATTGGGTGAATTATCTCATCAACGATCTTGAGAAAGAATGTCGCGAAGCGCAGGATCAAGGATACGAGTTCCACTTCAACTGGCTACTCGTGTTGATTGCATTTTTCGCTTGGAAAATGCCCGAGGGAGAATCTTTTCCAGAAATTGAACCATCAGAGCCATTGGCAGCTAGATTCTCTACATTATGGTATACGAATGACATGTCGAATCAAAGGAAGTCGAACGTGGTTTTCCATGCCTACTATCAACAACTGAAGGTTTCCATAGATTCATTCCCACGCATGACACCGCATACCTTGCACCAATACCGACCTTTTGAAAAGTTCCATGCAGACCCACACTTTATTTATATCACTGCGCACAGAGACAAGAGAAAGGAAGAGATAAAATCCTATTACAAGCTGACCAATGAAGATATGGAACAAATCACGAAGGAGTGGCCGACGAAGTTCCTAGAATCAATTGATGATGCAAAACTCTCCGACCTTGGCATCATAGGAAGCCCCTTGGTCACCCGAGTCAAGCATGGAGGACAATGAAGTGTGAAGAAGAAGAAGAAAAAGGAAGAAGTTCAGAACATAGAGACCAATGAAGAGGACAACGCCTCAGAAGAAAGTGGACCTGGCTCGCCCGAAGGACAAGGAGGAGATGAAGTAAACCAAGAAGTAGGAGGGGAAGAAGGAGAAAAACAAGGAGAAGGTGAAGCTACACCACCGAAGGATCCCCCTACCGAGATAGAAACACAGAAGAAGAGGAAGGGTTCTCTGTAGAAACCCTTGGTAAGAAAGAAGACACGCGCTCGTAAGCCCCAGCTAGAGGTCACACTTAAGAAGATGATATAAGCCTAGTCCGCAAAGTGATGGAGGATTATTTTGAGGACATCCTATAGAGATACAGAGCGAAGTAGGATGAACTATATGGCAGGATAGAAATGGAACTAAGCGAACTATAGGAAGCTATTTGTTCAGTCCGCACAGTCCCTACTGCACCTTCCTCATCAGAGACTCCAGAGTTGGGGGATGAGCCAGCCCAACTTCAAAGACTTGTAGTTGAAATAGAGTCTCGACTTCAGTGAGTCCAAGCGGAGAAGGAGAAGGCTATAGAATCCATGAAGAAAGAGAAAGAGGAAGTCTTGGAGAAACTATGAGTTGCGTGGTATTGTGTATCCATGTATGAAAATGAGAAAGATGAGTTTCGGGCAATGCCCGAGGAAGACAAATTGAAGATATAGAGGGAAAAGGACTAGCTTCTCGTAGAGTAGACTATAGTCAAAGAAGTGGTGAGAAGATCACTTCGCTCTATGCTAGGCTTGGCACAAGAGGAAAATGAGGTAGTCGAGGTTCAAGTGATGAAGCTCGTTGAGGCTATCAAACAACTTCAAGCAAGGGTAACGGAGACGTTGGAGATCCAATCAGTACCAAGCACTCTGCAGGAAGTGAGTGAACAGAGGGAGGAAGCCGCTAAGAGCGCAGTTGAAAGGATCAGAAACCTCACCTCAGAATGCAAGCAACTGAGCAATAGAAGTGCGCAGACTTATGGATGCCTCACAGAAGATCCAAAACTTAGGAAATTGGAAACGCAACTACAAGAGGCGCAACCACATGCACTAACAGTTCAAGCACGGATGAAGTCACTCACTGCAGTCGAGAGAATTAAGACATCAAAAGAACAGTGCGTAGCCCAACAATAGACTACTGCCATCCAGGGCAGAGTAATGGGGGTCACATAGAGGCTACAACTGGTGTAGGAGGAATCCTTTGCGTTGTTTGAAGAGATCAAAGGACAAGGTTCAGAACTGGACCAAGTGGTTGTGACAGTGGAACAACGCCCGGAAGGGCATGTTACAGAGTAAATGATCCAGGAGTTCACTGAGAAGGAGGCTCAGGGAAAGCAACAAGTCGAGGTGGCTCGAGCTAAGCTCGAGGCCTTCGAAGCAACGTTGCCTAGATCTAAGTGACTCAGGACGAGTCACAGGTGAGTGTTGGGGGCCTGTTGACCCTCGGCCAAGTTTTTAGGAAACATTGGTCGGGTTTGACCATATTTTGGACTTCCACACAGTGATCGAAGATGGAGCGCCCAGGTGGAGCTGAGATCGCGGGATCTCACTTGATTTGTGGACCCAACAAGGGGTTCATTAGGGTTTATGGGATGTCGGCCCATGGGTTTACCCATGATTAGGCCTTTTTGTAAGTGAATGTAAAAGTATAAATAAGTAAAGAATGTAAGGTAGAAGTAGCTGGGAAAAGAGAATGTAATTGGCTAAGTGCAAGATGCAAGTAGTTCTAAGTTTCTTTGTGCAATAGAACATATATGTAAGGCTCTGTGCTTGACAGAGGAGTTGGCTTTGTGCCTTGACCTGATTTTGGGAAGGTGGATCTGGTGCTTAGTGCGTAGGTCACTTGTCCGGTGTGAAGCTTGGCTCTATGGCTTAGTGCACAGGAGCAGACGAATGTAGGAGATTGAAGCCTAATAGGAAGAAGAAGCAGTTGGTGGACGTAGCCCCACACTGGGGTGAACCACACATATCATGCATTGATGGTTTGCTTTGTGATATGATGTTTATGTTGTGAATCTTCTTAGTGCATTGATTGTTATATATGATAGATAGATATATGAATGCTTAGTGGTGTACTTATGTTGAATGTGCTATATATAACTTATGATGCTAAGTGTGTTGTGTATTTTGTCATTATTACTGCATTGATCTATCCTTAGGGTTTGTTCCACGATGTGAATAAGTTGATAAGCTAATGCATGTTATATTCTAAGTACTTTGCAAAGTGTGGTAATCACAGATTTGTGTCCCATCTTGGTTACAGACACCTGAGTCATGTAAACCCCCTTGCCTCTACCTTGGGTGAGACTTCACCTTCTTTGTAGGTGTTTCCGAAAGGGTCGATAGTTAGGGTTTAGTTGGTGCAATGTTGAAGCGTTGAACCCTGGGTCTGCCCCTGTGCCAACAATCATTCATATGACTGATGCTACTGAGAAGGTAATCTCCCAGATCCATGTGTTGTTGTAAAGGAGAGGACCGCTCTCCATGTAAATATCCATGCTCCACCAATTATGTCTCCTCCCTGCACTTCAACGCATCCCCATGGATCCCACTATACACCTCTGCATGCACCTATGAACTATCGCTCATCACTGTATTCCCCTGTATATCCATGAAAGCTCATGTATCCTCTTGCATCATCATGTATAAGTGTACTGCTAGTTCAACCTCTACATGGTTTTCAACTAATCCTAGAACCCAAATGGATGTGTCCTCATATCTGCCCCTGGCTCTTGAATCCCCATGTGTATGTGTAGTACCAACTGTCTCAGAGCTCTTCATTAATGACAGTCCTTGTGACACATGGACATCCTCAACCATCTCCTAGTCACATCTTTCTATAATCACCAGTGATCCTAGGTATGCCTCACACTCCTCCAACAACTGATACTCCTCTATCAAACCTCCAACATCCTCTAGTGATGTAGTTGAAGTATATATTTGACTCTCTGTTGAGATAGATGTAGTGAATCCCTGACTAGCCTCCTTAAGGAGATTCTCTAATCATGCCTCTGATTCTTGAAGGGTTTTTTGTGTGCCTTTCAAGAATCCTTGTGTGCTCACCAACTCATGAGTGAGTCGGTCCACCTCAACCTCATTCCCATTCAACACCCCATGGTACATATCACCAACCTCCAGAAGGTAATCTATGTCCAAAATTAGATGTTAGTAGTTGGTCTTTATCACAATCACTCTCTCCCTAAGTGTCTGGAAGTTCCCAAGGGAAAACTCTCCATATATACCACCCTATGCCATCGTGGCCCTCCAACAATACTCTTCCACCAATGCTTGTGTATCATCAATGTGTCTCATGGCTACCACTATCACGTCCTCCCTGAATCTCAACTGTCCTGCCAAATGTTGTGACTCCGGAATATTGCTTTGCATAAGTGTTTCCTCATGGCTCATGTTGCTAATGTCAACAGAGGATGCCTCATCAAAACAATCCTCAGGATCTAATGTGCCATGCTGCTCATTGATTACAATGCTACTGAGTGCCCCTGTAAGCCATGTTTCATCCTCATGTACTATCATCTCTCCATGAATCACCTTGTATCATGTATGTATAGTTGTTCCCTTCTGCGCACCTATACTAATGTCATCTACACCCGGATCCCATATGGATGTGTCCATACATGTGATATGGCCATCTCGACAAAAAAGGAATGCATCCTCGTCATTGTAGTTCGATTTTGGAAGTACTACCTGATACCCCAAAATAGGTGATTCACTCTCCCCAAACCGAAAGGCATGTATATAGTCATTTGTCTCCAAGTCATGCCTCTCCTCCTAGGTTTGCAGATCCAAATGTCCCTTGTGGTAAATCACTACACAAGGTTCCTCTACTAAATTCATAATGCCACCGATATCCTCATGTGTCGTGGCTTGCATAGGTGACTAAGAAGATGATGAATGTGTCACGCTCAACTCCATATGAGACTCTTTATCCCTTTCACATGACTTCCTAGAAGTCATGTCAACACCCAAAGGTAGGTCACCCAACATCTGAATATCATCACACATAGGTGCTAACACATCTGATCCCTCATAAGAACCCTGGTGATCACTTTTTCCATTAGAGGAGTGGGTGTCACTAGCCTCATGGGACTTCTCTAATGTAGCATCTAAGGCCGCCTCCTCATGCACATACTCCTCATGCCCAACCAAAAGGTCAAACTAAGGTGTTTTCCTCTCCATATCAGGATCCTCAACTTTTCCCATATGTGTGATAACCTCAGAAGATAGCTCTACTAATGGTGTGTCCTATGCTGCCAATATGTCATCCTCATCATCATCATTGTCATAGTGCACCTCAATGTAATACACTTTCCCTTTTCCCCTGCATCCGTGTTCCGGCTCCCAAGGCTCCTTGTAACTGTAGAAAAATTCATTTCTCTTCAGTGTCTTTATTGGTTGACCTTTATGAACAGGCTCTCTTGCCAAGGTAGGAAGGAAAGTAGGTAACAATCTGCCATTTATAATTCTATCCATTGAAGTAACCCTTTCAAGTCTAATGTATGTACCTGGGAAAAACCCCTTCCCAACTAAAATCTACATGTTATTTGGAGTCATTTGGTTTCTTATAGGTTCATTTTCCTCTTGAGTTTCCAAAGCTGGCGAGAAACAAGCTCTGATACCACTGTAATGTTCCCAAGTGAGTTTGCTTGGAACATTTGAAGTTTTGTGTTTTCTGGTTGTGATATTTTGTCAAACAGTTTGCGATTTATCTTCTAGGATTTCCGCTAGGGTTTATTCTTATAGTTTTACAACAAATAATTGATTTATATGAAGAATACACAATTAAACAACAAGATACAGAGAGATTAACACAAGGAAATGACCACAATACTTCAAATATGTATTTTATTTAACTATATAAGATGACCTCCATACAAGAGATGAACAGATCTAGAATAGATACAGAAGAATAATAGTTGTGGCTAATAGCACCTCCAATATACCATAGAGAGAAGAGATCTAGGCTTCCTTGATCCTTCAATATATGCATGCAGAAGATCTATAGAATCTGAGTTATTTCCTTCCTCCAATTGTTGAGTTTCCTAGCTGAGTTGTACCCCTCTATGGCTGAGAACTCCTAAAGAAATTCGACCACTTTGATTATGGCCTCCAAACTCTGAGAAATGACTATAAATATGTGGATTTGATGAAGACTAACTCATATGATAATAAAACCCAATTGTAGATGATAAATATGACCCCAAACCACAAGATCTCTCATCACAAATGCGCCCTCCTTCAGTAAATTCACCCAAGTACAATAATAAATAAATATGCAGAGCAAACTCTTCCAGGATTGATGAGAAAAGGCGTTGTGGTGATGAAAAGGACCTCTGAAGTGACATATCCTCCAAATCTAGTGTCCTCAATCCCTAATGAGATCGTCTTTCTTGGATAATGTGCCCTAGCTCTGTAGAAAGACCCCAAACCTGTGATTTGCTTCCACAATATGATTTTGAATATATTTTGAAACTGAACTAGAATGGTGAGGGTGGTATATTTCACCACCTTGACCAAGATTGGATCAGGAAAGGTGGAATATTTCACCATTGTTCTGATCTCTAGGGTTTATTCAGTCAAAACCCTCAAAACCCCAAGTACCTTGAGCTTTCTAGCCAAGAAACAAGACATCAAAATATCAATCAACATAATGAGAGAATAGAAGCCCCTATCTCTCTTTTATACCCCCTTTCACCTTTTTCCATTCAAGTGACTTTTAATTCATCTTTAATATTTTTTTATTAATCACTTTATTAATTTAATGACCCTTTTTACTCTAAAAAAGTGATTAATTCGCCCTTATAGCTTCTCTTGCCACTGAAAGTCACTTTTTATCATAATATCCTGTAGATATTTGTGTTTCAGTTCCAACAATTTATTACACTAAGGTGTTCCTCCAAGAAATAAGATCCAAATAGCACCTTCAGTGTAATTAATTAAAATATGCTAAAATATAACCCAAAATCATGAAAATCATCGGAATGCAACGAAACCAAGGACAGGATGTGCAAAATGGATCCTGGTGATGAAATACAATGAATAATGTAATTCGGGCCCCATAAAACTCTTGAAAACTTCCCGAGCTCACTATCTCCCCTAATTGGCTACTCTGGGAGGCATACCAAACTGCAACATAAGATAATCCAAAAATGGGGACATTACAAAGATTCCACCCTAGCTGATTGGTAGGAGGAATCACTCATATTTCTCATAGGATTTCATCGTGGGAGGAAGGATTTTAGTCTAGAAACAATTCGTGTGGCTTGAGGAGGACACACTCATTGTGTGGAGGGCGTATTTGTTTGTGGAGGTCGAATTTCTCTTTTNGGGGGGGGGGGGTGAGTTCTTATTTTGTAGGCTGAATATTTTTGGAGGGGACTACATTCTTCTCTGTGGGGGATGAGTTCTTCTTTGGAGGTTGTATTATCTTGGGAGGGTCAAAATATTCTTGGTGTATAAGTCATCTTCATTGTTGGGAGGCCATATTTCTTCTAGGAGGTCGTGGAGGCCCTATTCATCTTATGGAAGAGTGTATTATTCTTGGGAGAGGCCGATATGAACCTAAACAACTTCAAAACATATGTAACAGTTTGGATCATAATAAAATCAGATCAGATCTATTTTGTTTATTTACTGTTGTAGTGATTTGATGGGGTTATTGTCATTTTGTAATCCTTGTTTTTTGTATTAAATGCAATACATAATCTTTGGCATCAAACCATTGTTTATTCATTGCAAAACCACATTAAGAAAACAAATCAACAAACACATAAACATAACATCAATAGTAAGGGGTTTTTACAATGGGTTTTGAGCATGTTGACAAAGTGTTTGAAAAAAGTCATAAACCAACAATAAACTTAAAACATGACAACAAGCAGTGAAGGATTTATTTTAGGGGTACAAGAGCATTGTAGTGAATTGTTTGATGAAACATCTGAACCAAATAATCATTAAACATAATAGTAGAAATACAAATCATATTAGCAATCCAAGGGGAATTTTACATGTTCATTTCCTAAATCTTGGGATCATCTAGTTACTTCAATTAGCTTTAGTACAACTAAGACTCTTGAATTTGATACTATTGTTGGAGCTCTGTTTTCTGAGGAGGTGCGGAGAAAATCAAGTATTGAAACCTCCACACCAGAAGAATTGGTGGCTAGAGGTCAGTCCACATAAAAGGGAGAATATTCAAGTAGAACATACAAGGCTAAGTCAACAAGCATAAAGGGTAAGGGAAGATGTTGGTACTATAACAAAGTTGGGCATATTAAAAAGGATTGTTGGAAGCTATAGGAGTCCAAGGAAGACTCTAAAATGGAGACAAATCTGGTTGAATCATGTCCAAGTATGATTGATGAAGGCTTGTCTATTATTAATGTCTCTGAGTATTATGAAGAATGGATTTTAGACTCTAATGCTTCACACCATATTTTTCTACATAGAAGCTGGTTTAATTCTTATCAAATATTTCATAGTGGAGTTGTTCTTATGGGTAATGATAATGATTCACACCATATTTTCCCACATAGAAATTGGTTTACTTCTTATCAAGCAGTTGATAGTGGAGTTATTCTTATGGGTAATGATAATTCTCATAAGATTTTCGGAGTTGTTCTTATGGTTAATGACAATTCTTGTTAGATTGTCGAGGTTGGAAGTGTCGAAATAAAAATGTTTGATGGGATGATAAGGAAATTAACTAATGTTAGACATGTGTCAAACTAAAGAAAAATTTAATTTCTCTAAGAGTGTTGGATTATGGTGGTCATAAGTTTACAGGTCAATGTGGAGAAATACACGTGTTCAAGGGTATTTTGATGTTTATGAAGGCAACAAAGATTGGAAATCTGTATCAGCTAGAAGGAAAAACTGAAACAAGTGAAGTAGCGGTGGTATCTAAGAAAGCAAGTGCACCTACTTGTTTTTGGCATCAACGATTGGGCCATATGAACAAGAAAGGGTTGGGGCTACAGGTACTGGTAAGACGTAAGTAGTTTTCAAACTTTCAATCTTTGAATTTCTGCAAGTTTTATATCTTTGTTGGTTACAATGATGGAGTTAAGGGATGTAGATTATGGGATCCTATTGCTCACAAAATCATCACTAGAAGATATATGTACATGGAACAATCGATAGTTGTTCAATATCACAAAGGGATATTTGTTTGCAAACTCAAGGAATCATTGTATGGCCTAATGGTACCCAGTAAATTGTACAAGATGTTATATATTTTCATGGTGAGCCAAAATTTCTTAAGAAGTGAATATAACCATTGTGTTTATTTTGAAAGTTTGGAAAATGGTACATTTGTTTTCTTAGTGTTATATGTTGATGATATGTTTATTGCAAGACAAATAATGTTTAACATTAGCAGGTTACATGCTTAGTTGGCCAGAATGTTTCAGATGAAGGATCTAGGAGAAGAAAAACAAATCTTAGGCATAAGAGTACACAAAGACGGGAAAAATGGTAAGTTGTGGTTATCACAACAAAATTCTAGGGAGAAGATGTTGATGTGGTTCAGTATGAACATTGTGAAACTAGTGTTATGAGGAAAATATCTTTATGGCTAGGGGTAAACCATAACAGACGGAAATGACTACAGAAATCAACTCTACTCTCAAGTATTCTATATAAACAAATATGCTAGCAAGAAAAGATAAAATTCCTACCTCATCCAGACATTCGAAGAAGTCCATCGTTGAGCACTTGACCTAAAGAAATATACCTGCAACTAGTCCTCAACAACCAAGCAATGCAAGCATATGGTGATAATATATGATGTTAACACATTCAATAGCATAATCCATCAATATTCATAACAAATACGTCCATGGAATAATAATTCAAATATTTGCAATATATCAATTGGACGAGAGAAGAGTATTTCTATTAAGATATAATCAACATAAGTGAATAAGTTACAAACTTCTATGTCAGCACGGTTCAGAACCGAGAAACTAAGTTTCTTCCAGCTGGGCCTCCACCACTTCAATCCTCCACCAAAGGAAATCTCATGTAAGAGGTACAATGGAGTTCTCAATAAGCAAGGGAAGAGATTGGGGGTTGAACAGTGTGTTCAGACTTGAAGGATAAAGGGATGCAGACTCAATGTGAAGTAAATAATTCCTCCAGAGTAACTTTGCGCTCAAAGTTGAATTCTTTCTCCTCTTTTCCATAGCTCGTGTTTGGCCCATTTATAGCCTTCAAGTGGAACTGAAGGGCCGAGTCAAAATGTTTCCAATATATGGAAGGCCAAGGATCATTGATCTTGTGTCATGACATGGAAACCCGGCACCATTTTTCATTTTTTGGCACATTTCCCGATGTACGCGGTTTGTAGTGTTCCAACCTGCGTATACACATGTTACAAATGTGGTTACATGCCAAAGGTTGTCATAGTCATGAACAAGGCCCAATAAAACCAGTCTCAAAATCAATATGAAGATATTTGTATACAATGGAGTACAATCTGATATCCCATGATCACTGAAGTCACACAGGTACTAGTCCAATGAAAAGGTGGAAACAACTCAGGAAAGTTGCGGCTACATACTAATGTCTTCAAGTCTTCTACATAATCCACCAAAGGTGTAATTCTACATCGTGTGAATAAAGGAGTTGAGTTCGAACACAATGAGACTTCGTTTGATTACCGGTCGTTGAGGTATATCATTAACAAACACGAGACAACCTACCGATGATGAAAGTAGGTATCAAGGCACCAAGTACATTCTTACAAGTTCGAATAAAGGAGTCAGGGTCGAACACTTGAATAATCCATCGATCATGAGACATTGATGTATTCCCAACTGTCGATGGAGAGAGAACCTGCCACTAATGACTACAAGCCTCTAGGTACTCATAGAACTATAGGTCGCATTTCCAGAATAGATGAGCTAGAGTCGATAGAAGGAGACCCGCTGAAAGGAGAGCATTAAGGCATCTATCATCATTCAACATGAGGTGCAAAGAAGGAGATTGATGATTTGGAGGAAATCAGACGAAGAACATGCTCACAAACCAATGACCCTGTGCGTCTTTCACGTGTGCCAAGTGCAAGTGGTGCACGAAAAAAACCCTCTAAATAAAATCCAATGAGTAAAATTGCTGACAAAGGCGAGGAAACCACCAATAAGGCTAATGACATCCAATACACTCCACAAATCCCAATGTGTGAATAGATGTCTTGCCGTCGAACACAAGGGAAACCACCCAGTGAACGACTAATGATGAAACATCGATTGGTGGGTTCAAGGTTACCTACCAATGAGGAAAGTAGGACCAGGGTATGTAATAGAACTACAACTTCATGTGATTCTGAGACAAACTGAGGGTATGGTCGACATGAAAAGTCAAGAGTTCTGAGGAATGGTCGACACAAGTTGATAGACATCCTTTGAAGAAGAGCATGAGACATATGGAAGACTCTGGAAACATAGACTCAATGATGAAACCATGAGATGCAGGAGGCATCAATCAAACTCTCCATAGGGACTGGAAGAGTAATCAGTCGGGGGAGTAAACTCTCTGTAACAAGCTTAGCTTCCCAAGGCCATGCTAAACCCAAAATTATGATGACAAGTGGACTCAACAATTTTGTGCTATGTTCAAAGGAGAAACAATTGCTTCCAATATAAGATAATACTCCCTTCCTGCCCATCTTTTTTTTTTGTTTTTTCATATTCAAATGAATGCTATGATAAAGAGGAGGAAACGAGTGTCGCAAGTAAGCAAAACTAGTTCAAACAGTGGAATATACCTATGCTCAATGCAAGGAAGTGCATGCGGGAGATGGACACTTAGGGGAATGTTCCCTCTTAGGTATAGGGTTTCAAGTTGCAAAAGATATAAACAAGGCTCTACTTGGTTGCGGATGCAAAAATGTTGAGGAAAACGATTTATAACACAAAGAAAGAATCGACTATAGGCTCAATACTGCAAGAAAGGGAATGAGATGCAATCACAACTTAACGCCAAAAAACTTCCTTTTTCATAATCCTAGTCTAATTGGTGTGGAAGGGGATAAAATTGTATCAAATAGACGTCCTTTCAAATCCGATTTACGAGTGTGAAAGAGACAAGTTCACTTGACAATCTTTTCACTTTTTGAAAATGAGTCGGAAAAGAGTTTAAATCAAACTCGGATGGGAGTCCTCTAGGTATAGGCCAACATGTTTATGAGTGAGAAATGAGGCTGAACATAAAATCATGTATTAGCTATCAGGGACTCTCGAGCCTATAGAAAACAAATCTCGGCATGGGCACCAAATGGAGCAGAGGATCTAACAAGGGTACCCATGTTTGGTAAGTCTTTACCATTTGATAACAACATGTCTTGTAATAGATGGAGGGTTATGTGTCGCTAAGAAATGGCTTCATACCTAAGGCATATGATTGGCAGTTATAAAATAGTGCAAGTGTGCATGATGGAATGGATACCTATCCTATATGTTGGGTAGTGAAAATACTTGTCTGTAGTTACGAATGATCAACATAACACTAAAAACCACAAGAATCCATGGCAAAAACTACAAAAACCAACTCAATCCACTGTTGTATTAGTCCATTAGGAGAAAATATGATCCAAAACTATGTAAAGTGGGTAAAAACTGCTATAAATAGTAACAAAAAACCAAAATTTACTATGTCATTTGACTTTTTTACCCAAATAGTGAATTTTGGACCAAATTACCTCCGATATTCAACTGGTGATCGCAGGAGCGTCGAGTGACAGAATTAGAGACCGTCTGGACCAAGCAATTCCTCTTCCCCTCCTCTTCCTTTCTGGTGGATTACATTTTGTATTTAAGTTTCAAATTTTAAGTTATTTAAGGCACAAATTAGATATTTAGGTGTACGCGGGATACCATTCATCAGGTCACGTATACGCGAGGTTATACATAGTTGTGTAAAATATAGACTATTTATACTCAACCCTATACGCGACTGTGAATGCTACAACCCACGTACATGTCCTTAAACAAATTTTTTGATCGTTTATAACTCAAAAAGTGATGTTTCTCTGGCAGGATGGTGCTAGAATGGAGGGAAAGGGAACATGAGGAGGTAGATGTTGTTGTGGAAATATATTCGGGGGCCCTAATGGATCTGAAAAGATGCGGGTTGTACAAGTTTTGGGCACTCAAAGGGATGAGGGCCCAAGTGAGGTTGCTACAATTTCTCGTGGATTACTAGGATCCAGACAGTGAGATCTTCAACCTTGATGGAAAACCATTAGGGATTGAAGTTGAGGATATATATTTCTTGACGGGGTTGTCGCGTCGGGGTGAGGTGGTGAACCTGAAATCCCAGGGAGATGGGAGTGGTATGAATATATAAGATTACATAGACACTCACTGTATAGCAGGGATCGAGAAGGTCGAGAGTCAACTCCCCATCAGAGCGATAAACAATCTAAGCCTCAAGATTGTTGTCCTCGTTTTGACTCGGATCACAGGATCGGATTCATTTCACTAGGAATAGAGGCCACTTATGTTCTACTCCATAGAGTGTTTGAGACCCACGATATACGATTAGTGCACCTCACTTCTAGATAATATGAAGAGCCAGTTAATAGAATGAAAACAAGATGATAAGAGGAAATTCAAGTTTGCATATATCTTGTGTAGCTTTATTTTCGAGCGAGTTCTAGGTTTGGGACCTATATTTGAGATCATTCCTCAAGGACCTCGTGATCCATCCATGGCATGGTGGACTGAGGTGATGAGACAACAGGGGGGAGGTAGGGTGCCCACACCCTATAACGATGATTTATTTTATTGGTGGATACGATAGGTCATTTCTTTGGATGACTACCCCTATGCAGGGATCGACTTCAGAGGGGAACCTGACATGCTATTGCCACCACAGACCACCTACGGGGACATAGGTATGTCAAAGTTTTTAAATATTTCATTTTTTTTGTAATTTTGTATAGGAAAACAAAAATATTTTTGGATAATGTTTAAGTACTAACTGGACACGTGTGTGACGAATATGTAAGTCCACGACGACTATACAAGCTTTGATAACATCATCGAAGGCACCGAGGAGATGAGGCAATGTGAGGAGAAGCAAAGAGAGTCCTTCAAAACGTGCAGGGAAACTTGTCTCGTTTGACACACATGATTTCAATGGTTTAGGTAGAGGATCTGTCGGAGGCCATGCAACGACAAGTGGTTGGTGTGCCCAGAGCTTGTGTGCGACTCTTTCGGTGTCTCGCAAATGCCGTAGTTTGTTATCATGAAACACTTCTGGCGCCACATGCGTAGATGTCATGGATTTTGTATTATCGGATGTATATGTGTATTGAGAGTGTTGGCCCCAATTTTGTACTATAAACATCATATTTTTTGAAATATATATAAAACAAGGTTCTTCAGCTTTACTTTTATTACAATGTGTACATTGATGAGAATGTTTTCATTGCTTTATTTATGTGACAAATTCCAATCTAAAACAAAATTAGTATAAACATCGGATACATAATTAAAACTCCTAGGTATGTGATGATAAGTAATAAAATCAAACTGTTGTTCTAAAAGGCATACTCGAAGGAATCGTCAAAGTAACATAGGATCGTGCACACAGTAATTGTCGTTCAACTGACATACTACTAACTAGGAATCCAAGCGAACCTCCAAAGAGAGAATACCATGTGAAATAGCATCATGCAATAATTCTATAACGACACTATATTCGGCCACATTATTCGTGGATGGCCCTAGGCATACACCACTTGAAGACACCAGTAGACCCTTGGGTGAGTAAACCACCCAAGAAATGGAAGCCAAGTTCCATGTATGATGACTGGCTCTATCTGCAAATCCTAAGTAGACCGAGGACTCTATTGACATCTGCCAACCAAGGGAAAACTCGATAAGCAAGCTGAAGACAAAAATCAAAGGAAAATATATATACACTAAATTACATTAGTATACATAGAGTTACGCCTAATATTGGGGCTCAAGCGTAATATATTTTCAAGTAGAGTCCATTCTTGGGCTCATCCAACATGTTCCCTTCATAATATTCTAATTCATAGGCTCCTTTTTCTAAGACATGTCACACGATATAGGGGTTGTGCCACATGGGTTTGAACTTGCCTGCCCCCAAAGATTCTTTGTCTTGATCATATAAAAGGACCAAGTCACCCTCAGTGTACAACCGAGGACAAACATACTTATCGTATTCAACCTTGACACATATTTTATTCGTTTCGATAGTCGTAGAGGTATCTTGACGCTGCTCGTCAAGGCTCTCTAGGTGTATGAGGCATCACTCGAGATCGAAAGTGTTAGGGAGGAGCGCGACAATGAACCTAAGAGAAGGAATTTCAAATTCAATAGGTAATATTAACTCCACATTTTGTACTAACTGGAAAGGAGAAAATCCGGTGGCAATCTTGATCGAGGTTCGGTATGCCCAAAGTGTGGGATATAACATAATATGCTAGTAAGATTTTTATGGCTAACAGTTTTTTGCAAAATGGTTTTGAGAGACTTGTTTACGGCCTATACTTGTCCATTTTCCTAGGGGTAGTAAGGGGAAGAATGACCATGCTTAAACCCCATCTTGGATGCTAGCCCTTCCATCATTTCATTCTGAAAGTGACTTCCATGATCAGTGATATTCTCACTCGGGATTCTGAACCTAACGATAATTTGATTGAATACGAAGAAGGAAACAATATTCCCGTCGGATTTAATTGTAGGTATGGCCTCGTCCCACTTAGTAAAGTAGTCTATGACCACGATAATGTGTTGATTCCCCTAGTAGAAGTTGGGTTGCAATCCACAAAGTCCACCCCCCACTTGGTGAAGGGATTGACGATAATGACTGGATGGAGAGGGGTTATATGTGAGAGAATTTTCTGAGTGAACACCTGGCAGGGGTGACACTTGTTAACTGCTTCAATGCAATCTTTAAATATAGATGTCCAATAATAACTAACTCGCAAAATTTTATGTGTTGTCGCAAGCCCGGATATATGACCACCACAAGCCCCACTATGGAAATTGTTTAGGATTGACTCCTCGTGAGTTAGAAAATGACGCAAGATATAGTCTATTCCTCAATGATACAGAGTGTCACCGATGATAAGGTAATTCTTATCTTGGTATTGTATACACCGCTGGTCATCTCGTGAGAGATGCTAAGGGAACTTCAAAGTTTGAAGATAGAGAACAATGCCTCCATACCAGTGGTCAAATGACGAGACAAGGAAAATATGTTCATCCACAAAATAATCAACATGGATAGCATCCTCGTCCAATCATGGGAAGTCGGATATTAACTCTGCAAATACTAGTGTTTTCTTGGATTTTGCAGAAGCGAAATCAAGATCGAATTCTTGTAAAATGAAAATCCATTTATCATATTTTCCCCCTATGATATGCCTTGTGAGGACGTATTGAAATGGATTGACATTGGCAACCACAGTAGTTTTGCAAAGAAATACATAATGGCGTAGTCGTTGAACTGCGTGGACGACAACCAAATATAGCTTTTTAACGTGAGAATATTTGAGCTTAGGACTGACTAAGTTTCAACTAAGATAGTAGATGGCGTGCTCACGGAGCTCATCATCCTCCTGAACCAAAAGCATACCAATCGCCTCTTCAGACGTGGTGATATAAATCAAGTAATTCCTACTGTAGTCAAGAGACTTCAGTAGAGGCGTCGATACTAAGGATTTCTTCAAAGCATCGAAGGATTCTTGGGCCCACTCATCCCAGATAAAAGGGGTGTCCTTCTTCAAAAGATGCATGAAACCCTTACTAATATTGGCATAGTTTACTATAAACCGATGTAAAAAGTTAGCTTTCCCCTGTAAACCTAGAATTTTTTGAATAATGCGTTGTGGAGGCAATTGAAGTATTTCCTCAACCTTTAAGAGATATACCATGATCCCAGTATCAGAGACTAAAAATCCCAGAAAACATCCAGTCCTAATGCAAAAGATGCATTTATGAGGGTTCAACTGGATTCTATAATGACAACATCTTTCAAAAAATAGTTGAAGGTGCTTAGTGTGATCCACTCTCTTACGAGAGTGAGCAGCAAGATCATCAAAATAAGCTTCGAATATATGCTTAAGATCATGGAATGCGAAGGTCATAGCATGTTGAAAGGTTGCTCTGGCATTTTTAAGGCCGAAAGGCATCTTTCGGTATGCGAAAGTACCCCAAGGACAAATAAATTTCGTCTTATGTTGATCCTCAAGTTTAATTTGAATTTGGTTATACCCTGAAAATCCATCCATGAAAGAGAAAAATTTGCTTCTCGCACACTCGTCAAGAATCTGATCGATGACTAGCGTCAGGAAGTTGTCTTTAGGACTTTCTTTGTCCAGGTCACTAAATTCCATGCATAGACGGATGGTTCCTTGCTTCTTATTCACATGAACAGGATTGGATACCCATTCAGTCAAGGGAACCGGGTAGATAAAGCCAACATTAAGCGGTTTCTCTACCTCTTCCTTAATAGTAGGGGTCTTCCAGGGATTGACAGCTCTAAGACGTTGTCGAACAGACTTAACATTCAGGTAAGTTTTAATCTCATGCTCGAAAATTAGAGGGTCGATTCTTGGCATCTCTTCATATGACCAAGCAAATACATCTTGAAAGTCCTTGAACAACTTGACGTAGATCATGATTTATTCTTGCGAACAATCGGCACTGATGTGTGCATTTTCAATCTTTCCAGGGGTACGAGAGATGTCGATCGCGACGGTAGGAGAGATACTCACCATATTTCCTTTGACATAAATGTCATGTGTATCAAGTGGAACTATAGCGTGACCAACTATCTCGCTCAGAGTAGATTGAAAGTCATCTTGTTCAATTCTAGCAAGCTTTGGGAGAAAATAAGAGTGATGATGAATATCATCCCAAGGTTTTCCAGAACCATTCATGGCCTCGATGATAGCTTCGCCCGAGGGAAAATTATCATCGAGGTAGTCATGTGAACAAGACGATGAAGTGGCCCACACAAGCTTAAGAAAATAATCCTCCTCGTCCGTCGACGAGGTAATAGGATCGAGATCAGAGAAAGAGTCAAGAACATCTTGATACGCTATCTCCGTTGTCGATAGTGGCATGGCCATTCAAACATGTGACCGACCTTCACAATACGCAGTCGAGGAAGGTAGGGTCCAATGATCGTTGAAATAGGAAGTTAAGAAAGGAACGAACCTCTCTGACCAAATGGGCCTACTGGACATGGCGTAAACATGGTGAATCGGTGCCATGAAGTCGAAGGTACCCATAAGGGATGAATACATTCTGACATTAATATTCTCATTTTCTGGCTGAAAGTTGTTGACCATGGGGATCAATGGTCCAACGAATTCACTGGAGCTAGCGTACACAAAGGATATCTGGTCGACCATCACGATCTTCCCATCCAGAGGGAAACAAAGAGTGTGGAAGACGGAAAATACAATGACAGACATAGCATACGTCCAATTGCATCCTAGTAACAAGTTGTAATAGAGGGGTGCATCAACCACCTAGACATCCACCTCTACCGTCTTCCCACCTAACTGGACCGGAAAGGCATGAAGAATATTGTGAGGGAGGAAAGAACGACTGTCAAAAGTAGTCAACATGGTCAGAGATTGAGAGAGAGTTGGAGACCCGGTAGCTTTCCAACAGATCAGGGACATCACACATGTTTCAACGCCTTCATTAACAACTTTCAACGCCTTCATTAACAACTGCACGCTTATGGTATACTTCGAGTAACCCATGTGGATTTGTAATGTCGCATGGTAAGGAAAGCGAGGCTTCACATCTGTGACGTCAAACTTGATAATTTTCGAGCCACTGGGGTCTAGAGCTCCTAACGCAGATAGAAAGGCATTCCCTTGTGAAGGACATGTCTGGAGTACCTCCAGGGCTGACATCACACAAGAGGTTTGACCCAGGTCCTCAACAATAGAGTATTTCTGGGCGGCTCTAGCATTTGGATTTTGGGTAGAGCGCTTAAGTACTCCTTTAGGAATACGAGGCAGTGGCTCTGGTTTTTTTATCTGCAAGGGAATCTCCGAAGGAGGAGGATATTCTAGACCAGGTACAGTCTGTGGAGAACTATAATCACGAGACCAGGTGGCTACATTAACCTGGGAATTGACCATGTTGATGCACAAACGGTCACTGTCTTGTGTCAGTGGGTTTTGATTCTTGCTCGCCACATTTTTGGAATTTGAGGAGCTCGAGGCCATGTGTTGGTTATGTGGAAAAGGATTTGTCAACATGGCGGGTGGTAGAGATAAGATCCTCGCAGCTTCCACAAGTTTGGGGCATAAATGCGTAAGATAATCGTATGTACAAATATTACAGGGAAATTTCACCTTACACCTTTCTTTCTTGCCCTCACCAGCATTGTTATTCGTCCTCTCATTATTACCATTGTCCTTGGGTTTATTATTATTCTTCCCACCCTTACAATTATTATTACGTCCTTTCTTCTTATTCTCGTCCGGTTGTAGGTTACCATTTAGGCCAGTCAACGATTATACAGAATGTACATCCACCGACTGAGTGGGATTGGAAGACATAGAAAAAGATGGCCCTCCTGCAGAATGTTTTAGAGACAACTCTTTCAAATGGTTTGTCACCGAGTCTGTGGATTTCACATTGGCAGAGCTTGCAATGCCATCGACATGAGGTCCAAGATTTTATCTAGGGTCATAATTTGACCTCGGTGCATCCAAAAGAATCTTGTATAACATCCCAGTCTGAGCATATATAAGATCTAACTGTTGGGATTTGAATATTTCTTCTTCCTTAGATGTAACCCCAGATGTAGCAACATCCTTCAAAATAGGAGGTTGTAAAGACTTAAGGAACCATTCTAACAGGAAATCTGGGGGTATGCAGGTTTTGATCAACCTCTTCCATCTACGCCACTCCTAGATGTGATCCGAGATATGAGTGGATTTGTCCTGGCATAAGGTCAACAGAATTTCTAGGCCAACATCGTAACGAACCAACAATTGGAAGTGGTTAAGGAAGACTAGCATCATCTGACTAAAGGTCCCGTATGACCCCTTAGGCAGCTTGATATAAGTGAAAAGTGGTAATGTGATCACCAGGATCCTCACCATTATTGACTTTTAATTTTGGAATATTTGAAGGAAGCTTGGTGGTAACGGGAGGCCATGTAGGATCATGACACACAGGTTCGTTCATCAACTTAGACAAGTCTGGTAGGTTGAGCGTGGCCAGAAAAGGGAGACGGGGTTGCGACATATGGCCCCAAGCTCCCTGGAAAGATTGTGTTTGGGGAATCACAACCCATCCAGGTTTTTGGTAAGCACCATGGCCATGTCCGGGATTATAGGACCCTCCTCCAGGATGATTCATAAAAGGTTGGTTTGGCACCATTCCAGTAGGAATGTTCTGATGGGGGTTATAAAAATGGCCCCCAGTCGGAGTGGCTCTAGGTTGGGGGTTTCCCAAGGTGTGAAACTGACCTCCTACGGGTGTAAATATGGAGGATAAGGGTGGACTTTTCATGCCAAACGTGTTGGTTGGAATCGACACAGAAGAGGTGGGTGTAAAGGATGGACCATAAGCTAAATCTTGTCCACTAGGTTGGTTACTCCATCCATAGGTAACAAGATTAGACCCAGGGTTAAAAGAAGGAATGCCTCCCATGGTAGGAGTTGTTTGAGGGACTTGAGAGCCACCATACAAGAACGTAGTATAAGGAGGAATTGTGCCCCCAAGTCTAATGCTAGAATTAGGGCTGACAACTGGGATGGAGTTTGAAAACTGCGAAGTAAAATTTGGCATACCATAGGAAAAAGGACTAGAGGCCATCAAGATGGACTGAACATTATATCTCGGTGAGTGACCAAGAGACCCAAATGGTTTCATGGAAATAGGTTGAGTATTCACTATAGGACGGGAAGCAGTGATGATAGGTGCCCCTGATACTACAACCATTTTGGTTGAAGGAGTCAAAGGAGTACCATTGAATATAGTAGGTGTGGGATTTGAAGGGCTCCCAATATCTTGATGACTCGATTCAGTACTCATCCTTGTAGAATCACAAGTCTGATAAGTGGAGGTGTGTGTACCACATTTAATAACTCTATGCCTTTTAGAAGGCAAAGACTCGAAATGTGGTGGTAACTGTAACAAGCGGCGAGACCGGCAGGGAAGCTGGTCCGACTCCATGAATTAAGAACATAGATATAAAAACCAAATGCTAAGGTCAAATAGTAATCAAAGAGCACACCAAAATAATCAAATGACCAATATGCACACAAACAAGATAAAGTGGTTGAAAGGGGCCTCCCTGCCTAAACTAGGTATGCCTCGCCCAAGAGGGGCCTGAGACTCCCTACTAAAGATTGGAGGTATCAAAATAAGTTATAAGGGTCCTCGTGGGATTAACAACCAGTCAGTTAGATCCCCCCGGAGAGGTAATCCTCCATAAAGGTTGTGTATTGTTCGACCCTTATCTCACCCAGGGTACCTGCAGAATAACCCCTGCAAGTAACCTATGTGGTACCTAAGTCAAGCAACTAATCAACCACGATATAACTGATGCATAGGTGAACAGTCGTAAGTCAGGTCCACCGTATGGGCATGGTAGCAAAGCCCAAAACCTTGAAAGCACCGCCTCTCACGGAGGTAAGGGCACTAGCAAGATCCCCATATACGAATAGATCCCCATAAATATCTTTGATGCTAAGAAGGTATCAGGGGATATCCCTTCAACAAACCTCACACGACCTCATGCTTAACTCCGGTGTAAGTGGAGCCTCCTGATATTACCGATTATACAATGGATTTGTCCACTCCCTTATTCAGACACATATGTTGATTTAATAATCTTGGAGAAGTTTACTCACAAGATCCTATTCCAAGGTACTAAATCATAAACTAGTTTGTGCACCCTAGAAAATAAAATAGTTACTAATCAATTTTAAATTATAGCATTAATTTTAATGGCCTTGCTTACTCAAAAGATGCGGTCGTGAAACTAGTGATTTTGTGACTCAACAAGTAAAATAAATGAATATGAATACAATGCAAATTCCTAACTTCAATTTCCAATAGATGATATGCTTCCTAAAAATGCAATTTTCAATTCAATTATGCAATTCTAAATAAAAATGCAATCTTTATTGACATGTACTAAGATAAATAACAAAGACTCAAAAGATCATAATACCAATCAATGTAAAATGCCTAATATTTTTGTATTTTCAATATAAGAAAAATGAAAATGCAAGGACTAAACAACTGCTTGATATAAAGACTCTATTGTGTATAGACAGAGACAACCCAAGTTGGATATCAAGGAAGAAAACATCCAGTCCAATGTACAAGGACAATCAAAATTAAAAGATGACGAGAAAGGCACCACTCATAAATTCAACCAAATACATGTTTCCCGTCATTCCAAAAACACTTAATAGTCACTACAGAGACCCAAGAAGACTCAACAATCATCAAAACCTACCCAACAACCACCAAACCCAACAAACAAGCAACAAAGGTTGATCTACGTGACTGTTCAAGGGAAAAGCGTGTATGTACGCAACTTTCATAAGGACAACACGTGTATGTACGCGAATGTCAAGCAAAAACCCGTGCATATGTGTCAAAACACATCTAGGCTAAGGAGAAGGATGAAAGACTCAGACCCAGAGTGAACAGAGGCTGTCAAGCAATCATACGACAAGTAAATCAATACGAACGAGAGCAATCTAAGGAGAAAAACACTCCAAACCACAAAAAGAAGATTCAATCCCCAGTATGGTCGCCAATTCTGTTACGAGGAAAATCTCTCTATGGCTAGGGGTAAACCACAACAGACGGAAATGACTGCAGAAATCAACTCTACTCTCAAGTATGTTATATAAACAAATATGCTAGCAAGACAAGATAAAATGCCTACCTCGTCCAGGCGTTCGAAGAAGTCCACCGTTGAGCCCTTGACCTAAAGCAATATACCTGCAACTAGTCCTAAACAACCAAGCAACGCAAGCATATGGTGATAATATATGATGTTAGCACATTCAATAGCATAATCTATCAATATTCATAACAAATACGTCCATGGAGTAATAATTCAAATATTTGCAAGATATCAATTGGACGAGAGAAGAGTATTTCTATTAAGATATAATCAACAGAAGTGAATAAGTTATAGACTTCCATGTCGGCACAGTTCGAAATCGAGAAACTAAGTTCCTTCCAGTTGGGCCTCCGCCACTTCAATCCTCCACCAAAGGAAAGCTCATGTAAGAGATACAATGGCTTTCTCAACCAGCAAGGGAAGAGCGTGGGGGTTGAACAGTGTGTTTAGACTTAACGGATAAAGGGATGCAGACTCAATGTGAAGTAAATAATTCCTCCAGAGTAAATTTTCTCTCAAACTTGAATTCTTTCTCCTCTTTTCCATAGCTCAGATTTGGCCCATTTATAGCCTTCAAGTGGAACTGAATGGTTGATTCAGAATGTTTCCAATATATGGAAGGCCAAGGATCATTGATCTTGTGTCGTGACATGGAAACTTGACACCATTTTTCATTTTTGGGCACATTTCCGATGTACACGGGTTGTAGTGGTGCAACCTGCGTATATGCATGATGTATAGTAGGCAAGGTGCGTATATGTGGAAAATTTGTATTTTTAGCTCTGGGATTTGCAAAAGGGGACTTCAAGTCTACACAGGGAAATGGAAAAAGGCCTTATGTGCAAGATTACATGGGGTGCGGAAATTCTTGCTATAACAACTGGTAAACATCCCTTTAGTTTTCCATTGTAAGATTTCTTCAAGTTTATGTCATGGTAGTAAGGAAGAAAAGGTTATGTCTCATGTACCACATGCTAATATAGTAGGAAGATTGATGTTTGCGATGGAATGTTCAAATATTTCACATGGCGCAGTTGGTGTTGTCAGTCAACACATGGAAAAACCAGGTGAAGAGCATGGGAATGACTACTTCAGTATCATAGAAGAACAAAATCACAAGTATCACCTACATTGGTTGCATGATTTAGTATGTGGTTATGTTGATTCAAGATATTTGGACAAGAGGAGACCTACCTCAGGGTACGTCTCATAAGAATGTAAGGATCTATTGGGTAAGCTTGGGCAAGTACATGATAAGGTGTTTTGTGGTGATCAAAGCATTGCGCATTTGAATAGCCATCTAACGTATCAAAATGGGACAATGCATCATTTTGTAAGACATGTTACTAATGGAGATGGAGTGGTCCACATTGAAGCAAGTTGTGCAGACATGTTCATGAAATCAGTACTATTAGAGAAGTTGCAGTGGAGTGTGGCTTCTCTTGGCTTGCAAAATAGGTGATGAATGGGATTGGGTAAGGTATCAAGTAAATTTTTTTCAAGGTGGAGATTGTTGGAATTATGACAACAAGTTACGGTAAAAACTAAGTTTACCTTAGTAAATTTATAAATGTAGCAGAGGTGGTTTGACAGTTCTTGAACTAGTGGCAGTTCTTGAATTGTTGTAACAATATATTCTATTGTATATATATGAAGCCCCGAGAGGGATTTGTAATGTTGTAAGCCTAATTATAATCCCATCTTGAATAATAAGAGATATCGATACCTTGCCCCATGGATGTTTTCCTTGACACATCACTAGGGTTTTACCATGTAAATCCCATGTGTTATCTGAGAATTTGATTTGTCTATATTGTCATATTTATTGCATTTAATTATTGTTTCAGATTCTTGAATACCAATAGTGACCTTTTTCATCTTGATCATCTAGATTTTTATTTAAAACAATCGCTCTCTCTTTTTACTAAGTTTTTTCAACTCGTCCTCATTAGTTGGTGGTTTCTACTTCCTCATGCAAGTGATATTCTCATCCCATATCAAAGTCACATTCCAATTCTTTTCCCTCAATATTGGTAAGATCTTTCTTGGACAGTTTATTCCAATTTTTAGGATGCCATCTCGGGTGTAGTTTCCAACAATTTTCCTTGGTATGTTCATCTATACCACAATGGTTGTAATTATTTTTATTGTTTTCCCAAGTGTAAGAAACATTGGAAGTCTTCTTCCTTTTTTTTTTTGTCGTTGTATACCTTCGTTTGGGTTTCTCATTCCTCAAGTGGATGTTATCTTTTTGTCCTTAGCATCAGTAAAGGGGAGCTACAAAGTGCAACAAGTCCTTGCCAATTGTGATAGAGGAAATCTATTAGATGCATAGAGATTTGAATGCATGATTAAAGTTATACCGTGCGATTGATATTGATGCTTTAATCATGAAAACTAAATTGAAATATTTAAATTTATTTTGCAATTGGCACATTTTACGGCTAACTCATGACTATGTGAAGAAGAAACTTTACTTGCATTTTACAACTAACTCATGACCATGCTCTTAAATAGTACAACATTAACCATTAACCAAATTTTACTATAGATTTCATGGGTCTTAGTTCATGTATCAACATCGAAGTAAGGATGGTTGATCGTTGAACTCAAGAATGTGGTCGAGAACTATGAGAAATTGCTCGTGATTCATAGTGGTTCACATAAATTCTAACTAAGGAAAATGTCATTATTTTTATGGCCAAGAAATAAATGAAAATGTCATTATTAGTCCCGGCCTTGCTAGGGACTATAGAATTTGGTACGAAGTCAATGCAAGTTGACTTCATATTAATTAACCACTCTCTTGAATAAAGTTTTGTAAATACATCCATTAAATTTATTTTTTATTAAAACTAAAAATATTTGTAAAATAATTTAAATTCCTACATTTAACTTATTGATTGGTTCAACCATTGTGACGGGACATAATTGTCCCTCATATGTGAGAGTTTGATTTAAAACATTGTCAAGACTTGAAAATAATTTTTAATCAAATAATTTGAAAAATGTTATAAATGGTCACGTATTGTTCAGTTTTAATTGAATTTAAAGTCATATGCAGTTTTTGGAGAAGCGTAAGGTTGCAAATTTTTGGGAAGGGAAAGGTTGCATATTTTTTGGAGGGACAAGGTTGCAGGTTCCACTCAGTAGCCTACATGGAGGCTCTACCGCTTGCAATGATGGCAAGCACTTGAAGCAAAAACCATTCACACTAAGGAAAGCATTTTCACACATTTTCACCACTAATGTAACATCATGTTTCTCCCAGTTTGTAATTATAACTATATTGGCCAAGGAACTATGGAAAACTCAAACGTGTGAATATTTGATTTGAGGGACCTTTGTATAAAAGGTCGATGAATGTAAATTATGTTATTTTGATAGAAAATGGACACGTGTTGCATGACTACTGGAAATGGGATGTGCTAAGAAGAGACCACGATTGCTATGAAAAGATGGTGGAGGGGACCCAGAATGGTTGCGTTAACCTCCACTGAACCAATACCTTGCTGGATTTAATTGCTTAGATCAAAAAAACCCTCTAACCTAGGAATGAATTACAGTTAGGCTGGTAGGTGGGAAGACCTCCTCAAGAGTTAATGAGGGGATGGAGCAGACCGCCCATCTGTAAGGCTTGCAGACCTGATCATAGACTGGGAATTGGAGCCACATGCAATATTTTCGAGGAAGGAAAGAAGGGAAGTGTGATGGGTGCAGGGGAAGACCTATGAAGGGTGCAGAGATGAGAGCCAAAGCTCTCGAATCCAAGGAAGGACTAAGAACAAGGGAAGTGAGTTCTGATCCCAGAAAATAGAGACTGAGTCGGGAGAAGGAAAGTAACCTTCATCCCCATCTATTTCTGAGTCGGGAGAAGGAGAGTAACCTTCGTCCCCATTTATTTTTGAGTCGGGAGAAGGAGAGTAACCTTCATTGCCGTCTATTTATGTGTTAAGAGAAGGAGAGTAACCTTCGTCCCTAACTTCCGTTGAGCTGGAAGAAAGAGATTGAATCTCAAAGCATCGTGGTCTAAGTTCGAGGGTGGCCAGTGATAAAGCCATTGGGTGTGACTGAGCCTATCGTTGGGTGGAAACAAGCACCCTTTTTAGCAGTCACATCATGCCTTATGGTTCTGATAAGTGTTTTCATGACTTGTGATTTGAATTGGAAATAATGGTTGCATGCATGTATTTGTATGTCTATAAATGGTTTTTGTATTAAATGATTAAGTTATGAGTATACATTCATTCCATTGAGAACATATACTTCTGTTTGATTTTCCATATGCTCTCGTTCAATCCTCGGAGGTGCTTTCTCTAGGGAATTACATCATTGTTCCAGATTCGAAGCATGCCTCTTCACATAGCTATCGTTTGGTAACCTCACGAGTTCACCTTGCCTTGGCTCAAAGATTAAAGCTCTATGAGTTAGGAAGGAGTTCTCTTCAGACCAGTAGTCTAGGATACTTTGAACTCACACCTAAGTCCTTAATCAAAAACCTGACTAAGAGCAGGGATTACAGCCCAAGAGTTATCTGAAGATCCACGTGACTTGGGTCTAGGAACCCTGTGCAAAAAGGGGTTAGCTCATGAAGGTTTCAGAACCTTGGAGCTCGAAGCTCTGATATGTCAAGTTGTACGATATTCAAGTTACCCAAACCACTGATGACTTAAGAATCTGATAGTGGGGAAGCATTGCAGAGCACGAAGGTGAAATTAGCGGACATGCTAGTTCACGGCCTGCAATCAACCCACGTCGTCGATCTCGTCGGGAATGGGAGATCAATGACTAGAATTAGGCTAGTTTCGAGTGAGAACTTCCCAGATTGCGGAGGTTGAATCCCGCAATCACTGTGAACCGTCGATTTATGAATGAATAATCGAGGGTGGGGAATCAATGTGGAGTGCGAAGTTGAAAGTAGAAGACGCGCTAGTTCACAGCCCGCAATTCACCAACGATGTTGATCTCGTCGGGCTAGAAGATGGGCAACTCCAGTTTGACCAAGTTGGGCGAGTACTTTCCATATTGCGGAGGGTGAGCTCTCTGATAAAGAGCATGCACATTGGGGCCCTGCAATTGTTGTGAACCATCGATCAACAGACACCTTGGTATTGGTCGGATCATGACCGCTAGACCTTGAACAGTTACAAGAGGGATGGTCGTGAGCCCTTAGGAAATTCATGGAGTAACGGAGTCCTTCGGTATCGTCGGTCTGAGAGAATCGAAAATATCATAAGAGATAACATTTTCAAGAACAAAGGCGAGACCCAAGATAGTCGGGCTCACAGGAGGAACGAGGGTTGAGGCCTTTGAAAATCTATAAAACTCCTCCAAGTCGGAAGAAGTCAGAAGATCAGGAGGAGAAGCAACCAAAGTCATCATATCGGTTGTGGGGATAAGCCTGGGCCGTTAGATCGACGTCCAGGGAAGCAGAGGAGAAGCGTTGGGAAGGAACAAATCCTAACCATCGGATCTGAGCTTAAAGGGACAATAGTCTTCCAATCTAATGTAAATTGCATGAGTTTTAACCTTTGTGTGCACAAGAGGGTTGATTGGACAAAGTGCCAAAGTCCCGAAGTAAATTGGGACCATTCATCGCCAAGAGGGACAAGTGGCACAAGATCCACAACTCCTAAGTGAGAATTTGTGGTCAAGGAGAGAGCGGAATCACCGGAGACCCGAAGTAGGTCTTGGTCGTTGATCGCCTGGAGGGGTACGTGTCAATAGATCAGAGTCTCTGGGTGAATGCATTTTGGAAGAAAAAAGTGCGTAGAATCTTGAAACTTCCAAAGCCCGAAGAGTCGAAGAGTCAAAGTAGCTCCTGAGCATTGATCGTCGGGAGACACATGTCAACATGTCAATAACTCTGGAGGAATCACTTCGAGAGTTTTAGTTGAGATTTGAAACTCCCGAAGACCGGAGAGCTAGAGAGATAAAATGGATCTCAATCGTTAGATCCGAAGGACAGGTGGTGTGAATCTTTGGACTCCGGGTAAAGACCCGAAGTAATTCTCAACCATCTGATTCAAGGGGGGCATGTGGAAGAAATATGCATACTTCAAGGGAAAGTGAAGTTTGAGAATTGAAATGTCCGAAGCCCAAATACCCGAAATGAATTTGGATCGTCAAATCCAAAGGGAACGTGGTGACAGATCGTGAACTCTGGGTGAAAACACTTCGGGAGAACGCGAAAGAGAAGAGTTTGAAATCGCCGAAGCCCGAATCTCCGAAGCGAACGAGAGCCGTCAAATTGAGGTGGACGCGTGGTGCCCGATCTAGAACTCTGGGTACAAAATACCTCGGAGGAAAGTAGAGGGTGAAAGCGTCGAAGTCCCGAAGTAGAATCTTGATTTTTGATCGAGAAGGGAGTTGAGGGTCGTTGATCTGGTCTTGGTTGAAAAGTGTCGAAGTCCCGAAGGGGACCAGGACCGTTGATTTGGAAGAGGATGCATGGAAAACGATCTGCCACTCTAGGAGAAATCACTCTGGAAGAAAGAGGAGGTAATGAACAAGAACTCTCGAAGGTCAGAGAGTCGGAGTTCATCTGAACCATTTGTTTGCGAGGGAAAGGTGTCAGTAGATCTTCCACTCTGAGAGATAGCCACTACAGAGAAAGAAAGGTTTGAGAGTTGAAAACTATGAATTTCGAAGTTCCGAAGCAAATCATGTTCGTTGATTTAAAAAGGGGCCAGATCTGAGCTGTCAATTCAGAAGTATTGTCAAGATCGCGAGATCAAAGGTCACGTTGAATTGTGTGGATAGAAAGTGCTCGGAATTTAAATAATAGATGGCGGGCCACAATCGGAACCACGGTATTGAGAAAGAGACACGTGGTGGCTCATGGTGGATTGTGGGGAGAAAAGCAATTGGACTCAAACCACCTTTTTCCATGCCCGCAATCATGTGATTGGTGCTCGGTCATAACCCACGGTCATATACGATGGTCGTCAAAGAAAAGGGGGCTAGTTCCCTGACTTTGCAAATTAGATATCGTGGAGATTGGATTTGTTTCCGTAAGGAGAACATAATTTTTACACCCCACAGTGAGTGTGTGACAACTAATCATTAAGTTGCATCAATTAATTGCTTAACCAGGATGGTGTGTGAGGGCACTTAATGGGTGTTGGCATAAAGGTGTAGGCTTAAGGGTGGATTGATGACATAATGGCAAGGGTGCTTGATGGCGAGGGAATTCAAGGGAAATGCCTCACTGGGGCTCACATGTCGATCATAGCGGTAGGTGGAAGTATGATTTCGTTGGCCTTGATCTACTGGGAGATCTATGATCAATATTTCTAATATTTTGGTTAGTATTTCTGGGTTTCATTCATCCTTCAACGCTCCTACATTCATGAGGACTATTGGTATTCACAACTTTGTGAGCGCAATTCGTAAGTTCCTTCTCTACCACAAACTCCAAATTACTGGGCAGGTTGGCACCTCTATTTTCCTTTACTATTTTTTTCATTAATAATGGATAGATGATAGAGATATATCATCTGCAAAATAACGTTTTCTTAATAAGAACAATAACTACTAATTTCCTTAAAATACTTTGTTAGACTTTTCATATTTTTTTCATTAATAATGGATAGACATATATCATCTAAGGTGCACTCTAGTAGCCTCAATTCATCTGCAAAATAAATTTTGTTTAATAAGATAGAGATATATCATCCGAGGTGCACTCTAGCAGCCTCAATTCATTTGCAAAATATTTTTTGTTTAATAAGAACAATAGCTACTAATTTCCTTAAAATACTCTATTAGACATTTCATATTTTTTTCATTAATAAAGGATAGAGATATATCATTTGAAGTGCACTCTAGCGGCCTCAATTCATTTGCAAAATAACTTTTTTTTAATAAGATAGAGATACATCATCTGAGGTGCACTCTAGCAGCCTCAATTCATCTGCAAAATAATTTTTGTTTAATAAGAACAATAGCTACTAATTTCCTTAAAACACTCTATTAGACATTTCATATTTTTTTCATTAATAAAGGATAGAGATATATCATTTGAAGTGCACTCTAGCAGCCTCAATTCGTTTTCAAAATAACTTTTGTTTAATAAGAAAAATAGCTACTAATTTCCTTAAAATACTCTATTAGACATTTCATAAATGACAAAAAACCAAATAAATTACCAAATTACTCTAAAACAAAAAGTAGCACGGAAAAAGACCCGAGCTTCCCTCGTGCACGTGCTACATGAGCCCTCCTATGCCCCCATCCCCCAGTCTCCATGGCTCCAGGAGGGGGCTCTGAGCCTCCCCCTCCTCCACCCTCAGATCTCTCGGCTTTCAAAAAAATGGTTGAGGCCTGTAACAAACGACCAATCTCAGCCTCCCAGGAAAAATTCATGAAGAAGATGGACGCCATCCCGACGGTAGATCTCCCAGCTAAAGAGCCATGTCGTGTTGCCCTAAACTTTGTTGAAAGAAGCATGATCGGACAATTCACTGGATTATGGCCTTCTCTAAGAGCCATTGAAGCGTTGATCCAGAGGAATTGGAGACCTCTTGTCTCAGAAGGTATCAAGATCCATTTTGTCGAGAAAGGTTACTATATCTTCATTTTCGACAATGCCGAAGACAAGAACCATATCTTCAGAAACGAACCTTATTTTATGGGCCCCTAGGGGCTGTACCTGAACCAGTGGAATCTGAACTTTGATCCAGCCCAAGATGTGTCGTCGACAGTCCTAGTCTGGGTTCATCCCCCACACCTTCCTCCGCACTGCTAGAGTCCAAAATCCCTAGAATCGATTGGGAATGCACTTGGAAAATACATTGGCAGAGAAGAAAGGAAGGATCAATACTCCTGTGTGCGAATCTATGTGGAGGTGGATCTGGAAATAGGGCTACCATAGGCCATCAATATAACAATGGAAGACTATACACATGTACAAGAATTGGACTACGAGCAGCTCCCCTTTAAGTGCAGGTATTTCCACAGCTAAGAAGGTTGAGGAGGAAGAAGGAAAGATGAAAGGGGAGAAATGGATGAAGGTCCATAAGCTAGTCACCTCAAAACAAATCAATAAGCCTCGCGAGAAAGGGACTTCTTCAGGAACCACAGTGACCAACACAGTGCAACCTTAAGGGACTGGAAACTCAACCCCTATTCTCATAGATTCAACCCCGAACCCCTTCGGTCCTCTCAACTCCCAGGAAGAACCCCGAGATGAAGCTCATGACTTGGCTCAACACGACCCCCCCCCAGCTCTAGCAGAAATCAATCCAGGTGATCTTCCCCCTCAATTAGAAAACAAAGTAGAAGGCTCTTCCTCCCCCTCTTATGCAGATATGATAAGAAAGAAACCTTCGGAAATGTTAGGATCATCAAAAGATGATACTTTCGAAAGACCATCAAAAAAAGCAGGAAGGAAATCCCTCAAAGAAGCAAGAGAGGAAGAAGCAAAGAGATAAAATATGCAGGGAAACCAACCCACCCTTGAAATGTCTATTGGATGAAATACCAAAGCCAAGCCACCCAAGGGAGGCCCCCCCTCTTCACATCCCAATAAATAATGAATCTAGTCTCTTGGAACTGCAGAGGCTTGGGGAGTCCTATGAAAATCGAAGCTGTGAAAGACCTGTTGAAGATAGAATTGCCAGAGATCCTCATGCTCCAAGAGACAAAAATAGAAGGGGAGGCCCTTCTATATCTTAGCAGAACGAACTGGAAAAGAAATCGTGGAAAGGCTATCAGTGCAAGGGGCACTTCTGGAGGGCTTGCCATGGTCTGGAATGAAGATCAGTTTCACCTTGAAAGCTCCTTTGAGACTCAGCACTGGATCTATACAGAACTCCAACACAAAACAAGTAAGATCTCCATTGCTCTATTCAATCTTTATGTCCCGGTCCAATTTGTTGAGAAAAAAGAATGTTGGCAAACACTTTCTGATTTTGTAGAAGCATAATCTCCCAAGAATATTATAATAGCAGGGGACTTAAATATAGTGCTAGAACCAAAAGAAAAATGAGGGGGCATAATCAACAGGGATCATATGTTCCCCCTTGTAGAGGATCTTATACAACAGTGGGATTTACTTGATATTAAACCAAAGAAAGGTTTATACACATGGACGAACAATGGAATAGGTGTTTCCCACATTTCTGCTAGGCTTGACAGGTTCCTGATGCAAAGCACACTCTTGTTGGAAAAGAAAGTAGTGACCTCCAAAATTCTCCCAAAAATTACTTCAGATCACAAGCCCATTCTCCTGCAACTAGATGAGGAAGAAGACTTATGCCCCATCCCTTTTAAATTCATCCCTCAATGGATTGAGCAGGAAGGGTTCATGGAAGTAGTTACTAAAGCCTAGTCCTCTCTGGTCAAAGGATCACCAAGCTTTGTTTGGGAACATAAATTAAAAACAACAAAAATATCTCTTAAAGAGTGGGTTAAATCCCCCTCTAACCCCTACTCTGCAAAAAGGAAAGAGGTTGTTCAATAGTTGGCAGAGTTTCAGATGGACATGGAAAGTTAGGACATAACCATTCAGAGTTTGGATAAGGAACAAGCTGCCCAACAAGTCTCTCACATAGCTTTCCAATATGAAAATGAGTACTGGAAATTAAAGTCTCAAAGCCTATGGCTGGCAGTCGGTGACCGCAACACAACCTTCTTTCATAGGCAATTCAGAGCTCGTCTCTCCCAAAATCATATCTTTGAAATCACTTTAGCTGATGGTACAGTCTCCAAAGTTTTTTCACAAATAAAGGTAGCAACAGAAAATCATTTTTAGAATCTCTACACAGAGGATGGAACAGGAAATGAAGGGGTCTCTGCCGACTTCCTTTCCCAAATGCCTCATCTTGTCAGTAATGAGATCAACAAAAGTCTCTTGAAACCTTTCATTGAGGAGGAAATCAACAAAGTTGTTTGGGATATGGAATCTGACAAAGCCTCGAGCCCTAATGGATTCTCCATTCACTTCTACAAATCTTGTTGGACAATTATCAAATCAGATTTAATGAGAATGGTTAAATATTTCCAACAAAAGGCCAAGGTGGGAGGCAACACCAAATCCACATTCCTCGCCTTAATCCCCAAAGAAGTCAACCCGGTCTCTTTTGACAGATTCAAACCTATATCATTGTGCAATACTTCCTATAAAATCCTCTCGAAGCTACTGGAAAATAGACTAAAACCCATTATGGGATAGCTCATTTCCCACTCCCAAGGGGGTTTCGTCAAAGGAAGGTAGTTCCTGGATAATGTGATTATTGTACAAGAAGCCATTCATTCAAGCCACCAAAGGAAGGATAAAATAATGCTTATCAATCTTGACATGGCCAACGCTTTCGATCGGGTCAAGCGATCTTTTCTCTACAAAGTGTTGCTCACTTATGGCTTCAACCTAGAATTTGTAAATCTGATCAAAGCCTTCATTGATAAGCCCTGGATCGGCCCCCTAGTTAATGTTCGACCTACTAAATACTTTCAAGCTTCAAGAGGGATAAGGTAAGGCTGCCCGCTATCCCCCTTCCTGTATATTCTAATGGCAGACTCCCTGAGTAGAAAACTGATAGCAGAAAGGAACATCGGAGAAATCTCAGGCATTCGACCAACAAAAGGAACAGAACAAATCAATCATGCTCTGATTGTTGATGATTCCCTTCTGTTGGGAGGAGCTTCCCTCCGGATAGCAAGGGATTTCAATGAGATAATTCAAAATTTCTACTGCATCTCTGGAGTGCTGGTCAACAAGAGAAAGAGTGTTGTGTATGGCTGGAACACGAATGAGCAAACCATTTCCAAAATTTCTCATATCTTGGGTTTCAAAGGATTTTCTTCCTGGGACAAAATCAAGTATCTTAGTCTTCCTCTAACGTTGGGAGAAAACAAACCCTCGCTATGGATGGAAGTAATTAGCAAATTCAAATCTAAAATTTTAGCCTGGGGAGGACAATGGCTTAACACTGCTGGAAAACTGATCCTCATCAAAGGGGTCTTTACTTCTCTCCCCTTATATCAGGCCTTCTTTCTTCTCGCTCCAAAGGCAATCACAGATCAAATCTCAAAGCTAATCATAGATTTCCTTTGGAGAGGAGGAAAATAAAATCAAAGAAAGTTCCACTTAGTCAATTGGGACATAGCAAAATGCCTAAAGAGTGAAGGAGGAATCCAAATAAGAGACCCTAGCCTGGCCAACATCACCCTAGGAGGTAAAATTCTCTGGCAAATGTATTCCAACAGAATTCACCTTGTCAGCCTACTCCTCCGGAATAAGTACCTCAAAGGAACTTCTTTGAGAAATTTTTAGAGTGACAACACCCCCAAAGGCACCCTTCTCTAGAACCTTTGTAGGAAATCCCTGGAATTCTTTAAAAAACAATTGTTCATAGTCCCCAGGAATGGAAAAAGAACATTTCTCTGGGCTGATAACATAATGGGAAATACACCTTTGGAAAACGCAGTAGAACTAACTGAAATTCATGAGTGGATCTCTCAGCTTAGGCTCAAAAGTTTAGCAGACATCTCGGCATGGGATCAAGACAGATTCTGGATGGAATGGGTATTCCCTGATCTGCCAGAGCACCTTCTACACCAGAAAAACCTCCTCCTCGAATCATTGATCGGGTCTTCTCCTGTAAGCCTCCATGAGGTCGATTGTTGGAGATGGGGGAAGACAGGAATATACACAATCACCCAAGGTCATGTTGCCCTGCAAGTCCAACGACCTCCTCTCCTCAAGCCTATGATTTTGAACCACGTCTAGGACAGCTACGGCCTCCCAAAAATCAATTTATTCACATGGGTGATTCTCCATAGGTGCGTGTTGACTGGAGAAAACCTCGAAAATAGGGGCATCTATGGACCACATCGATGCATCTTATGCATAAAGACTATGGAAAATTTAGACCGTCTCTTCGTAAATTGCCCATTTTCCCATTTAGTTTGGACGCACGCACTGCAAGGACTCCAGGTAATTACACCCATTCAATTCGTAGTCAACACTCTCTTTGAATATTGGCAAGATCGATATCCAAGAGCATTAAATAAAAATTCATTATGGAATCAGATCTAGTCTTCCATCCCCAAGTTCATCTGCTGGAAGATTTGGCTCGCAAGAAACAATCGTATTTTTAACAATACAACCCACTCTCCTCAGACAGTAGTGGCTAAATCCAAGGCTTACCTGTTGGAAGCTCTGAACAATCACTCGACAAAGCTTGACACCCCTCTCACTCCAGAGGAGAGAAACTTTATGGGCACCCTCTTGACTCAGGGTAAGACAAAGATCCTAGACCATCCTTCTTCAAACCCCTCTTGGCTCTTAAGAACAACAGATGAAGAATTCCAAGCATGGTGGAGAAAGAAAAACAAGGTAACAATCTTCTTCGACGACGCCTCCAAAGGGAATCCCGAGACAGTATGATGCAAACCCCCAATCCTTAGAATCGAGGTCCACATAGAATCTTTCAATTGCACCCTTAGAGTCTGACTGACTCTTTTATTTCCTCTCGGAAATTCTTTACACACACAACAACAATGTTTTTCCACAGGTCCTTATGAGTATGCCTGTGTGAACCAAAACAAAGCACCACTCAACTCCCCTGACCACGATAAAATGATCGCTCCCTTTTTCCTTATCGAGACTTTCCTTTTCAGGATTTTGGGTTTCGCGATTTCGCAAATCTTTTTGTCGAGGTTCTCGACCTTTCCACCTTCCGAAACCCGAAATGTCGATTTTCCCGAAATGCTTGGTCGCGTCCTCCTACACATCTATATCGCGTTTCGCGACTTCGAGAGTTCCAAAACAAGGAATCCCGACCTCTTTCCTTCACAACTGCCGAAATGCCGAAACCCAAAATGTTCAGCAAAAGACTGGCTTCTATCAGAACTTTACACCTTTTCAGAGTTTCGGACTTCACGATTTTGCGAGTCCTGATGTAAGGCTTCTGGCTCCCTAACCTCCACAAACCTCGAACTCTGAAACAATATCTCCAATGGGATCAACGGCTATAAGCCTCCCTTCGATTCGACGACCCACGTGATTTCAGACTTTCGGGTACCGGGAGTCCAAGACTCTTGATCCCAGAACACTGTCCTCTCGAGTTCTCGAACCCCAAAACGTCGAATTGTCGAAACGCCACTTCACACTATTTCACGTTTCGCAATTTCGGGGGTTCTCATGTGAAGTGCCTGAATTCCTGTCAACGAGAATGCCGAAATCTCGATTCCCGAAATGTCGAAATATCCTTCACAGTATCCCGGATCTCGCAACTTCAAAATTCTAAATGCAAGGGCCCAAGCTCCTTGTCCTCAAGACTTCCGGTATTCCGAATTCCGAAATGTCGAAATGATTTTCTTTTCCCCAGGATTTCGCAAACCGGAAGTTCAAAACTCTCAATTCCAAGTCACTGTCTCCTCGAGATATCGGATCCCAAAATGTCGAAATGCCGAAACACTCCTCCAAAGGTATTTCACGTTTCACAATTTCAGAGCTTCTGATGTGGAGCACTCTACTCCTTGTCAACGGGAATGCCGAAATGTCGATTCCTAAAATTCTGAAATCTGTCCTAGGCTATTCTTTTCACGATTTGGGGGTTAGAGTGACCAAGGGTTTTGGATTACATGTTGGTCTCGCAAATCCCAAGTCCCCAAAATTAATCTGACGCTCCAGTAGATCACGATCAATGGTCCACGTTGAATCCTGTTACCAGAGTGGTGGATTCGTCCCTCTTTATCCACCTTGTAACTTCTCTATATCTTACAGTTCTCGTGATTTCGGGACTTCTCCTCGGAGAATTCCGACCGCTCAATTTCTTCCTTGACAACTCCTTCAAAATGAACCAGTATTCTTATACTGGAACTCGAATCCTGCGAAATGACTTTGACTTCCCCCTTTGAACACTTCAAAGGCGTTAACCCTTCTGAGCTTTCTCTGGTAAATTCAAATCACAAAAGAACTCCTGCGCACACTCCTTGCGAAAATCTGTCAAATACTTCTGGGTATTTGGTCTCTTCGACTTCGTACTGCCTCGACAACAGTAGTCCTTCAATCCTTCCCTTAGTTGATAAGTCCTAAGACTTCCAACAGCCTACGCACTCCTTGCATGGCTTCTGTGCTTCACTTTCACTTTTGCTGAAATGAGAACAACGATATCTCTCCTGAGCTTTCAGAGATAAACTCTGAACCTTCGTCAACACACACCTTGCAGACGTTTCACTGCACTCCTTACAGGAAATTCTCTCACTCAAGAAGAGAAACAATTGAAACTCATTCTCTCTTTCTCTTAGACTTCAAACATTCAACATGAAATCATACCTACATAGCATAACATCACAACAAATGCATGACAGAGAGAATAAAACAACTGTAAGCAAACCATTCAACATGTACAAACAGAAAACATCATAACACCATGAATCTGAATTAAAGCTTCATATATTAATTCAAAGCTCCTGTACATGAGTTCTTCTTCTCAACTCTCTGCTACAACTCTCTCTTCTCTTGCTAATGTGCTTAATAATACAAAGATACAGAGATGAGGGTGTCTATATCTGTTTTCCCTCCTGCTCCTAAAACTGTCTAATCTGGAATTTAAATCTACCTACTTTCATTAACTACACATAAATGCCTTAATGTTTTACAGATGAGAGAAATCGCTCAAGATTTGTTTACAATATGTAAGTACATTTCCCTTAAACCATTACATTAATGTTTCAAAAATCTTTCAAAACATTCGCTGGTGGTCTTCCAATTGTCTTCCCCCTTCACGCTCGCTTGACTGCTTATGATGCTCCTGCATCACAGTAGGAGCTGGCGGAATTATCTATTCCCACGACGCTTCCCGTGTAGACAACTTCAGCTAGGGGTTAGGACAAAGAAAAAATAACCAAGCTGAAATCTTTGGGCTTTTAAAAGGCTTCCAAATCGCCCAGGAATATGAAAATAAAGCTCTTCAAGTTTCCGGCGACTCAGAAATTGTGATAAAAACAGTAAACTCGAAGGAGCATTTCGCCAATCCGGCCCTTAACAAGACTTTTCAGAGACTCTGGGGTTCTTTGCAAAGCTTCGCCTCCTTTGACATTTATCACATCCTCCACAGCTCGAACAAATAAGCAGACAAAAAGGAAAATGAGGGATGAATCTTGAAGCAAGGAATTTTCAGGAAAAATGAGGAGGCACCTGGATACAGTCCCATTCCGTAAAAGTAAGGTTCAATACCTGGAAAAAGTAAGAAATGAGAAGATTGTTTAATGGCAAAAGAAACAAAGACTATCTGTAATTTTGGTTGATTAGGCTTTGGCCCAACCACCTCATTATTCAATAAAATATAAACGTTCTAGTTAAAAAAAAAAAAGTAGCATGCAAAGATGGAGAAAATTGATACGAAGTACTTGAATGGACCACAATTCAAGAACAAAACACAGTGATATGCTTTCAAAATTCTGCCTTTTAGGAATTGCATCAATCTTCTAATAGTAATTTTAGTAAGAAAACCGACTCATAACATGTCCGAGATGGGGTAAGCAAAGCTTAGTTTATTCCAGATTCATCAACGAAAAATACAAATATATATATATATATATATATATATAACAAAAATAAGTTCAGAACTGTTAAGAATCGGTTCAGAATGGTTGTAAGCGGTTAAATTGCGACTAACTCTCCATTATTCTAACTCTCTCCTTCAATGGAGAAAGGATTTACATCCACACCTCACATCTCTCTAAACAATTCAAATTTGATCTTCCCAAGAGGCTTAGTGAAAATATCAACAACATTTTCACTAGTATTACAATACATTAAAGAAATGTCATTAGACTGCATCTTTTCTCGAACAAAATGGAATTGAGTATCCACATGCTTTGTCCTTGAATGATAAACTGGATTATTTTCCAACTTGATTGAGCTCTCATTATCGCATTTGATTATCGTAGATTTCTTTTGTTCTTCTCCAACATCTTGAAGTAGTCTTCTCAACCAAACAACTTCACAAATTGCTGCACACAACGCTTTATATTTTGCTTCAGTGGATGACAAAGATACAGTAGGTTGATTCTTACTGCTCCATGAAACAATCCCGGATCCAATGCCAAAAGCATAACTTGTAGTAGATCTTCAATCATCCGGATTGCCAGCCCAATCTGAATCTGAGTAACCTGTCAGCTCAACATCGAATGAATCAGTATACTTAATACCATAATCAAGTGTGCCTTTGAGATACATGAGTACCCCTTTCGTTGCATTCCAATGGATTTCTAGAGGTTTAGCCATGAACTTACTTAACACACTAACGAAGTATGCTATGTTAGGTCTGGTTGTAGTGAGATAGTTCGGGCTTCCCACCATCTGTCTATAAACTGTATCATTTACCTCCTTCAAACCATCATCGCAGTAAAGTTTCATGTTTTGTTGCATTGGAACATAAGAAACTTTACACTGATCCATTTTAAACCTCTTAAGTACTTCTCTGACATATTTACCTTGAGATACAAAGGTTTGATCATCATTTCTCCGAACTTCAAGACCAAGACAGTAATGTAACTCTCTGAGATCTTTCATTTCAAATACCTATGCCATCTGCTTCTTGATTCCACTAATTTTTTTTTTTTGAATTTCCTGTAACAATTAAATCATCAACATATAAGGAAATCAATACAATGTGCCCCTTTTCATCAAACTTGGTATATAGATTTGGATCACTTTTGCTCCTCATAAAACCCTGCTGAAGAAAGAATGAATCTATCTTCTCATACCATGACCTAGGTGCCTATTTTAGTCCATACAATGCTTTCTTTAATTTACATACTAAATGTTCCTGATCACTTTTCACAAACCCCTCTGGTTGAGTAAGGTAAACCTCCTCCTTTAATTCACCATTCAAGAAAGCAGACTTTACATCTAATTGGTGAAGCTTCCAATGGTGTTTTGTAGCTAGTGCAATTAACATTCTTATAGTGTTTAATTTAGCTACTGGTGCAAATGTTTCTGCATAATCAATGCCCTCTTTCTGTGAATACCCTTTTGCCACCAATCTAGCTCTATATTTGTCTATACTACCATCTGCTTTGAATTTATGTTTGTACATCCATTTACAACCTATGGGCTTTTTATCTTTAGGAAATTCAGTCAATTCCCAAGTTTTGTTTTTCATTATAGAGTCATATTCTTCCTCCATTGCTTCTCTCCACTCTTCATGTTCATTAGCTTCATTAAAACTCATGGGTTTTATGACATTTGAAATATTACTCATTAAAGCATAATATTTATATTTTTTAGGTGGACGAACTTGTCGTGAAGACCTTCTCAATTGGCTGGTGACTTCTTCTTCGTTTTGTGAAGATTCTTCTTCACTGCTAGATGTATCCATGTCACTTGGTGCCTTTTCCTGTTGTTGTTGTTTCTCTTCTTTGATCTCCTCCTCTTCAAGAAGTACCTACCACCCTTCATGACTGTTGTCTTCATTGTTTCCTTCTACATGTTCATGGAAGATTACATCTCTACTTGCAAACACTTTGTGAGTAGATGGATCAAATAGTTTATATGCACCCTATATTTACTATTTATTTCTCATGGATTTTTGGTCGAGCCTGCTTACGCAACCTCATAAATTTCATCACGGTTCATAGCATTTCGTTTCGCGTCAATAGCTTTAGCATCAAGCTTCTTCTTGTTCTCCTTTGGAATGTGTGCAAAATCCTTACACCCAAATATTCTCAAGTTATTAATTGTTGGTTTAGAATCAAACAAGGCTTCGAAAGGAGTTTTATGATCAATACACCTTGTTGGACTTCTATTATTTAATTAAACAATAGTGTTAATGGCCTCAGCCCAAAAAGTATTTGAAAGATTCTTACCTTTCATCATACTTCGTGCACACTCCACCAGAGTTATGATTTTCCTTTTTGCAACTCTGTTTTGTTGTGGAGTGTGGGGAACAGTAAATTGTTGTATTATTCCATGATCTTTGCAGTACTTGATGAAGTTCCTCAATATGTACTCTCCTCCTTGATCCGAGCGAAGGATTTTGATGGGTTTTCCTATTTGCTTCTCCACCATGTTTTTAAATTCCTTGAAGTATTCCAAAACATCACTCTTTTTCCTGAAGAAATAAATCCATGTGTATCTTGTGAAGTCATCAATAAACAATAAGAAATAATAAGCACCTCCTAGCAACTTTGTCTGTATTGGTCCACAAACATCAATGTGCACGAGTTCTAATAGATCTTTTCTTCTCCTATCAGGATTAGAGGGGAATTCATCTCTGTGCATCTTTCCTAATGCATAACCTTCACAAGAAGCATATTCGTTTTTCAACATAGGGAGACCTTCAACCATACATTGTTTTTGTAATAACAACAAATCATGATAATTAATGTGGCCATACCTTTGGTGCCAAAGAATTTATGTAGGCATAGTCGTAGAAGTTAAATCTTGATGATCCTTGCTAGTGACATCCAGTTTGTATAGGCCTCCAACTCTTACTCTTGAAACAACATTTATGTAATGATCCTGCAAGTCCTTCACTATACAATGTGTCTTGAAGAATTTGACCTTCAAATCCTCATCTGTAATGGTGGACACAAAAATAATTTTTTTCTTTATCACAGGGACATACAGAACATTGTGAATGTGTCTTGTAGTACCATTCGGAAGTGTTACTGGAATATCTCCATATCTCTTTATTTGATAAGAGCGATCATATCCAAGATAAATATGGGCACCATTATATGTTTCTTTAAAATTTGTATGCCAATTCTTATTACATGTCATGTGAATTGAAGCGCCATAATCAACAAACCAAGCATCAACATCATCAGTTTCAGCAGACAACGTAGCATTCGACACAAACAATTTGAGATCTTTTGGTTCAATATTTGGGTTTTCTTGTACAAAGCTTCTTGAATGTTTTCTATTTTTATGCCTAGCCTCGTCATCATTTTTCTTGTTATAACATTCTCTGGCAATATTCCCAATCCTACCAGAATAAAATCACATAGGTTCATTTCTATTCGATGGCATATCTTGATTTGGATTTGAAAATGACTTCTTCTGAAATTAACTTCCTCCTCGACGCCCTTCTCGTGGTTTCCCTTTAGGAAATTTCTTCTTTGTCCATAGTTCTAAGTCTTTCCCTTTAGGAAAATTCTTCTTTGTCCATAGTGCTAAGTCTGAATTCCGAGGCTTCAAATTCACACATCTCTCTTCCTTTTGCAACAATATACCTGTGAGTTCCTCAAAAGTGGGAGCTTTCTCCCTCGCTGCAAGGCCTGTTATAAACATTTGATAGTCCTCTAGCATCCCATTTAGGGACATTGTTACAAGATCATTGTTTGACACTTTTTCTCCTATATCTCCCAATTTATCTTTCATTTCCTTAATTTGCCCAAGAAAAGTACCTCTAATATCTAGAATTATGCTATCTTTAATAGACATTCTCAACAATACCTTGACTTTGTTCTCTCTCTTATCCCAATCTAAGATCTAAGATTGTTGTCGTTGTCACGCCTGCAGCCGCATCGGGTTGCGCTTCATCTCCTTACGTGATCGTCCATCCAATTTATTGGCTTCGTTGAGGTATGTTTCTGCCAATGGATTCGCCATCCTTGCAAACTCCTTTATACAACAAGCACACGCCTGGTCAAGTGAGCAAACTCTTTAAAGAAGAAAACACACGCCTGGTCAAGTGAGAAAACTCTTTAAAGAAGAAAACACACGCCTGGTCAAGTGAGCAAACTCTTTAAAGAAGAAAACACACGCCTGGTGAAGTGAGCAAGGAGCAACGATCTACTGAGCAAGCAATCGAACCAGTGATTTCTCCTATCGTAGGGATGCTCTTCCAGAATTGTTTTAGCAGCGATCTTCTCCAGGAAGCATTTAAATTTTAGCAGCGATCCCGATTTCAGGTTACTTTTCAAGTTATACAGTGATCTGATTTGTTCTGATTGCAGCGAACTCAGATATAGACAACGATCCCAATGATCACCGCTCAGATCACAATTTAAAAGCGCAGACCAGATACTCCACGCCCGCTCCACGTTCAATAGGAAACTCTCAACAGTCCTCTCATGTAGTGAATATCCAGTAGCGGAGACCTCCTTCAGCACCGATCTCCACGGTACCCCACACAACGATCTTCCACAACAAGCAGCGATCGAACCTGGGCAGCGGACTCAATTCACCCGCCTCTCTACGCAGCAACTATCTGGCTCTGTCACGTGCCTCTCCACGCAACATGCAAAGGAACAAATCACAGTCACGCAGTCGCGCGCCTCTCTCCTCCCTCAGGCTCTGATACCAAGTAAGAAAACTGACTCATTACCTGACCGAGACTGGGAAGCAAAGCATAGTTTATTCAGATTCATCAATGAGAAATACAAATATATATATAACAAAAATCGGATCAATGACTAACTCTCCATTATTCTAACTATTTTTGTCAACAAACTATAAAATTCATTGTGGAAGCATATTCCACAGTGGTCTTCCAAGATGAACAAATCAAAATCAAAGATGTTTGTATGCCTTCTTATTTGATCCAGCCATTTATTAACATTATAATAAGTGGATCAAAGTCATAGAGATACCCAACAAGCATTCAACAAGTTGCTTGAGGTTGTCTTTTTCCATTTTTTTAAATTCAAATATCACTGATATATAGAATGCATTTACCTAGGGATTATACGTCACCTAACTCAGCTATCCATACCTTTCTTGTGAATCATAAGATGCATGAAACATGAACGATGAGACTCTAAGAACTCCTAGCAATTGGAATAATAAGATGCTTGAAACATGAGAAGCCAGACTCCAAGAGCTCCTAGCCAAAGGGATTCTTGAAAAGGGTCCCCTACTTTGGAGCTTCAATGCCAAGTCGCACATAACCTAAAGCATGCAAACCAAAGTAGGTAAGATCGTTGCCCCCCCCCATGTGGTTTAGTGAAAGGACATGCAACTATGAGGAAGAAAGCTTGCTTTATGAAGAACATGTGGCCGATATTGTCTAAATTATTATTCATAACTGACCTTTACAAATATACATGGATGATAATAATAATAATAATAATCTATTTTTAAGGTCACAGCCAAGCCAACACACTAAATTGGTGTATGAGACCCCTTTGTTTATGGGACAAGGGACCCCCTCCGCCCAGAGATTTGACTGGTAAAGTCTACGAAGGTATACATACCCTACCCCCCTCTGGATTTGAACCTGTGACCTCTTAAGAGGAAACACATGCTCTTAACCATTAGGCCCACTCAAGCTGTATAATTCCACGTGTAGTGTAGATATTGTATTTTAATTTAATTAATTTATTTTTATTTAAATTTAGTTTAATTTCATAACATGGCTAAGGGCTTGCACAACTTGCACGATTTTTTGTTTGAGAATTACACATTTATCAATTCTGCAAGGTAGTTGATTATTCCTCGTAGTATTAGACGACATTCAATTTCTCCTTACTAAGAGTACTCGAGGAGGCATGTAGCATGCTTTATATCTATTCGTACATCTTCTTAAGCTTCGCTAGTTTTGTTATTTGATGAGTCTGAGATTAGATGTCGGAGAACTGGAGTCTAGGTATTTGTAAGGTCGATTTTATACTTGTTAATAATATTCACTGGTATGCAAATGAAGTTGGTAGAACTGGGTTCTGGGAGCTGCCACTTTTTATTTTTCTTCCCACAGATGGAAAAACCTTTTGTTACTTTTTATTTTTCTTCCCATAGATGGAAAAACCTTTTGCCACTTTTTTTTCCAAGAAGATGACAAAACCTTTTGCCACTTCGACAGTTGGTTTGAAGTAGATGGACTTTAACTGGCTTATTTATATATAAAAGAATTACAAGGGTGGAACTGGAGTACTAAGAGAAATAGAAGAATTGGTAGAGTAGAGTACTAATTACAAACGTTTCGGATGTAACGGTAATGTAACGATAATTGGTATGAGCGGAGTATTAATTACGCCGAAAGGCGTATATTTATTGGAGATGGGCACAATTAATGATCTTTTAATCTTAAATTTTAATCTGATGGTTATGCATTGAAGATGCTGGTATATTCTTAGTCATCCTCCAAAATCAATGGATCAAATTTATTGTTGATAACTTCTTTGCATTTATAAATGCATCTGTTACCCTGTTTACTTTTTAACATTTACCTAATCATATTAAGAAATTACTGTAACATCATATGATTGCCACGTTTAAATGATTAACTTTTGAAATTCTTCAGAGTTTAATTATATGGCTCAGTTAGAATTTCATTATATAGCTGGGTTTTATTTTAAAATGAGAATTTTTTTATTGGCCGTAACTCTTTCGGCGTTCACCAGCTGCAAGTTAGCGGCTGTGCTAGTTACATTTCAGATGTAATGATAATGTAACGATAAGTGGTACATTTTGATAAGAATATTTGGACGGAGATATAATTGAAAATTTAGGGAGAGTAATAAGTAATTTTTTAATTTAAAATATATAATATGATTAAGAAATTGTTATATTTTATATAAAATAAATATATCAAATTTAGTTATTTATTTGGAAATTGTGAAAATTATATTTATTTATTTATTTTATTATAAGAATTAGATATACAAGTTTATGGATAGCCAATTAATTGGTCAGCTTAGAGTTTATTTCTTATTTAATTATTCAAAATTTTAAATTATTTTATGATATACTTCAACTCTGTCTATTTTTAGGAGTGGACGATTTATTCATGCATGTATAGTTTGCTTTCTTTTGTTCAAATCATGAATTTTCCTTCTTTGTCAAATCTGAGCAATGTTTGAAAAATAGGATCCCAGAACATACCGTTAGATCTATGACCTTATAATGAACACTCCAGATTGACTACGAAATTACAATATTTTACAAGGTAATTTTTCAAAAAAATATTTCGCTCGAGGGCTCGTTGGCCCCATGCCCCCTAGTTGGGGAGGGGGGGCGTAGGTCCCCAGTCGGGGAGGGGGGGAGTAGGTCCCCTTTCATTAGGGGGCTAGGCATACCTACATATAAATCAATGAGATAATCAGGCTCCACAACCAACAAGGAGAGCTTCATTAAGAGAAGATAGGTAAGAAAGTCTCAATTGTATGTGTTCCATGTAAATTGAATATTTCTTATGTTATAGTTTGTGGTTAAATTGATGAAAATTTCTGCGTAAACTAATTGGCATGGTCCTCTAAGTTTGCAACCTCCGGCAAATTACACATACACGGGCATTCTCTTCTTCATCAATATTCGACAACTAATTGGCATGGTCCTCTAAGTTTGCAACCTCCGACAAATTACACATACACGGGCATTCTCTTCTTCATCAATATTCGGCATGGTCCTGTAAGTCTGCATCTTCCTTCAAATTATACATACATGAACATTCTCTTCTTCATCAATATTCGACATGGTCCACTAAGTTTGCAACCTCCTCCTACAACTTATATATACAAGATCATTCTCTTATTCATTAATATTCTTCATGAATACAAAGTTTCAAGAATATGTATTTATGTTTTTTTTTGACAAATCAATGTTATAAATGTTTTTTTATGCTACTAGCTGATACAAAATCTAGTGAAACACTTATAGCACACTAGGCAAGGACTAGCTACTTTGCAGTGATTTCCCTTGTTTTTCTTGCCAATACTTAAGTGAGATCTCCATAAACCCAACCAAAATGTCTGCATTACAAGCATATGCTTAGAATCTTACAACTAACATTAATTATTTGTTGACAATACGAAAGTCTTCAATGATCGAAGCTTCTGAAAATTTGAATTTCTCCTATTATTGTAAATTTTTAGTTTTCACGGCTTAAAATTTCATAAAGTAGCTCCTTAGCTTTGCTTCCAAGCTTTTATTGTGAAATTGCACTTAAAAATATTGGAAAATTATAATTAAAAATATAAATATTATAAAACAGAGATTAAAATTAGAAATATTGCAAAATTAATTAAAATATATATTTTTTTATAAATATGAAAAATATAAATATTATTAAAAAAATGTAAAGTTAGAGACATTGCAAAATTAATAAAAGTGAAAATATTTTACAAATATGAAAAAGGAAAAATTAATTTAAATATTTTTTTTACAAATATTAAAAAAAATATAGATATTATAAAAGAAAGGCGGAAAGTTAGAGACATTGCAAAATTAATGAAGGGGGGAATATTTGACAAATATGAAAAAAGATTTAGGCGATATTGGGGATAATTCTAACTTGGAGTATCAACATGATTGTACATCAAGAAAACCCGTGGAACTTTGAACTATCTACAAGTATCAAAGCCATCCTCCAAGTGTCATTCTTTACCTAGAGATTCAAAATCTATGTGCAAATTCTCATAGAGAATAAATTAAACAGATTTATCAATAAATTTTCTTTGGTATTTTGATGAGGTGCTATGAATTTATAATTAAAGTTAAAGCAAAAACTATTGCACATTCAGATAAATTAACAATGATGTTCTAGGATACATAACAATTGGGTGTTTTCCCTAGCCAAATGTCTCATGGTATGAAACATGTGGTAGATGTCTATACTCTTTTTTCTTTCATGCATTTACAGATTTTTTTTGTGTAGATACCAAGTTCCATCAGTACCAATCCCCTCTCACCAGGAACCCTATGCGTATGCGTTCTGTGACTTTCTGCTTTCTTCATTGCTTAAAGACAGATAAATTTCTTACCGTGAAAATGTTAATAAAACCAATGTACAGATAGAAATCTAGTCTGGTGATAGATTTCCTTACAAGTATGATATAATGTCCTCTTTTAATGCTAACTCCTAAATAATAAAGCAAATACTTTAAACACTATTTTTCATGAGTTAGATGTATTCTTCATTAGGCTAGATGAAAAAACTAATTCGCCAATAAAATGTCTTTTCATATAATACTTGTGAATTTTTGAAATTATATATTATTTTTAAGAATAATGGTTTTAAGAATAATGGAAGGAAAAATCAAAGTATTTACATGTTTGTTTGGAAACATAAATATTCATTTAATTAAAAAAAAAAAAAAAACTAAAACTATTAAAAACATTTATATAATAAAAAATGATTATTTGAATTATGTAATAAAATTTTAATAAAAATTTTTTTTATCAAATGATAAAATAGAAAAATATTAATTTTATATAATTTAGTTAGAAATGATAAAAGTTTAATTTGATTTTTATAATAAATATTTGTAAAAATTAGATTAAAATAGATAAATATTAATTTTATATAATTTAGTTAGATATGATAAAAGTTCAATTTGATGTTTATCATAAATATTTGTGAAAATTAGATTAAAACACATGAGAAGAAGTACCTTTGTCACTTTAACAAATCTATATATGTAATAGAGATATTTCATAGGTGGCCTAGATTACTTCTTGGGAAGTTTGATGTTTTCCCAACTTCCCTTCTCACAAGAAAATAAGTGATTCATGCTTGACTGCAATAGATGGCACAAAACTCATGCCACATAGATTGCTCTCATGCTTGAAATGTGTGCAACCAAGCCCATGCATTCAAACTTGCACATAGTGATGACACTTATACAAAGTGGTGGACTAGCTTGACAATTGGTTGTGCATTGTGAAAAGGCATCGAATAAGTGATAGATCACTTCAAATACCGACAAAAATCCTGTGAAAACTCTCCAATGCGATCATGAGAGGGAGAAACTCAACGATGTTGCTATTGTTGGTTGTCAGTTTAGTGGTGGAAAGCTTTACTAAGTATGATTGTTGTTTCCTCCTTGGAGGTTAGGTTTGTTATGACAAGGATGAAGATGGAAGATAATAATTGAGATTCATTAATGATAGGATGGATTCCAGGTTTGGACCGTATTGTAATTTCATATATGGTAGTTTCAAAGCATTGTCCCATATTATGAGGCTTTGTGAATTGATTGAGTCTCTATCAAGGATTTTGTTGGTGTTGCTTATTGCAAAAATGAAATTAGATGGTTTAAAGATTTTTCAATTGAATTAAGTCCTAAATTCATCTTTTAAGGTAAAGTTTAGCTTTATCAACTTTCGTTTTCCTTTACATTGTTCTCTGCAAGGTTTCAAGTTCTAAGTTCTAGTTCTATGTACGAGCTTTTATTTTTTTTCACGTAAATTGGCATTTTAGGTGGCTTTAGGCTTTTCTTTAAGGTGGAAGTTGAGGTTGGGTTACAACTTGTGGTTTTTGTGGCTGTATTGTTCTTCTTTCGCAATATTTAACTTATCCAAGACTTGATCTTGTTATTTTTCCCTTCCATTTGCTTCTCATTTGGAATTTTTGGCAGACATTTTGAGTTTTTTGTCGAGTCATGTTAAATTTGCATTGATATGGCTTATTTTCAGTGAACAAGGATTAATTTGAAGACTCTAGTGACTTGTAATGAAGTAGAGCTTGTTAAAAGTTGGTGTGGGATGTTGTTGCACTAGGCATTAATACTACTTTTGCAACATGGGTTGTTGTTGTTGTTGCAATGGGGGGCATACTTGTTGTGATTAAAATTTATTCTAAATAGCTAGTTGTTCCTAGTTCAATGAGCTATTAGAGTAAATAAAATAAATTGCTCAAGTTGTCCCACTGTGCATGATTATTGCCTCTATAATATTTGTATATCAACTTCCTGAGTCCCCCTAGTTGCATTGCAATTTTGGCATTCCAGAGAATTCAAATAGATCTTATATTACAAAGAACTAAAGAAAATAAAATTTAAGAAATGATAAGGAATGCCATGCCCTTTGAATTGATTACCTTTGTTGTTCTAATATCAATCCCATCCCTTCGTTCAATGATTATTTTCACAATTTAATCTATCAACCTGGTACCTTCAATATTCTCTTAGCAATGCATATTCAATCCCATCCCTTCATTTGGTGAACACAATGCCCTAACTTTCCTTTGCCTCTATTGAGCAATCTTATATGTATGATCTCCTTGAGAGTGCTCCAGGGCAATGGATTTTCATTGCATGAATCTTCATAAACTCTATAGATTTGGTTTGGGTTTTCCTAGTAAATGTTATTTTGTTAGGGATTTTCCCCCACTGTATTTGATCTTATTTTGGGCAAATGAGTTTACCTAGTTTGACTTTTGGCATTGAAAAGCTTAGTGGTTAAGGTCATTCACGCATGATTAGAAATGGGTATTACAAGTGTAACAACTCGATTAGGAGTTGAGAAGATGAGGATGAAGCTAAGCATGAATGGAGCTATGAGATTCCCCTATATAATTAATTTATTGAAAAAGAGATTATAATTTATTGTAAAAGAGAAATTATAGCAAAAGGAAACTTCCAGAAACTTTTCTTCATTCGGAAATCCACCCCACAACCTTTTGCGTGAAACTCGAAGCACTCAACCACCCCCATTTGACGCTAGTAAGTTTTTTATAATTGCAATGTCAATTCCAATAGAATTAAGTTAGGTGATTTTGAATTCCATCAAAAATAATATTTTCTCCATTAAAATAGAGTAATGGTAAATTCTAGCAAAATAAACCTCCCATACAAAATTCGTTATAACAATATTTATCCTTAATACGATATTATACGTCTGGTGCCGTGGTGTAGTTGGTTATCACGTCAGTCTAACACACTGAAGGTCTCCGGTTCAAGTCCGGGCGGCGCCAATTTTCATTTTCTAATTTTTTTAGACTTTTCGCTGCAAGTTGCAGCGCAACTGATGGATGGTGCGGATCAGAAAAAGAAAAACCTGTGTAAATTGTACTGATTTACGAGAGAAAAGTAGGAAACTGAGCGATAGAAAACTGAAATAGGGAATAGATAATAATAGTACTGATGGATCATCCCAATCAGAAAAAGAAAAACCTGAATAGGGAATAGATGATGATAGTACTGATTGTAAATCGGATCAGAAAATGGCTTCATGATGATAAGTGTACTGTGTGAGAATGAAGTCTGAATCCAAGAGAACTGGAGTTCACTATCATAGCAAGTACTACCGGCTAGCCATAACTTTCCCCATGTTTCCATCATAAGTTTGTCAAACCCCCTTGACAATACATTTTTGTGCAAAAGAGATCACATGGATGCAGTTGGTGTCAAACTTGTGGGCTTGTTCTCTGCCAACTTTATTTTGCACTCCCTGCTTATGGGGATGAGCATATGTTACAGTTCCTGTGGACATTCAGGAGAATTAGTTTATTTTCCATCTCCAGGTGCTTCTTTCCATCCAATGTCTGAAATTACTGATTGTTCAAATTTTACATCCTATCCATTTTTCTTAAAGCTATTTCGATGCATCTTGCAGAAGGCAAAGTTATGGTCGTTGAAGGAAAATAAAATTTAAACATGCTTGGAATCAAAGGCAGATACAAGTCTTCACCTCCATGCGGAAACTTAATGGGTGAATTTCTCAATTTTGTTGGTGCCGTTGACATAACGTACCGTGTAGGATGGGTTCTGGAAACATAGGATTTTTTTTGTTTGAATGCATTGGTCCTTCCAAACTTTCTCCGTATTCATTACCAATACAAGCATTTTCTACGGACTTCTATTCACAAATAGAGCTGAAAGAATTATTTTCACACGTTTTCCTTTTCATGACATCAAGTGCTCGAGTTGAGAAAGCCTTTATGGGAACATGCAGAAATTCATCTTATCTCAAGGCCATTACCTGTTGCGGGATGTTGCAAATTGTGTTTTGGAAATGTTGGTTATGGTAACTTACAGCCGCCCTTTGGCTAAGCTGCCACACTATGAGGGACATTTCTATGCTGTCAAAATCACACAGTGCTAGCACCTGGCTTCATCTGCACAGACTCGGGAGGTTTTGAATTTGACCCCTGATTACTTGCTGCTAGACCACACAAAATCACACAGTGCTAGCACCTGGCCTCATCTGCACAGACTCGGGAAGTTTTGAATTTGACCCCTGATTACTTGCTGCTAGACAACATATCCTTGGGCACATTTTTTTTAATCCTTTGGAACGTGGTCAGTAGAAAAATCTGTTCTCTGATATCTTTGTCCGTCAATTTTGTTTTCTTGAATGGAGTTGCATTCCTTGTGATAAAGGCCACACAGTATTTACCTGATCAATTTTGTCTTCGTGTCCTAGGGTACCTGGCTACTAGCTTCCTTTTCATCCATTCCTCTTGTAATGTGTATATAGTTTCACAGAACCAGATTTTCTGACAATAGAGTCCCGAGCCTTTGTTGGACTCAAGTGAGCATGTATTTCTTGGAGTTTTTCTGCAGCACACTGTTTGACATCAAAATCCTCATATTCTTTCAGGTCTCTTTCTTTCCTATTCGATTGTTTTCGCCTGTTTTAGCCTTAAGGTAATGGTGTCTCCTAACATAATGCTTGATTGGTTGCAGGTGAGTATGTTTGTTTATTCAGCCTTTCTTTGGGGCACTTCTCCTGTTTTTAAGGATGGTACTCAGGCTAAACTCTAGATTCTGCAGGGCACAAGATGAGGTCAATAACTCATGAATAGATCATATATAGCTCATCAACAATCGGCTCACTAAGAGCATACATGTCACAAAGTAGGACTTGAACCTGAGTGGGGAGGATAACAACTTTCCCTCACAACCACTCGAGATAAACCCAAATAACACATACATCATATTCTAAGAATCTTTCAATTAGTTCACAACTATACTTTTCCATCATTAATTTATAGATCAGTTCTTGATTTCCATTTTACTGTGGTTATTAGCTGTCATGACCTCAGATATAAAACCCTTCAATTCTATGTTGACAGGTCCCTTTGGCTTTATGCCCTCTTCAGCGTCTTATAACCTTCGTTTGTATTTTTTTTCTGTTGTTCCCGTTTCCTCTGGGCAGTGATTTGACTGCTTAATCTACAGATGTGTACATATCCTACTCCTTGTAGATTCGGACTCATGACCTCCAAATAGGAAACACATATTCTTAACAGTTAGGTCCATTCAATCTACTCACATTACTTTGTTATATTTATTCTGATTTTTGTTGTGTGATCTAATAAAAAAGACTGTAACCCCATATCCTCATCAGACTCTTTTTCTGGTTCGTGTTTCCTTCTCTTCTTGTTTTGGAAAAGCTACATCAGGAGCAACTTCTGTAGCAGTAGCGACTGGGGCTGCAACAAGTGCAAACTTACATGGATCCTTCAGATACTCCTTAACTTTCTCAACTTGTGGGAAAGAATAATAAGTTGCAATAGCTAGAACATTCTTATAATCATTGACGATGGCATGTGGAGCAGTTGCTCATGAATTGTAACTGACTGGCAAAGAAAAAACAGTCGCATAAAAAATACTAGCAACAGGTTTCTCCATTAAATCGTCCTCTTTAAGATCAAGAGCTTCGGGAATACAAGTACCCCTTCTTCCACTAGAACTTTATCTTGTGATTTGTATCAATCAAGGTGTTGAGTCCCTTTGTACAACAGATATCTACATGAGTTTGAGCACATTCATAGAGATTTTAAATTTAATATAATTATAGAATATTGCAGTGCTATATTACAGTGCGTTCACTCGCCTCGAGAGCAGAATTACAGTAGCATTCTCACTCAAGATTTCTGTCTTCAGATATAGTCTATCACTAAGGGGAGGACCCACCATGAAAATGATAGAAGTTTGCCAGACTCACATTAAAATCTGTTATATTCACACCACAAATTTGGTTATTGTTTCGACACCGCATCAACTAAATGCACATAACACGATGGATTTACAAACAGTATACAGTGGCTGTGAACTCAAAGCTTTGCTCGGCGACAGGATGGCCTTACACTATGAAATAAGAGCTCCTTATATTTCACGCCCTTTCAAGGCTCTCACATCTATCACGACCTTCAGGAAAAATTGGTTCATGGAACAATCCAGTAGGGAAACATTGTATGAACTTCAAAAACTATGGAAATAGACTGCTGCACTCATGTACCTTGTTTCCATATAATTCGTAGATGCTTACTATCCGTCTCAACCGCCTATTAACTCTTAGAGATCTTGACTCACTGTCTATAGCTAGAAAAAGACGTGAAAATAATTTCAAAAGATTCTTGACCACAAGTTTCATGACGACTAGCTATACATCAATAGACTTTATCTTAAATGATTAAGCTCAGCTTTTCGTACCCTGGATTTTTCTGCACAGTTCTATCCCACCATGGGGGGCCGACGAAAAGGCAACCGTTTTGATTCTGTAGGTACTCTCTGGATTTCAGAGTTCTGTAAAGATTTCCACATGCACTGGCTTCTTGCTGCACTCTTTCTGCTTTGAACAAACGACATTTCATAATTTGGTATATGTCCACATATATTTCCCATTTCCTGAAGCATATGCTTGTTGTTGCTACAATTCAAATCAACATGGATAGGGATTTATGGAGCTATTTGATTTGAACCATGAGGAGTCTGCATGGTGTGAAGGTTCTCACACTTGGAACTTCTGAAGGCACAACATCCCTGCCATGATCAATTGATGATGTTGTGGACGTATATACTTTAGAAGATCAAAATACAAAAATCCTCAAATATTCTCTATCCACTAGAACTGTTGTCTCGACTGACAAAGATGTTGCATTTTTTTTTGTAGATATCATACCAGAAGCTGTGAATGCCTTCACCACCACACTGAGTTTTTGAACTAGTAATGACTGTGCCTATGCCTTGGAGTAGGTGCATCACCCTTGTATTAATTGGTGCCATTGTTGATCATTTAATCCTTGGTACTTGTGTGAAAAGTGCAATTAATATTGCAACTGTGCTATCAATGAAACATGAGTTTTCTGAGCAGCCAATGATGTTGGCCTACATGGCCCTATGGTACGACTAAAACTATTGTTACAATCACAGTCCTTGGCTCAATTGAATAGGTTGTGGAAGTGGAGTCCGTGGTGTGACTAAGATAGCTGGCAGAAATAATTGCACCACTAGAAGAGGTTGTGTAATTGAAGTTGATAGTTTCACTGGAGCCGGTTGGTCCCCTTGGTTTGTTAATGGCATAATAGAGATGAGGTAATCACAGGCATGGGGTCTGCCCAAAAAAGAAGCCTTCTCCAACTCTGGGACAATCGGAGTCTCATTGAACAATCGTAATTTCTGATACATTAAAAAACAGTCCCAATCAAGTAACAATATATCCCAAAAAAAAATAACCCCAAAAGAAAGTGCTTGAAGTACATTGTTCAAAGTTAAAAGCACCATAATCAAGCTTCTTGTTAAAAAGAATACTGCGTAATTATAAAAGGGGGAGATAAACCAACTTATCTACTACAGCTTGCATTTCCATTGCAAGTGACCATTAGGCATCTATTGCTTTTATAGCCAACGATGCATTTTTTATATTAAAAAAAATTGAGTTAAGAGATAAAAGATTTCCTAAAATTAAAAGTGCAAACCAAAGAAGGAAAAAAGTTAGGTTTACTAAAAGTAGAGAATGTTTTGTTTGGGAAGTGAAGAATAGTTAGAAATTTGTCCTTTAGGGGTGAAGAATAGTTATAGAAATTTGTCTTTTAGGGGTGAAGAATAGTTATAGAAATTTGTCTTTTCAAAAAACAATGAGGTAATTAGTTTGTAAACATTCATTTTCACTCAAATTTAAATGCACAAACCAAATGATGTCTTCACGTTTTTAATGTTTACTCATAGAGTAGGTCAACAACTATTACCAAATCTAGAAAACCGTGAAAATGCAATTATATTATCTAAAATCTTCAAATTTAAATGTACAAACCAAATGATGTCTTCAAGTTTTTAATGTTTACTCATAGAGTAGGTCGACAACTATTACCAAAACTAGAAAACCGTGAAAATGCAATTATATTATCTAAAATCTTAGGAGTTCTTTGTCCTCTCAGGAGTTCTTTGTCATTGAAAGAAACATAAAGTTAATTATTACTCTAAGTAAACATTTTCATTTATTCTTACATAAAATGCTAATTAGTTTTTAATTTCTAAAAGTCTTCTTTTTCAACTTGAACACCCTTAAGTTATTACTTTCACTTATTATTTACAAATTATGATTTTCTTATGGGGAGTGATGAGCCACCAGGGCTTTGTACCATGGGTTGCAGAGTACTTGTCACTCTGTTGCGCCCTGTACTGAGTGCTCTGAACTCTCTTTCGGCCCAAATCCTCCTTTGTGTGAACATAGCTCTGATCTTTGTGTTTTTCCCTCAAGCGCCTTTGTGTGTGGCGCTAGATCCTTGCATTATCCTCGTGTCTTTCCTTTGTTATAGGCATTAGGCCCTTTCCTTTCATTCGATCGAATACTATAACCTTGTGCTAACTCGCAGTTGTTAGCTCCTTCAAACATTGGCGCCCCTCTTTTAACTTGTCACAGGACCGAGGACTATGACCAAGGGATCTATTGCAGGGGGTTGAGTCCTCGACTCAGATCCCGAGGCAGAGGGGTGCCACAATAAGCCACACTGCAACACACGTCTATCCATTCAATCACATGTCGAAATTGTGGGGGGGTGCCTCTGTATTAACCCATGTGCTAGTTGAGCACCCACAATTTTTGTGGAGCGTTGATCTCCTTTGTGAACGAATGGTTGGATCGACCTTTATTCCAATGCACGATCATTGTTGATCTTTTCAGTGATCAACGATGGATCTTATACCACACCTTTCCTTTTCTAAAGATCATTTTCAGTCGTTGATCCCTCGAACTGGGGTTCTACACCATTGATCTTTTTTAACAATCTATCTCATCCGTCGATCTAGAACTAAAACAAATGGTCGCGACTTAATTGAGATACGATCCAGCAATCGCAATCCTTTGGTCGCAAACAATGAGAATCTCCCTCTAACTTTGATCCAAAGGCTGCTATTCATCAATAGAATGATCCGATGGTTCATGATACCATTATTCAATCTATCATCGTTGATCCAATCTATGATCAATGGTTGATATTCTCCCTCACAGGTAGGACACACACTTCCTCATGCTTTCGTTGCATACTAAACCTACATTTCAAAATAACGTATGAAACCAACTAGAATTATGTTGATATTCGAACTTCTTCCACACCCTACACACAAAGTGGAATTCGAGCTCTGTCCACTCATGATTCTAAACAAACTTAAAACCATCAATTCATTTCGATCTATTCTTGGATCAAATTCATTGGTTCTCTCTACTCAGAGTTGAGATTCTTAACACAGATAAGCCCTAGAACCTGCAAAAACAATTTACAAAGAACCTCTTCGACTAGTGGAACTTATCAAACCCTATTATCGATTATAAACTCAACAAATCGTCACAAAGTTACAAAAGACATGAAATCCACTCAAACACACAGGAATAATGACAAACTCATTGTCTCTATTAGTTCATTTAATGTACATAGCTTTACATAATGATTTCTGCCTTTTGGTCCTAATTAAACCTTTCATTGGCCTCTATTTTCCCTTTTGGCCACAATCGGCCTCTTCTGCACACACACCTCTCTCTTCTTGACTCCCTATTCTTATCCTAAATTCTCAAATGCCTCAGGATTACATATTTAGAATCAAAGGACTCTGAAACTAGAATTAGTTTAGATCCATAATTTCCCCAACTAGCCAATCCCTAGGATCTCCTAGATCCACAAAATCCTGAAGAGATTCTACATCTCATTCCTAATATCTCTCTAGATATTTACAACTCTCTAAATTAGATTAATAAAAAAGATTTGATTACAATTAATCACTCTCAACCCAATCCTATACATGTTTTCTAGAATCGAACAAGAAAACATAAGAATTTCACAATAATTTAAATTAAGGAACCAACTCCTTTAGTAAAACTCAAAGACCACGTAGGCCTAAGCAACACGGTTGAATTCTAGAAGAAAAAATGCTCTTGCATCAGACCCCCAAGGTTGAAATTTTTCATGATCTCCTGATCATGTATCTTCAACTGCTTCACTCGTCCTTGAATTTATGTCGATGTTGTCACATGCTCCGTTGCATGTGTCGTTCTCTGTTGTCCTCCATCTTCTAGGATTCCAAGTTTTGTTATGTTGTTGCTCACAATGTTGACTTCCCTGCTTCCTCATCTCTGGTTGAGATTTTTCAGGATCACACATCCTATTTTGTTGTTTACCAGTTACCTTGTTGATATAATCTTTCTCAGCCAATTGCAGTTTGTGGTTGACTACACTTCTCATTTCATGGTATCCTCATCTAGACTTTTTCATCATCAACTTCCACAAACCATCTATTTCAGTGTCCAACTATGTTCTATGTTGGTACATGGTACTGCGGGCAACTCATTGTTGTACCTCTAGAAGCATAATGTGTATGGTTCTTGCTGTCATCTCTTCATCCATCTCTTTTATCCATCTTGTTATTACAATATTCTCTTTGTTGTCCTTGATGTCCTTAGGTCCATGTAAATATTCTTCAAAGTCTCCAACTTCTCCCAGAATATGTCTTCCATCTTGCACTTCTCCATAAGTGTTTGAGACAGTTAGTTGTCTCCTCCAATATCCTTGATTCTTCATGGAATACTAACTACTTTTAGAGCTCTTATCCTTGTCTACACTTGCACACAAAAAAAAAAAAACTTTACAACAAATAACTTGCTTGTCCAATTTTTCATCATTAGTTAAGAGTTGATACTCCATGTCTATATTCATTGTTAAGGTAGTTTGTTGCTTCCTCTGGAAGCAAACTTCTCCTGGTTCTCCTGGTTCTCCCTTGAATATGCATTCTCCCTTGAATTTTTGAGCTCTCCTTGACAGTCTCTTGGTTACCTTCATTCTCCTCATTGATTTTGAAGACAATACTTTGGTCTGCACAATTTTGTTGTGTATGTAGCATAATCCCATCTTCACAAGACAACTCTATGTCTTGGATTTCAATTTCTTCCTTCATCATGCTACAACTAAGCATTCTTGAGCATTTTGTGTCTACAACTGTTATGTTGTCTTCTTCTTCTTTAGGTTTCTCTATCCATTCTTCCAAAAACCTTAGGTCTTCATCATAATTTGTCAACATTGTATTTGAATTTCATCCTTCAGTCTCCTTATCTTCAAGGTTGTCTTTATGAGCTGACTTTTCCCTGTTCTCTGCAACAACAGGTTCTTGCAACTGCTCTTCCATGGCTGCACAACTTGATTGAAAATGATCCTAATCATTTTCATGAGACAATGTTGCCTCTCTCTTCTTTATGACAGATCTTTGATTTTGTTTGCCTTCACTTTCTTCAACACTTGCAAACACACACCAATAGTCAGTTTTAAAACCATGAGGTTCTGGAATCTGTGTTGATGCTTCTAGATGTTAGAATATAACAGATGTTCTCGTTTTACCATCGACAATATCACTATTGTCACCCAACCATAGGTCGAAGCCACCCTCCGAGCACCTTAACCTTGACAAAGAATCACTCCGGAAGCAAACCCTAGGCTAGATAACCAAACAAAGGGTAGCACACCTTTCCCCAAGGATAGTGCACCAAACAAGAGCTGATCAGATAGTCCAAACCATAACCAAGAGATAGTCCAAGCCAAAACACAATTTTCTAGTTGCAACAGTTGCAATGACAACTCTCCTCCAAACTTGCGCACAAACTGGGCAACTGCAGTGCGCACAAGTGTTGCTTTTCAATTCTGAGAATCCCTGCCAGAATGAAGACTGGCCTCCTATATTTATACTAATTCTGGCCAACTGCCTGGGCCGACTTCTCATTCTGGGTGTCTATTTACTTAGTATATAATATTTCTTCTGGCTAACTTCCTCTCTTGTAAGATAATAACCTAATACCAATTATCCTCTTAAGCCGACTTGTCTTCTAGGGTTATTAGCCAACTCATTAGGGTTTCTTCTTTCTTCCCAGAATATTCTATTCTCATCAATTTTACACGTGGAGGTAAATACCTCCCGCAACTACCATAATATTAACACTCCCTCCTAGCTAGGGAGGTATTACAGGTAATGGTCTTGAGCACAAACATACCATTCACCTGGTAGCATCAACATAGTTGTATAGACTAGATCATCAGCACCATCATCACCATCAGTGTCATCAGCTGCATCATCTCTCGAAACCATACTCTATCTGAGTAATTTAGACATGATGTTGGACAAGTCACTCACACCACAGAGTGACACAAGAGCCATTCTTCTAATCTATACATATGTCCTAGAAGAATAAACATCCTGAACCATTTTTCGTCTGGGAAATCTCTGTCCATTGATCATCCATCTAGCTGATAATCATTTTCAACACTGCTGATAGTCTTCAATGCAATCGAAACAATATCATTCAATAGAACACAACTGTGTCTATCCATATTAGTACACAACTACAATCCAATGGTACACTACCACACCAAGTAGCAAACAGGTACTTGATCAGTGACGTATAGTCACAAACAGTGGAACATATCCACCACAATAACATACATCTATTGTCTAGAGACATACAGTCTTCATAAAAATCATCTGATATCGACCTGCACAGAAACAATGTTATGATATAAACTGAATCATCTGGGCCATTCTTTCACTCACATCTGTGAGATCTTGGAAGAGCATCTGCCCTCAAAAGGTAAAACATCAATGATGAGCTATATGGACTATTCTTATCAATCAAGGAAGAATAATTGTCCTGATTTCTGAGCCTGGACCATTCCCCACCCTAGGCCATTCCTCTGACACTAGACAAAGTGTAACCTAGAGAGAATGAGTCTGCCCTAAGGAATGTATGTCCCTGATTTTTGAACCTGGACCATTCCCCACCCTGGGCCATTCCTCCGGCACTAAACAAAGTGCAACCTGAAGAGAATGAATCTTCCCTAAGGAATGACTGTCCGGACCATTTCCTAAGGAAATGATTGTCCTGCACCAACCTCCAAAACAGACCATTCCCCATGTTGACCACAATGGGAAATCATTGTCCGATGAGGCAGACCAATATTCTTGAGTAACCCTCAAGAAGAGAGACTTCCCTAGACCATTCCCCATGTTAACCATAATGGGAAATCGTTTTCTATGGTACATCAACAATCCATCGAACCATTTTCATTACGAAAATGACGTTCGATCTGGACCATTTTTCGAACTGGAGAAATGCCTGTCCGTTAGAAATCTCAAACCACTTTCCAAATATGGAAATGAACTACTCACCCTGGACCATTTTTCGAATTGAAAAATGGTTTTCCATCAATCAATAACACATCAATACTCCCTCCCAACCTGGGAGTCATCTCTTCCTTTTTCAATAAGGAAGTCGTCTCCACGAGCTCCAGCTTGAGTACACAAACTCTTTCATCTTGGATAGAAGCTTTACCAAAATGTCTTCTTATCTGCTCATCTGTGGAGATATATATTGGAGAACCACTTTCTCCTTTCTGGACTTCATCACGGAGAATGTAATGCTTGATCTCAAATGTACTTCGGTCTGGAACACTGGTTTTCTCTGAAGGCTTCATATAGCTCTGATCAATACAGTATATCATTGTTGGATTCCTCTTTGGTTCCTGCTAGCTCAAAACATCGTGGCAAGGATCAAACTGGAACATATCCATGTGGCACTTCTTTTGTCATCATGATATCTTTGTCATGGATTGGCAATCCATCATCTTGATCTTCTGAGTAATCATTCTGATACAATATCTTTGTTATAGAAAGTATTCACCATGCTTCTGTTGTGCATTGGAGGTTCTCCACCAAGTTGTCTTCTTCCATCTGCATACAAGGGTCTCTTTCTGGTATATCTCAAAGCATTGAGGTTGCTCTACATACGCTCTTTGTTCAATTATTCGAGAGAATAGTCTTTGCATTCATCGGATGTCAATTCCAACCTATGGATATTGCGGATGATATAATGACTCATGTAGAGGTATGTCTGGTTTACTGGAACAAGTAATCATCATAGTCTTCTCCCTCCATCTAGGAGAACCTCTAGTTCTAGATCTCATAATGCTTTCATTCATAAGTCTTCCATACACTGTTCTTCATCACAACTTCCAGTTCCTCTGCTTGATTTCTTTTAGTGAGTTCATATCAGGTTGGTAATCTTGTTATTCTTGATACAATGACTAGTTGTTCTGGCTTTTCTTTCTATCTTGGAGTCTTCATGTTCTTCCTCATGTTTCTCTTTAGCTCTTGGGTCCATGGAGTTTCTTATAGATTCCATGCTCTGAAGATTCCAACTTCTTCCTTTCATAGTAGGATCATGGATGTGGATGGATAACTAGGGATTCTTTAAGGATTCTTTTCGAAGAAGATTTCTTCTAAGGTCAAACTGAACACATACTTCTTTTCATGGTTGCTACCATGGATATATACTTTATCACCTTTAATGGATCATAGGATTAGCTCCCTCCTAATCCTTGCTTCATGTATGAATGCATGCTCTTCTTTTGGTAATCTCCCTCCATCTAGGAGAGTCCATGCTTCCGTCTGCATCCTTATTGTCTTCTGCAAAGAGTTACAAATCTTTTTCCAATTTACTCTTGATTGTTGACTTCTTTCTGTCTTTACTTCTTCTAGGTTTCTTTCTGATTTCGGCTTATCTTGCAACTTGTATTATAGTCATAGTGATAGTAGTCCTTATCTTGTTGTTCTTCCATAAGCATAGTTTCTCTTTGAACTTATTACTTCTAAAAAATAGATATGCAAGATATGTACTGAAAACATGGTATGTACAAGAACTATGAAGAGTATTGTTACCTTGTCTTAGAAGAAGAAGTTTGTTTTGTCCTGCTTGGTTTTCTTGAAGGGTTCCCTTTCTTCGGCAACTGATGTTTCATGTGCTTCCTTCCTTTTCTTTAACTCGGGACAATGATTCTTGTAGTGACCATACTTTTGACAATTGAAGCATTGTATCCTTGACATATCTTTCTCTTGATTTGTCTTCTTCCTGGAGCCAAACTTATTTTTGTTCCTAAAATCCTTGAACCTTGTTGTGAAGGCTTGATCATCGTACTTCTTTTGGGGTTTCTCTTTTGCAGTGATCCTTGATTCTTCTTGAGCACAACAAGTCCAAAGTTCTTCAAATGTAGGATACTCCTTCCTTGTGTTCATGCTTGCGGCAAATGCATCCCAAGTCTTGGGAAGACCATTTAGTACTATGTTTACCAATTCCTTCTCTGAAATGATTTCTTCAGTAGCTTGTAGTTGATCTCTTAACTGAGAGATTTTCACAAAGTATGATGTTATGCTGTCATCATCATTCATCTTCATGTCAAGGAGCTCATTCTTTAGACTCATTACTTGTCCAATGTTTCTGACTGAGAAGAGGTTTGTTAGGGCATCGCACATCTTCTTCGATGAGTCAATATGGGATATGTAGGGTATCAAGTGGTAGTTTATAGAGTCCAATATGACACTCATGGCATTGATATCACCGTCTTTGAACTTCTCCATAATTGCAACATTCTGCGGTTCCTTCTCTTTTCCTTCTTCAAACTTGGGTTCCACGATCTTTCCTTTCACGATATTCAACACTTTATTCTTGGAAAGGATGAGGTCAATCCTTGTCTTCCACGCTTTGAAGTTAGAAGCTCCATCTAACTTGTTTTCTGACTTCATAGAGTAAGTCATGGCTACTTTGACTTGGTCAACCCTAGATTTGACCAAAAAATCAAACTTGACGTCTTAGCTTGCTGAGAGTACCAGGAGGTGAGCTTGGCTAGGGTGCACTAGTCTATCTGAAAATTAGGTCAATCCCTTCACTTAAGGTGCCTCAATGAGAGGATTAGGGTTTCTGCAACTGCACCTGCTAGTAACCCTAGCGACAGTGCTTTGGTAACTTCTCCTGCTAGAAACCCTAGCGATAGTTCTTCAACGAGCTTACTATCCTTATGGATATTCTCCCTTCCAGTGGTTAAACTGAATGAAGGAGGTGTGGGCCCATAACCTGTTAGAATATAACGGATGTGCTCATTTTACCATCGACAATATAACTATTGTCACCCAACCATAGGTCAAAGCCACCCTCCAAGCACCTTAACCTTGACAGAGAATCACTCCGGAAGAAAACCCTAGGCTAGATATCCAAACAAAGGGTAACACACCTTTCCCCAATGATAACGCACCAAACAAGAGCTGATCAGATAGTCCAAACCATAACCAAGAGATAATCCAATCCAAACTGCAATTTGCTAGCTGCAACAACTGCAACGACAACTCTCCTCCAAACTTGCGCACAAACTGGGCAACTGCAGTGCGCACAAGTGCTTCTCTGCAATTTTGAGAATGCCTGCCAGAATGAAGACCAGCCTCCTATATTTATACTAATTCTGGCTAATTGCCTGGGTTGACTTCTCATTCTGGGTGTCTATTTACTTAGTATATAATATTTCTTCTGGCCGACTTCTTCTCTTGTAGGCTAATAACCTAATACCAATTATCTTCTTGAGTTGACTTGTCTTCTAGGGTTATTAGCCAACTCATTAGGGTTTCTTCTTGCTCCCTAGAATATTTTATTCTCGACAGGTTTACACGTGGAGGTAAACACCTCCCACAACTACCATAATATTAACACTAGAATCATTTGGATTTGCTGCAATGCAACATCCCTTAAGTACTTCATGAGACACTCATAAACTCTTTTATCTAGTTCTTTTGGAATCATGTTCTTGTGCTGATCTGAGCACCTCATAAGACCTTCCTCATCAACACCTTCTTCCTCAATAATTTGACAAACAAGTTGTGTGTAGTCTTCATCTTGACTACCTTTATAAGATAACATCTCATCTATAACATAATTTTGATTATGTTATGCTTCTACTATGATTTTAGAAAGCATATCTCCACCTTCATCAATATTTATGATAGTCTCAGATGATTGTTCAACTTCTTCTCTTGCACAACCTGCAATCATACACAAAATATCAGTTTCAAAAACATAAGGCTCTCTAGTCTCACTTGATGTCTCTATCATCAAATTTGAATGTTGATCTTTATTCTCCAAACCATCCATGAGAATTTCAACAAGCCTCTCGTCAACATCTTCACCATCATATTTTCCAAGGAATAAACCTTGCTCTAGTTCAAAATAATGAACTTCCTCTTCATATTCAACTGCTCTGAGTTCTTTCCTCAACCAAGAACACAACTTGTGCTTTAGCTTCACTTGCAATGCATGCCATTTCACTCTCTTCTTCCTTAGTATCCAACCATATATTTGGTCTTCCTCACTTTTGTATAGTAGTTGTTCCACATAATTGATTTGTGCCTTTAACTCAACCATTTTCTTGACAAATTCTTCATCACTCATCCTCTTTATGCCAACTGGTCATACATTCTCTTTCCTCTCGATGTGGCTTTTTCTAAACCCCTGTCATGACTATCAATAGTCATCTTCATCTCCACTTTTGTGAGATTCTTCATGCTCAAATGTGAGCTGCATCAATCCTCCTCTATAGCAAGTATTTGCATCTTGCCACTTAATACCTCATCAAGCTTCCCTCATTAGCTTGATCTCCTAGTATTCTTCTATTTTTGTCTCCTAGAACTTTTTGAGCACTCCTCTTCTTTGGCTTCTGCACCTACTCAACTTTCTCTAAGAAATCCTATTGTTCTCCTCACTTACAATCATCTGCTAGAAGTATTTACATCATCCTTTTCTTCAAGGTTCTGCCGCAAGCTCCTTCTCTTCAAGAGCCTTATTTATTCTTCATCCTTTGTTACAACTTCTCTTGTTGTAATGGATGATAGCACTTTCCTATCTTCTCATGATGCTACCTGTAAACATAACCATGCTTCCTAACCAGATTTAAACATCAAATCAGTTTACCTCTAAGTCTTACCACCTTCACTGTGGCATTGTTCCTTGTCTGCAATTGCTCCTATTGCATAATTTTCATTGTTCTTCAATTCCAAAAAAAGTAGAAATGCAGGTTGAATATATAGTGATTAAGTCACAAAGATAAGGGAATTTGTAATTGTCCCACAGGTCGCAGACTACTTGTCACTCTGATGTGCCCTGTAATGAGTGCTATGAACTCTCTTTCGGCCCAAATCCTCCTTTATGTGAACATAGCTATGATCTTTGTGTTTTTCCCTCAAGCGCCTTTGTGTGTGGCGCTATCTCCTTTCATTATCCTCGTTCATTTCCTTTGTTCTAGGTGTTAGGACATTTCCTTTCAGTCGACCGAATACTATAACCTTGTGCTAACTCCTAGTCGTTATCTCCTTCAAACATTGGTGCCCCTCTTTTAACTCGTCACACGAATGGGGGCTATGACCGAGAAATCTATTGTGGGGGGATGAGTTCTCGACTTAGATCCCAAGGGAGGGGGGTGCCTCGACACATGTCTTTCCATTCAATCACATGTCAAAATTGTGGGGGCATTCCTCTGTATTAACTCGTGTGCTAGTTGAGTGCCCACAATTTTTATGGAGCGTTGATCTCCTTTGTGAACAAACATTTGGATCAACCCTTATTCCAATGCACAATCATTGTTGATCCTTTAACTGATCAATGGTGTGTATTTTACCACACCTTTCATTTTCTAAAGATCACAGTCAATCGATGATCCCTCGAACTGGGGTTATACGCCATTGATCATTTTTTAACGATCCATCTCGTCCTTCGACCTATATCTGATATGGATGGTCATGACTTAATTGAGATGTGATCCAACGATCACAATACTCTGGTCACAAATAGTGATAATCTCCCTTTGAATTTTATCCAATGACTTCTATTCATCAATGGAATGATCTGACGGTTCATGATACCATTATTCGATCTATCACTATTGATCCAATCTATGATCAATGGTTGATATTCTCCCTCGCGAGGACACACACTTCGTCATGCTTCTCTTGCACACTAAACCTACATTTCAAAATAACTTATGAAACCAACTAGAATTAAGTTGATATTCAAACTTCTTCCATACCCTACACTCAAAGTGGAATTCGATCTCTGTCCACCTGCGATTCTAAAAAGAATTAAAACCATCAATTCAATTTGATCTATTCTTGGATCAGATTCATTGTTTCTCTCTACTCAGAGTTGAGATTCTTAACACAAATAAAGGCTGGAACCTGCACAAACAATTTACAGATAACCTCTTCGACTGGTGGAAATTATCAAACCCTGTTATCGATTATAAACTCAACAAATCATCACAAAGTTACACATGACATGAAATCCACTCAAACACACATGAATAATGACAAACTCATTGTCTCTATCAGTTCATTTACTGTACATAGATTTACATAATGATTTCTGCCTTCTCGGTCTAATTAAACCTTTCATTGGCCCACAATTGTCCTCTTCTACACACACACCTCTCTCTTCCCAATTTTCTATTCTTATCCCAACTTCTCAAATGCCTCAGGCTTACATATTTAGAATCAAAGGACTCTGAAACCGGAATTGGTTCAAATCCGTAATTTCCTTAACTAGCTAATCCCTAGGATCCACAAAATCCTCAAGGGATTCTACATCTCATTCCTAAGATCTCTCTAGATCTTTACAACTCTCAAAATCAACTTAATAAAACATATTTGATTACAATTAATCACTCTCAACCCAATCCTATACATGTATTCTAGAATCAAACAAGAAAACATAATAATTTCACAATAATTTAAATTAAGGAACCAACTTCTTTAGTAAAACTCAAAGACCATGTAGGCCTAAGAAACAAGGTTGACTTCTGGAGGAAAAAATGCTCCTGCATCTTGGAGGATAGTGCTCTAATTATCTTCATTGCTTTCAAAGCTCGTTGCTATCAATGGAATATTATAAGTGCATGTTAAATTTTCCTAGGCAATATCTCTCACCTTGCTAACTGAGAAATAGCCAATACCTAGGGCTTCCAAAACCATAAATGGCTAGTAGTGGAGTTGTTATTTATGGATTATGGTATCAAAACCCCTTACCTCATACAAGTGTAGTTGGTAGTGAAATCCTACAAATATATTCTTTCTTTGTGCCATTAAAGAAATTATGACTCAATAAAGAGATAGACCATTTGATAGGGTAGTCATTACTATTTGGTGCAACCGTTTAGAATAAGGTCTTTACTCAAAAGTTTGAAGTAGTCATATAGATTTCCCTACAAGTATAGGGGCCAACCTAGACATACAACTTTCCCTACAAGTATAAAGATTGTCCGTACATAAATCAACCATCAATTCCTTTAGCTACATAAATTTTCCACACAAAATAACTAACAAAACATTATGCTTCTCTTCTATGCTCTTCTTTTAGGTGTAGAATCTAGAGAGTGAATTCCTAATTCCCAACATTTCCTTGGATGTATGTCCTCAATACATGTTTTCGAGGATTTTCTTTGAAGCTTGTTCCTTTTGGTATTGAAAAACTTGTGAGTTCAACTCTATTCCTGGTAGTCCAATCTATACATTCCAAAAAATTCAAGACTTTGTGGTGGGATTTCAGTATCATCACAGATCAAGTTGCTAGAAACAAGAATTAAATGGCTTTATAACTACAACCATGCACAACTAAAGGACCTCCACCTAACCAAATTTCTGTAAATTTCACTTCAAGTTTGTGACAAAAGGCTCCCCAATTTAACTATATAAGCTCAAAATTAAATGAAAGAATTGATTACAAAGCATCATATTGTACATTTTCCCTACATGCTTTTATACAATCACATTGTAACATGCAACAAAAAACATGTGTACTATTTCATTTGATTTGAACACTTGTAGGAGCTAGTAGGCCACACTAATATTTTGAAGGATGCCTATGGAAGGTTTGGAACAATTTCATTTTGTAAATGTGAAATGATGTCTGATAAATGTAAAAGCATTTAGAGAAATCCAACGTCGAAATATTCTGTAGAAACACATAAAACTGTAAATAAAGGCTATCTACATCAACATACTTTAGACAAATAACAACTAGATAACCTTAGAAATAACAAAATTACTTATTTCATTAGGAAAACCAGAATTTATTTTCCAATAACATGATAGTTTTCATGCACATATCACCTATAATGTCCCAATTGATACCCTTGGGATGATTTGAACTTATGTATATGTTTAAATATTTTTCATAGATATTTTTTATAACTATGCTTTATTCACACCATGAGGTAGACATACCATGGTGATTTTGAATACCTATAAACATTGGCATTTGAAATTAATGAAATATACAAGACTAACTGACTAAGAATGAGCATCTAAAGGGTTTGTTATTGCACAATTTGTAGATTTGGAAAATCCCAACCCAATCCACAGAAGTGTGACAACTACAGGAGTATCTACCCACTGTCACCTTAGATAGACACTCCCCTCGCTTTATTGATAACAAGTCACCACAAGGGGGGAATCTCGATGACCCTTGGTGGATTGAGATGAAAAGTGAGATGATGAAGGATGGATTCCCTAAATGTCAATATTGGAGATGAAGGATGGCTTGAGAACGGGTCTTGTTGAAGGATACATGATTTTCAATAGTTATGTACCTGCAAAACAATGTTAGCCCTGCCCGAAACAAGACACATGATGATCAAACAAGCCTTTAACCAATGGGGATTCAACACAAAACCTTGCTTTCCCAAATTTCAGCAATGTACAATTCCATAAATCAACAAGAAAAAATTACCAATATTTGCAAATTAAACCACTAAAATCAAGTATAAAATGATGGAAGTTAAGCTAGCAAGAACTAGTCAAACTTCCATTGAAAAGAGAAAGACTTTATATGGTATTTAGGGCTGTTGTTTAGGTGTTATTAGCAATGTATTATAACAACCAAGTGGATGTAGTAGACACTTGTTATAGAAAAAAAATATAACCACAAAAATTGAGAAATAAACCGTGCAAATAATAGCTAATGAGCAGTAGAACAATAATCTAGGTTCACAAGTAAATTGTTAGAGACCTAACCTCCCTAATCCCTCACGTAGGTAGAATAATATAATTCCATGTAATAAAGGACAATATTGATAAGGCCTATAAATAAGGAAGAATAAATCAAATGTAAGAAGACCTAATAGAAGCTTCCACTTCTAGAAGGATGTTCCTCTAGATGGTTCTTTTGGATAGATAGATTTAGTATAAATAGAAGTAGAGGGTGTGGGAAGTTTTGTCTTGGATATTATTGTAATCGAGCCCTGCTCTGCTGGAGGTTTCCCCCTCGAAGAGGCAAGTGAACATTTCTCTCAGTAATCAAAGTGTTATTTCTGGTGTTATTCTGGTATTATTATGGTGTTATTGTGGTATTTTTCTGGTTATATCATTGTTTCTCTACCATTTCTAGCTAATTATTTATGTTCTGCATACTATTTTATAACTAGAATTCTACACAAATTTTAGTGGTAGATAAGTGAGAAATGAATGAAAAGAGAGTATTCTACAACCCTAATTTATGTAGCATTCATTTGTAACATAAAGAATAATTACTTGGCTAAGCTAGACGCTCTTAGGGCACAAAGAAACCTTAAGCATGCAAAATTGATTTCAACTTGAACAATTGCAAAATATCTATTTTTCATGTATTCCAATGCAAATGATTTTATTTCTCCAATGCAAAATAGACTAGTGCCTTTATCAATTGGGTTGTGGGGTATCTTGTTGTAAGAGATAGTTGTGTTACCTCCCAAGGGGTGTAAGACTTTTTACTCCCCAGGGAAAACACAACAAGCAAGGTAAATCTAGGAGGGTGTAATCCCTTTTACTCCTCCTAGAAACCTTGTTGAGTAGCTTATCCGAAGAGAAATGTGATAGACTTAGTGGTGGGTGTATGATTTTATACTCCTCCAAAGGTTTAGACAAGAATAAACATGAAACAATAATAAACACTAACAATATGTAGAAATTTCCTTGCCAATTTCAAGAGATATCAAGATAAATCCTCTTTTACCAGGTATATTACACCACAAAATCAAGACAAGCATCCAAGAGAGATAGCACACCACTTCTTCCACAGGAGACAAGTACTAGGATCCAAAATAGCATAAGAGAGAGAAAGTGTGAATTTCCCTAGGGAGAAAATTTCAGATCAAGCTTTATGTAATTCTTAAGTGTGTTGTATGTTAAATGAAAGTGACAAGGTCTCCTTTTATACTTGACCTTGTAAAATGATTTGTCCACTTAAATTAGGGTAAAAAAAAAATTAGGGAGGCCAACCTCCTAATTTCCCCCTTTACAAAATATAATTCAATTTTACAAAATAAACAAGCCCTAAAAGATGATGGCATTCCCTCTAAGGGTGATGTTTTGACATAATGAGAAAAGCATTGAGCTATTTGAGGGAAACGTTAGGCCTCCAAAGGCCATATATTCAAGGTGCAAAGGTCTTCCTCCATCAACATATGCCAAGTCATCATCAAGTCACCAACACCACCAAAACCCTAGCTTTCCAAGTGTGACGTCATGCCCCAGAAGAGAAGGATAAGGCCTCCAAAGGAAAACGTTGGGGCTGGGAAAGATAGTGAGTCACCTCCTAGGGATACTCAAGCGCCTACAAAGGAAACGTCCCTCATCCAACCTGTCCAAAGGAGAGGGGGGCACATTATCCAACTTTTGGGATTCTTGTCCCGAGTGAAGGTGTAAGTGACCTTGTGCCTCCATGATCAAGTTTTCACCTGTCAAGGACCTGCATAGAAAAGAAAGTACGCCCTCCAAGGGTCCAAAAGTCACAATATCATGCCAATTAATCCATATTTAATAAAATAACCACCCAAACATGTGCATCAAATCCCCCCTTTTCAAAATAAGCATATGCTCAAATACATTATACAATTTGCCAAATTTAGATATGGGAGGGGTGTCATAGTGCCCTATTGGGTAAACCAATTCCTCGAGTAGGGGACGTTTCCAAGGAGAAACCTCTCTAGTCCATGCAGTGAATGTGAAGTGGATGGGGGTTAGACTTCTCGGTATGGGGTTTCATGGCATACAAGGGCCCATATTATCTCATTTATGGGTGCCTTTGTAGAGGGTGTGCTACTCTTCATTCACAATGCAACATTTTTCCAAGCCCATTCATTTGTCATTAATTAATTAAAGTCCAAAACAATTGGGTACTATAAGACATGGAAAGAAAAGAGTACCGCGACGTCACTTGAAGCTATAGGTACATAGAGTGCCATATGCATGGAAAGAAAGGGACACTGCATATGTGTACACACCTCAAAAAGTGGGACATCTATATAATATGAGTTTTCTTTTGCAGGTCTTCCAATTTTTTAAGAGAAACATTTCATCATTCTCAAGACCACTTGGGAGAGCATCTAGAAGGTTATGATTTGGATTTTATCTTTTTCCAGCTACCTTTACCTCTGGGATTTTATCCCCTTCTTCCCATGAAGCGAGGTACATTCCCTTCTTGGGTCAATAAGACCAAAGACCTAAAAGATTGGGAAATAGAGGGGAAGAAATGATGGAAGGTGGCAAGTATGAGTGGTAATAGTACGATGACCCTTCAAGGAGACCCTCAGGTAGCAACCCTTTTCCCAAGGGTGGCCACTTATTAAGAAACCATGACACTCACCAAGGTGAAATAGGGAAAAGAGAATAATTTCCAAGCAAATGTTTTCAAAATGAAGAAAGAATCCTTAGTAACATGTTTAAATTCTTGAATTATTATAATGACACTTACCGCAATACCAAACTTGTTACCTCATGGAGAAAGACCCATTGTCCTCTGTGATCTAAGTCAAGTGTGGTGGACGTTTCTGCCATGTAGTGTCCCTAATCCAAATCCTTTGTAATTGTACACATAGCCCAGTGAGATGAATTGGTATCAAGTGTAAATGTAATGAACATTTAGGCTGGTGAGCCAAGGACACCTAGTTATGGTGTTGTGCACATCAAATTAAGTGCGCAGAGAATTGATATAAAGACATGGTGCACACATTTAGTGTGTTGTGTGCACCTGGGTAAGTGTGCACATTGCACTGTGTTGCGTGCACGGGAATGAATGTTTATGTTTTGAGGCCGAATAATATTTATGAATGAATGAATATTAATACAATATTGCATTGATGCACGTTGACTGACTCAGATGAAAAGAGGTAGGGGGGCCTACTCCGCTGGAAAAGGAAAAAGGGGGTGAGTCGTAAGTCTTGGGGAATGTTTTATAATATTTTTAGGAAAAGTGTAATGCGGATGTATTTTTATCCTATGTTCCCAAGGGTAGGGAATGGGTCACCAAGTGGCTTAAAGTTACTTTGGGGGTGACAAGTGTCAAGTGGAAGGCATGCAATATATATTGTTGGGATTAGTGTATTTTGGGGAGGAGAGTGATTATTCATGTAACACACTCTCATGAGAAGAAGGGGGTCGAATTGTATGGAAAATTTGATTATTACATTATCTGCATAGAGAAGCTTGTAAGGTGTTATGGGATTGTAACAAGAGTTTCACTGTCAAAGTGTCAGGTTGGCAGACCATGAGCAATCTCTCTGGGTGAGAGATTGGCTGTTGTGGAGTGGTTGCTAGACCTATGAGCATACTTTCTAGGAAAGATTTTTGCTGAGAATTTTTCCCTCGTGCACTGAGCATTAGTCGTAGGGCTCGAAGACTTCCTATCTGACATGTCGCTGGTAACCCTAGGAAGGGAAGTGGGGTAGCTGAGGGATTGGTGAGAAGAGAATGGGCACACTTACATGGCTGTGACATGTGTATGTGGAATGAGGGATTGTGGGCTATTTGAAACAGTGGCACCTAGGACTAGGAAATTCTGTTGAGTCTCAGACCATAGCTTGTAGCTAGGACCTTTTTTTCCCTAGTGGAGTTGAGCCCCAAATCGGGGGTGACTTGTTGCTAAAAGCTTATGAGAAATAACGTCTATGGCTAGGAGGAACGTTTGATTCAAGGCCACAGTTGGTGGCTTTCATTTAATATAAGTGTTCTATATGCGCTTGTCTTTTTTACTGTTCATATTTCAATATGTTTGAAATATGCTAAATTCTTGTATGTGTTGCATATGAGTAATTGTTGTCATTCTGTTAATTGTTGCTTGTTCAAGTAAGTATGGTGCACTTAGCCTGTATTTGTAGTTGTGCCTGGATATGAAAAATTTGATAGTATTTCCTGTTAAATTAACCTTGTGGTTCTGGTTATGAGTCATCAAGAAGAAGACTGAATGGTTGGGTGCCCATGATCGTAACATGTGTGCCTCAGAGGCTAAAACTCACGAGTGTGTGGTTAAGAAATTGGATTCCACACAGTGAATTCAGGAGTGGCACACGTCGCCTAGATGGATGTGCACACAGTTAGGTTTTGTGGTCAATATGTTGATGCGCATAGTTGTTTGATTTAATTTTGTTTCTAAGATTGGGTTGTAAGGAAAAATGTTGCTTCTGTTGCTACAAGTTGTGTGGCATGACTCAAGTTTGGGTTGAGCGTGTTACTTCAAGTAAAGATCTGCATATTATGATAAAATATATTTTGCGCATTGTACCTCTAGAGTAATATTGGTTAGTTGTATGCTAGGAATGTTACAATTTTGTTGACTTAGAACATGTGTAAAGTAGTAACGAAACTCAGTAGGAGTCTGTGTATGTTACAGATTGGTGTCAGAGCCTTGTCAGAGGGATTTATGGAGTGATGTGGCCCAACCTGGGGTGGTTGGGGATGTTACATTATGGTATTGAAGATTTTGGTTCAACACTGGACTTGTATGGGCCAGAGATAACATGAATATATGTGTGCACTAAGAATTGGTGTTGTGTAGTGCAACGTTTAGTTTGCGCAGAAAATTGTTGGTGCACGGTATAGAGTTGTGATGCGCACAAGAGTTGTGATGTGTGGGTGTGCGCACTATAGTTTGGGATGTTAAAATCGTCCAAGAAATCCAAGTGAAAGGATTATGACAAAATGGTGTAGAGTTTTCATGTAGTTGTTGCATGAAACCATCTAACAAATCTTAATTGCTTGCACATTTTGCTGAATTTTCAGTGAATAGAGCAGGACAGAGTCAGTGTAGAATGTTAAAAGCATGGAAGATGTGTATAGGAATTATAGTCCTGATGATGAATTTTGGGATCTATATGTCGGTTTGGGTGTCGGTGGTACACAATACAAGAAGGAGTGCATGAAATTGATAGAAACTATGAAAATATTGCAAAAAAATGTCAAGAGTTATAAGGATAATAATGAAAGGCTTATGAGAGCCAAGGCGCAACAAGATGACTTCAATGTCAAATTGATGCAGATCCTGGAAATAATAGAAAAGAATATGGATAAGGATTATAGATAAATAGATCAAGAATCCGTGGGTCTCATGATGAGAAAACAATAGAAGAAAGAGGTGTTGGTAAGCATTCTTTCAGGAAAGCGTTCAATAGCTCAAGTCCATATCCTGTCAGAAAGCATAAGAGAAAGAATGGGGTGGATGAGCTATAGGGGGATATGAATAAGATTAATCCTCCTACCTTTGATAGTGAGCGCAAGAAGTACAAAGATGCGGATACATGGTTGATGGGTATGAGAAAGTACTTCCAACTGCATAACTATTTTGCGCAAGCAAGAGGGAGATTTGCTATCAGTTAAATGGAAAGGCATCAATGTGGTAGGATCAATATGTGCAGGTGCAATGCATTGATGAGAAGAAAGTAAATTGGAGGGAGTTTAAGAGGTATTTCCAAAATAAATACTTAACCAAGCAATACTATGACATGAAAATGAAGGAGTTCTTCGAACTCAAGCTTGGGAGCATGACAATTGACGAGTACGAAAGAAGATTTTTAGAACTGTTGAATTATGTGCCTTTTATCAAGGATGAACATGTGAAGATTCAAATATATTTGAGTGGGTTTCCCTCATTTATCAGTGAAAAGATACAATATGATGACCCTAATACATTGGAAGAAACCATAAGGCATGCTAAGTGTCTTTATGAACAACAAAGGGGAAGGCTGACTTTCCAAAAGGCTTGGGAAGATAAGATGAAAAATAAGGTGGAACAGAGGAAGAAGGGAGCTAAGCCATCATTTATCAGAAATATTGTGCAAGGACATATGAATCTTCAAGAGCCCAAAATGTTGGAAACAGTGGGACAAAATTCATGGAAAAAACCTGTGTAGTGTTGGGGTTGTGGAAGAAATCATATGCGCAGAGATTGTCCTCAAATAGGTGATAAAGAGAGGACTGGGAACAATGTACAACAAGCTACGAAAATGGAGGACATGGGTAGAAATGTGCCAAGGATTTACGCAACACTAGATAACAAGCAGGTTGAATTCCAGCCACACATGATCGAGGTGGGAGGTAATATTAATGACCAACCCATTGTTATTTTAATAGACTCAAGAGATATTCGTAGTTATCTAGATCCTAAAATGGTGGAAAGATTCCATCTGTCGAGAAGCAAGCTTGGAAAGCCTTGGTTGGTGCAATTAGCTACAGGAGAAAAAATGAAATCAATGAGATGGTTAAGGCATGTCCATTGGAGATGAATGGACTACGCATAAAGGTTGATTTGAATATTATACCTTTGGGCTCATATGATTGCCTCACTGGTATGGATTGGTTGGATGAGCATCATGTTGTCTTAGATTTTTACAATAATGTATTCACTTTCCTGAACGAGCAAGGAAATTTGAGATCAGTTCAAGGAATTCCAAGAGCTGTGACTATCAAAGAAGTTTCAACTTCACAATTGAAGAAAAGTTACAGAAAAGGGTGTCAAGTATTCATCGTGCACATGGAAGAGACACCTAAGGATAAAGTGCCAGGTGTGGAAGACTACGCAGTACTAAAAGAGTATGAGGATGTCTTTAAAGAGACATAGGGACTACCTCCGAAAAGAGATAATGACTTCTTTATAAACCTGATGCCGAGAGAAACACCTATATCCAAGACTCCTTACAGGATGAGTACGCCAAAGTTGAAGGAGTTGCAGATGCAACTTGAAGAGCTTCTGAAGAAGGGGTATATATTCCCAAGTGTGTCTCCTCGGGGAGCACCAATTTTGATCATAAAGAAGAAATATGGTACGCTGAGACTTTGTATCAACTTCAGGAAGTTGAACAAGGTAACCGTGAAGAACAAGTATCCTTTTCCAAGGATAGATGACCTGTTTGATCATCTGAGAGGCGTGTGGATATTTTCCAAGATAGATATCAGATTTGGATATCACCAGTGAAAATAAAAGAGGATGACATTAGTAATACTACCTTCAGAACAAGGCATGGTCTTTACGAGTTTACAGTGGTGCCAATTGGGTTGTTGAATGCGCCCGTTGTTTTCATGTTTTTGATGAATGGAGTTTTCTGAAATTACTTGGATAAGTTTGTCATTGTATTTTTGGATGACATTCTTATTTACTAAAAGTTTGAAGAAGAGCACAAACAACACTTGAGGATGGTGTTGTAGGTGTTGAGGGAACATCAACTTTATGCAAAGTTTAGCAAGTGTTCATTTTATCATTGACATATTCACTACTTGGGTCATATTATTTCAGAAGAAGGAATAGTTGTGGATCCAACAAAGATAAAAGTCATTGAAGAATGACCAACACCAAGAAATGTTGTAGAAGTGAGATCCTTTATGGGTCTGGAAGGGTATTGTAGAAGTTTTATTGAATGATTCTCACAGATTGTGCATCCAATCACATCCATGCAGAAGAAAGGTGCGCGATTTGAATGGAATCCATATTGTGCAAGGATTTTTCATCACTCTAAGAGTTTGTTAACAAGTGCGTTGATTTTAAGAATTGATTAGCTAGATGTAGACTTCATTGTGTGCACAGACGCATGCAAGGAAGGACTCGGTGGAGTCCTAAGTCAAAATGGACATGTGATGTGCTATGAATCAAGGAAGTTGAAGGAGCATGAAGGGCTCTATGCTACGCATGACTTGGAATTGGTAGCCATAGTGCATGCTTTGAAGATATGGAAAAATTATCTCATGGGTAAGAGATTTGAGATGAGAATGGACCATTGTGGTCTGAAGTATTTGTTCGGACAACCAAGTTTGAATTCTAGACAAAGTAGGTGGTTAGAGTTCCTCAATGTTTATGATTTTGACGTAAATCATATCATAGGAAAATAGAACAAGGTGGCTGACGCACTCAACAGAAGGATGCATGAGATGCATGCTACAACCATTAGCATGTACCAAACATATTTGCGTGAAAAAATTTTGGAAGTTGCCAAATCAAATCTGTGCTATATGGATATAAGTGTGACTTTACAACAAGGTATGTCACAACCAAATTTTGAAGGTTATGAGTTAATAGGATGGAATCCTCATGTATAGACACAGATTCTATGTGCCAAATGATCAAGAGTTGAAGAGCCTTCTTTTTTTAGAGATGCATAAGGTTCCTTATGCTAGATATCCAGGTTATCAGAAGACAATTGTTGTAGCAAAGAGCCAATACTTTTGGACATGTATGAAAAAGGAAGTTGCATATTTTATTGCAAGATGTCTTGAATGCCATAAATTCAAGGTTGAGCACATACATTCAGTTGGTCTACTACAACCTTTGCCTATTCCTGAGTGGAAGTGGGAATTTGTGACCATGGACTTCATAACTAAGTTTCCCAGGACTACTAAGCAACATGATTATATTATGGTGGTGGTGGATAAGTTTACTAAAGCTATCCATTTTATTCAAGTGAATTCAACGCACAAGGCAACCAACATTGTTGAGATATACATGCACAAAGTTTCTAAATTGCATGGTGCTCCCAAGAAAATTGTGTCAAAAAGAGATTCCAAGTTCACCAAGAACTTTTGGAAAGGGTTATTCAATGGATTTGGAACAAGTCCGAATTTTAGCACAACATATCACCCTAAGTGAGATGGCCAAACCGAGAAGGTAAATCGGGTGATTGAAGACATGTCGTTGATGCATGTAATGGATAAGCCAATGGAGTGGGAAGACTACCTTCATTTGGTAGATTTTTCTTACAAAAATGGGTATCGGGAATCTTTGAAGTTGAGCCCATTTGAGGCACTTTATGGTAGAAAGTGCAACACACTGGTGAGTTGGGACAACCCAACAGACCACACAATAGTTGGGACAAATTTGCTCCAGGAAATGGAGGAAAATATGGTAAACATCAGGCATAATTTAAAGGCTTCCCAAGATAGGAAGAAAAGATACAGAGTTAAAGGTAGGATCCATAGGGAATTTAAAGTGGGTGATCATGTGTTTCTGAAAGTAAAGGCCATGCGCAATTACCTGAAGTTGGGAAAGTGTTCTAAGTTAGTAGCGTGCCATTGTGGGCCATTTGAAATCCTTGAGAGGATTGATCATGTCACTTATATGCTTGCATTTCCTATGTCCTTATGCATTCATAATGTTTTCCATGTGTCATTGCTTGAGAATTGTGTACCTTATGCTAATCGTGTCAATGATTGAAATGTGATTCAGGTGGAGCAAGAAGGCAGATTTCAAGTGCGACAGGTTTGCATATTGGATCGAAAAGTCAAGAAACTATGAAATCAAGTCATGGAGCTGGTAAAGGTCCAATGGACCTGGTACGGTCCTGAGGATGTAACCTTGGAACGCGAGGATGCTATAAGAGCATGATATCCTCATATTTTTTATGATGTTTGAAATTTTGTATATACATGTATATATGATGCACTGAGGACAACACATAAATAAGGAGGAAGGGATTGTAGTGTCCCTAATCCAGAGCCTTTGTAATTGTACATATATGATGGTGATCTGAATTGGTATCAAGTGTAAATGTAATGAACATTTATGATGGTGAGCAAAGGACACCTAGTTATGGTGTTGTGCGCATCAGAGTAAGTGCACAGAGAATTGATATAAAGACATGGTGCACACATTTTGTGTGTTGCACGATCTGGGTAAGTGCACACATTGAACTGAGTTGTGTGATTTTGGGTTAGTGCACAATAATGAATGTTTAGGTTTTGAGGATGAAGAGCTTGCATGCTTATAAGGCTAGTGAGCTTGGACGTAGATAGGCCAGTGCACCTATCAATGTAAATATAATCATGAATATTAATATAATATTGTATCCTTGTGCGTTAACTGACTCAGACGAAAAGAGACAAGGGGGGGGGGGGCATAGTCCACCAAAAAAGGGAAAAGGGGGTGAGTCGTAAGTATTGGGGAATATTTTATAATATTTCCAGCAAAAGTGTAATGTGGATATATTTTTATCCTAAGTTCCCGAGGGTAGGGAACGGGTCACCAAGTGGCTTAAAGTTACTTTTGGGGGTGACAAGTGTCAAGTGGAAGGCATGCAATATATATTTCTCGCCTTAATGTATTTTTGGGAGGGGAATGATTATTCATTTAACATACTCTCGTGAGTAGAAGGGGGTCAAACCGTATGGAAAATCCAATTATTATCTTATCTGCACAAAGAAGCTTGTAAGGTGTTGTGGGATTGGAGTTTCATTGTCAAAGTGTCGGGTTGGAAAACTATGAGCAATCTCTTTGGGTGAGATATTGGTTGTTGTGGAGTGGTTTCCAAACATGTGAGCATAATTTCTAGGTGAGAGTTTTGCTGAGAATTGTTCCTTGGTGCACTGGGCATTAGTCACAGGGCTCAGAGACTTCATGTCCGACATGTTGTTAGTAACCCTGAGAAGGGAACTGGGGCAACCGAGGGATTGGTGAGCAAAGAAGGGGCACACTTCCTTCGGTGTGACAGGTGCGTGGAGAATGAGGGATTGTGGGATAGTTGCAACAATGGCACCTAGGACTGGGAAATTCTGTTGAGTTTTAGAACATAGCTTGTCGCTAGGACCCTATTTTCCCTGGTGGAGTTGAGCCCCAGCTCGGGGGTGACCTGTTGTTGAAATATTATGAGCAACAATGTCTATGGCTGGGAGGAACATCTGAGTCAAGGCTGTAGTTGATGAATTTCATTTAAGATAAGTGTTCTCTATGTGATTTTCTTATTTATTGTGCATATTTGACTATGTTTGACATATGTTAAATTCGTGTATGTGTTGCATATGAGTAATTGGTGTCATTCTGTTAATAGTTGCTTGTTCAAGTAATTATGGTGCACTTAGCCTGTATTTGTAGTTGTGCATGGATATGACAAATGTGGTAGTATTTCCTGTTAAATTAACCTTGTGTCTCTGGTTATGAGTCATCAAGAAGAAGATTGAATGACCGAGTGTGCAAGATCGTAATTTGTGTGCTTCGGAGGATGAAATTCATGAGTGTGTGATTAAGGAATTGGATTCCACACACAATGAATTTAGGAGTGATGCACAACACCTAGATGGATGTGCACACAATTAGGCTGTGTGGTTAGTGTGTTGGTGTGCACAATTGTTTGATTTATATCTGTTGCTAACATTGAGTTGTAAGGAAAAAGGTTGCTTCTATTGTTACAAGTTGTGTGGCACGACTCAAGTTTGGGTTGAGCGTATTACTTCAAGTAAAGTTGCACGACTTATGCTAAAATAGATTATGCACAATGTACCTCTAGAGTAACATTGGTCAGTGGTATGCTAGGAATGCTATAGTTTGGTTGACTTAGAGCATGTGTAAGGTGGTAACGAAACTCGGTAGGAGACTGGGTAAGTTAAAAAGTGGTATCAAAACTTTGTCAGAGGGATTTATGGAGTGATGTGGACTAGCCTGGGGTGGTTGGGGATGTTACATGCCATCCTCAAATGGTGATGTATGGTGAATGAAGGGCTCAACATGCTAGGATTCCTCTCGGTACTCCATGTCTGCAACCCGAAGGCCTTGAGACATCATCTCCTTAGTTATCCCTATAAATAGGGGATAACAATGTCTATGATACCATGATAGGGGAAAGGTAAGGGGGGCTAAGGGAATGTTTATATGCCTAACTCCTATGTCTCTTATGCCTCCTTTTCCTACTTTCCTCGCCATGATATTAACCTTCACTCTATTATAATGTTGATGTTGAGCCTAACCTATAGTCTAATTGGAGATATGACAATTTGGCCTAAGCACCTCCTATATTTAGGTAACCACCTACTACATCTTTGCATCTTGTCCCCTACAGTCTTGGAGCTAGGAAGTGTTGGATTGGGAGTCTTTCTTTCCATATTTCACTCATTCCAAGAGAGACGATTAGCTCAATTTATTATCACCAATGTTGTTGGCCATTTGGCTTGTTCCATGTCAGCAAGTGCCTAGTTCAAATCCCTCTATGTTAGGCACACTAGTTTACGTCGATGAATTTACTAGGGGTGCCATCCATGAATGTGGGTAAGCATCCCTTGGGTTTACTTAGGAGATTATTTCTTTGAAAAAAAAAGCATTTCCAAAGACTACCTCACACATATCTAATGGGGCTACATTGCATTCTACTTCATCAATAAAATGCATTGATATGCCAAATTTGATGTTAGATTGTCTTGTGAGTTGCAATGCAACATCCTTGTGACTCCATCCCAATAGACATGGGTTTTGATGTGAATGGATCTTCAATCCTAATTTTTACACCAATTCCTTAATTTTTACAATTTCCTGGGCCAAACAATGTAGTGACCTGTGTTATCTTGATCATCTAGATTTCTATTTAAAACAATTGCTCTCTCTTTGTACTGAGTTTTTTCAACTCATCTTGATTATTTGGTGGTTTCTACTTGCTCATGCAAGTGATCTTCTTATCCCAGATCAAAGTCACATTCCAATTCTGGTCCCTTAATATAGGTAAGAGCTTTCTTGGACACTTTCTTCCAATTTTTAAGATGCCATTTCAGATCCATTTTCCAACAATTTTCCTTGGTATGTTCATCTATACCACAATGGTTGTAATGATTTTTATTATTGTCCTAGGAATAAGCAACATTGGAAGTCTTCTTCCCTTTTTCTTTTTGTGGTTGGATACCTTCATTTGGGTTTCTTATTCCTCAAGTGGTTGTTGGTTTTTTGTCCTTAGCATCAATAAATGAGGGCTTCTTGCAGGCATAATCAAGGTTCTTTACCTCGAAGATGACTAATTCCCTTATAATGTAGCTACACAAGCCTCCTTATTATTCCATCAATACCTACCAATCCTTCAACTTTAGGTTTAGCATAATGGATTGCTTGTTGATTTCCCTGATGTATTCTTGGACATTACGTTATTTGCTTTGGTAAAAGTATAGTCATTTAATTCATTGTTCCTCTTCATAAGTGATAGGATAATGCTAAGTTGGGTGGGTTATCTTGAGTAATTGAGAACTGTAAATAAAAAGCAGGAGGTTTCGGGGTCAAGACTCTTGACTAGCTGCTTATATGTATGTGGGTCTCACCCGATGGATCAGTATACAATAGTTTACAAGGCCTGTTTTACATTGAGTACCATCCATAAAACATAAAATGAGGTGAAATGACCGGTCGTTTCCCAAGAATGTATTTTCCAAAGAAAAGAGTGATCAGATAACACTGACTTTTTAGTAGTGTTTGAACTCCTTCATCTGAATCCAATTCTTTACCATCCTGCTAAAACCACTCCCAATTCTTTACACGAAATCCTGGAAGATAACAGGCAAACACTATGGTAGTCACTGGGAAGAGGAGATCCTGCATAAAGTGAGCCGCCAGCACGAAGGAGTCACGCGCTCTTAGTATCCTTCGTCACTATGAAAGAAGAGTCGCATCTGCTAAAATTTTTATGAGGGAGTGGCCATGTCAAAGAAGAACAGCCAGAAATCTGCCACGATCCTTCGTTAATAATCCATAGACGAAAAGGGGATACCGCGATTACACATATTCGCACTGTTCAACCATCAGCTCTGTGCAACGATCTGGCTCCAATTCGAATCACAAACTCTATTCAATCATTTCAAATGTGGAAATGTAGTGGGAAAATCGTGGCAATACATGCTATGAAAACGTTTTGATTTTTGGTGAGTAATTCTACACATCATAAATTAGTTACTTTTTATATGGAAGTGAAAAAGATTCATTGTGTTTTTTTGAAAAGTCCAAGTTTAAGTTTAGTTAAAAATAGAGTCAAAGCCCCAATGAGAGTCCATGTTTGGTAATGAGTTTTATATTATTACGAGGATAAATTGATAGAATCATTGCATCCATATTGGTAAAGGAAAATGTGTTGTTAACACTCAAAAGTGAAGTAAAACACTGAAGAAAAGAGAAAATAAAGCGACTTGCAATTTGTGATGCAAGTGACCTAATTCAGAAGATTGATAGTTCTTGTGATACTTGTTATTTGATTGATGATAATAATGTTGATGTACATATGTCTCTCTTCTTGTTTTGAGGCTCGAAATGATGATCCTCATGATATTTCTAAATATGAATCTTTTAGTGAAGATGTTGAAATAGATTGCTTTGAAAAGCACACAAAAGGTATTGGTTCAAAACTTATGAATAAAATGGGTTTTGAAGACAAAGGTTTATGAAAGAATGATTCAGGTATCCAAAAGTCCATACAAATATGTGTAAGACCAAGAAAAGAAGGCCTTGGTTATGAAGGTCAAACAAACAATGCAACTATCGAATTTGTGAAAGAAGAAACATTGACGATAGGTGAATCATCTACAAGTAGCAACAATAGCAACAAACTAGGAGCAGAAACCACAACAACAAATCAAGTGCAGAAGGAGGAACAATGTTGTAATCATTGTGGCAAAACATGACATGTAAAAGGAAAATGTTGGAACTCATATCCCTACAATATTTTTGGTCTTACAAATCATGATCATCACAAGTGTTGGAATAGAGAAATATCAAAGACATATAGGTACAATTTCGTTGGATAGATGTTCCTAAATGACAGGATGTTGTTTTTGTGTTGGAAGGATTTTATAGGGTCGAGTCTTCCAATGTACAACAATATCTCCCATACAAATTTCATGAGTTAGTTAGTCCTCCAAAAGTCAGTTAAACATGTTTAAGAAAGAGTTGTCAGTTTATTGAGTCATTTCTTTGAGTCAAATGATTAATCATGAATATTTTTTTATGGGAGATGTTGTTGTACATTGGAAGACTTGACCCTGTAAAATCCCTTCAACATAAAAACAACATTTTTTCATTCAAGAACATCTATCTAACCGCATTGTACGTGTATGTGAGGCTTTGATATTTCTCTATTCCAACACTTGTGATGATCATGATTTGTAAGACCACAAATATTGCAAGGATGTAAGTTCCAATATTTTTTTTTTACATTCCCTGTTCTGCCACAATGACTGCAACATTGTTCTTGCTTCTGCACTTGATTTGTTGTTGCAGATTCTGCTCCTGGTTCATTGCTACTACTTCTACTTGTAGATGATTCACCTATTGTCAATGTTTCTGCTTTCATGAATTTGATAGCTACATTGATTGTTTTAACTTCATAACCAAGGCCTTCATTTATTGGTCTTCCACATATTTGTATGGGCTTCTGGATACCTTGACTATTCTTGCCGAAAACTTTGCTTTCAAAACCCATTTTATTCATAAGTTTTGAACCAATGCCTTTTGTGTGATTTTCAAAGCAATCTATTTCAACATCTTCACTAAGATATTCATCTTTAGAAATATCATCGGGATCATCATTTGGAACCTCAGAACAAAACAAAGACATATCTACATCAACATTATTATCATCAATGTGATCAAAGCACTGCAAGCCCTGTAGATCTCATCGGTACCACCCTACCTTCCTTTATCGCCTACCATAATTCTCTGTTAATTATTTTTATTTTTTTGGCTGATAGGTTCTTTGCAATAATATGGAGTACTACCACTCTATGTAACCTTTCTATAAGATAGAAAAAAGATTGTTCTCCATTCATGGCATCATGTCCAACCATTTCTTTCCAAGAAATATTAATTCATGAACAACGACCACCATTTGATTTTTCTTTCCTCCAAAGGAGTAGGAACAAAGGAAATAAACATGACAATCACAGACTAGTGCCAAGACAACTACTTTTTGTGAGCTCATGGATTAATCCCCCTCCCATTTACTATAGAGAATCTAATACTTTTGCATTCAATTTATTCCCAGTAGAGAATGCTAACCATGCCTCTTACTGTGATATTAGAAGGTTGTGTAAGCAAGGCTTATTTAAACTGTCACTGAATATTTTGGATGTTACAAACCAATGTTTGGACTGTGATATGTATGCTTCATTATTGCAAATACGCATAAAGAATGAATCTTTGTTTAAGGGCATGAAAGGAAGCAGATGTGTGGAATACAAATAGTAATAATAATAATAATCTAATTTTAAGGTCACGACCAAGCCAGACGCCAAATTGGTGTATGAGACCCCCTTGTTTGTGGTACAATGGACCCCCTACGCCCACTGGTAAAGTCTACAGAGGTATACATACCCTACCCCCCTTTGGATTTGAACTTGTGACCTCTTAGCAGGAAACACGTGATTTTAACCATTATGCCCACTCAACCCTAATCAATGAGAAGAATGCTCAGAAAACTAAATAAACACAGTTTTAATAATAAACAACACAAAAAATACAACCATTGTACATAATTATTTACTATGGAAAACCCTTGCTAGAGAAAAACCCAACACTCCAAAGTGCACTTAAGTGTTATTTAGCAACTAACAAATAGTTACAATACATTACAAAGTTTCGTGCTCCCAACAAAAGTAATCAATAACATAATAGTAAGTTTAAAAACTCTCTACCTTACCTCCAACCCAAGAACTCAATAAATAGGCATAACAAAACCATAAACCATTTACGGTTTTCTAGTTCTACATGTTGGAAACCACTAGCAATTAATTAGCCAACTATTGTTGCTCAAAATTCATTGTCTTCTATTGTTGAACATTCATTACCCACAATTGCTCAACATTCATTGAGACAACTACTATGCAACAAGACTACAATGTATATGGCACACTTGTCCCATCATTCTCTGACTTGTCATATACCTTGCAAGATTTTAATAGAAAATGCATCAAATTGTGAACTAATTGTCAAGGGACATAAGGTCCATAGACTCACAACACCACTTAAATTTACCCATGCTCGTTGGTTTTGTCAATGCATTTGCAACATTATGCAAAGTGTCAACTTTTTCCAATATCATTGATCCATTATTTACCATGTCCCAAACGAAATGGTACTAGAAATCAATATGATTTTTCTTTGCATGAAAGGTCAGTTTCTTAGCCAAAGAAATGACATTGTTACTATCACACTAGACAATAATACCTCTCCGACTTAGCCTTACAACTTAAAACATTTTCATAAGCCAAATGGCCTCCTTACAAGCATGAGTAGTTTTCATATAATCTGTCTCCGTGGTGGACAAAATGACCACAACCTGTCACTTTCTCATCCAACTCATTGCTCCACCAAACAGTCAAAACACATATCCGTCAATAGATCTCCTTCTATCTACATCCCCTTCCCAATCAAAATCCACATAAACCTATATGTCGATTGAGTGTTGGTCCCTTGAAACATCTCTATGATAACAAATGGAATAATTGAAAGTACCTCACAAATACCCAAAGACTCTCCTCATTACAAGCCAATGTTCACATCTAGGATTACTCATGAATCGACTCAAGACTACCAATTCTTGGACAATGTTTGGTCTAGTATAGACCATAGCATACATCAAACTACCAACAACACTATCATAAGGAACATAAACTATATCCTCCTTCAAGTCACCATATAGGAATTTTGTTTTTAGATCTATCTGTTCAATCTATAAATCAAAAGCTATTGCTACAGATAGTGGAAACCTAATAGTTGTTAACTTAGCAACTGGGGAAAAGATCCCACCAAATTTTATCCCTTCAACATGGGGATATCCTTTCTCAACCAACCTTGCCTTGTACTTTTCAACACTTCCATCTAAACAAATCTTCTTTTTGAACACCCATTTACATACAATATTTTTCTTCCCATCAGGACACAATACCAAGTCCCATGTATCATTGTTTCTAAGTGAAACCATCTCCCCATCCATGGCCAATCTCTAGGAATCCTTATCTTCCATCTCCATTGTCTCTTTCACAGTTATAGACTCATCAATGCTAGCAAATAAAGAAAATATACATTTGAAATAAGACAAGGACTAAAATTATACCTGATTGGTTGCCTTCTTTGCTAAGTGAACCTCCTTAAAGTTTGAGGTGGATTTTCTTCCCCCTCTTTTGAACTCTTTGAACCCTCCTCATTGGGTCCATCATGAACTTCTTATTCATTTTCTAGTTCAACTTTCTTCGTCTTGGGTGGTTGTTGAACAATTGGATTCCTCTTGTCCTTTTATGGTTGCACCATTGTGGGGAAAGACTTAACTTCTCTAAAAATAACATTTTTTCTATACAAAAAATTATCTTCCACGATATACCAAATCTTGTACCTTTTCACACTAGCACCTTAGCTTATGAAGATACATTTCACTACCTTGTTATTCAAATTCAATCACTTTTCCATAGGCACATGAGCATATGCCTCACAACCAAAAACATGAAGATGTTGAAGATAAGACTTATTTCCTGTCCAAACCTTCATAGGGGTACTATCCACGAGAGTTGATGTGGGAGACCTATTAATCAAGTAACATGCAATAGAAATCACTTTATGTAGAATTTCTTCTCTAATTTGATTCCACCAAGCATACTCCTAGCTCTCTCCATCAACATCCTATTCATGTATTCTACAACTCCATTTTGATAAGGGGTATATGGAGTTGTCTTATGACTTTCAATGCCACTCTCCTTAAAAAACTGATCAAAATATGTAGAAAAAAACCCACCACCATTATGTTGGAACATCAATCATTGATGGTTCATCACATATATCCTGGGTTCAGTCGGTCGAGCGATCGACCTACATATGGATATAGTTAGTCAAGTAATCAACCAACACACTACATCAGTCAGTCAATTAGTTGATGCACTGTCGGTCAGAAAATCAACCAATAGTTGAAGATAGTTGGAAAATGGATCAACCAACCCAACAATCCACTACAAGTTGGATGCATAGATGGTTGGGTCAAGCATCCTTTTCGAGCTAACTCGACATCGTAGATTTGGTGGAGTCAACTCTAACAATCGATGATTATATGTGGAAAATATCTTTCAGATTCTATGGAAGTTGGTTAGATATTAAGGCTATAAATAATAGACCCTTTGGGTCATTATCATCATGGTGATCAAGCAATCAAGTTGATATCATATGGAGATATCAAGGTCCAATATGCAATGTGATGTTCTTAACATAGTATGATTTGCTTAAGTGATATAACAATGTCTTTAGACACTACCTTTGTCTTCGAAATTTTGATTCCTCTTAGATTATCTGCATAAGTGTTCATCTGTTTTTTTCACTGGTTCCACCCCTTTCCCAACAAGGTATCATAATCGATGATTTAAAACCTCTACTTGTTATCTATAAACCTTGTTGAGTCGGATCTGTTGTGTGACTAACTCTGGGCCGATGGTTTGCTGATTGGAACCTTTGAAAACAAACCTTCTGTCTAGATATCAAAGATGTCCTTGAAGATTTATCTTGTTGTTCTAAATGGATCATATTATGCAGTATGGGAACCATATATGAAAAATTTGTTGAATAGCAAAGGAATATGGTAGTATATGAAGATTGTGATTCCAAATCCAACAAACGACCAAACAAAGTTTGTTGTTGATGGAAATAAGGATGAGGTTGTGGGGGTCATCACGACCTACATATCATGGGAGATTCAACTTCACCTCAATGAATTTTTTTGTCCTCATCAAGTATTGAAGAAGTTGAAGTCGTTGTTCGACCAAGTTGATGAGATCCATGCCATGTAGTTGGCGAAAGTGTTGATCTCTCTTGATCCTCATTATTCTAACATAATGGAGGACTATTTGGTGTGTTTCAAAGAACTCCAGTTGAAATTGGGTGAATGCAGAAATACATATTAGAAGAAGGATGGAAAACTCATCGAGTTGGTCCTGATGAACTTGAGAACACCATTCAATGTGTTTGTTTCAACTTTCTACACCAACTAGAAAACATGCAAGGAACATGGTAAGGATTACACCTGCAAATATTTCTATGGTATTTTGATTATTAATCAACACTGACTACTTGAAGAAGGAAAGCTAGGTTGTAATATTTTTAACTTGAAACAAATAACACAACAAACAAATATACCCCAAGAATAACATGAACATTCAATGGAGAATGTAAATATATTATTGATAACACCAAGAAAGCTTTGTTCACTTGCCTCTTTGAGGGGGTAACCTCCAAAATGAGAAGATATCTCTTAAAATAATGCTCAATACAATCTTTCTCATACCTCCTACTCTTATTTATACTTCTACTATCTTCTAAAGAAGATTCTAGAGGAAGATCTTTCTAGAAGTGGAAGCTTCTATTAGGTATTCTTACATTGACTTGTTCAACTTTGTTTAATAGGCCTTATTAACTAATGTCATCCTTTATTACATGGAAAATATATCATGTTAACTAATAACCAACTAAGAGGAATTAAATCCTAATATGCCCTCCCCCTTCAAAAAATTTGTGTCCTCAAGGCTAAAGATGCGGAATCTGTTGCAGTATGGCAACTGGTTCCCAATTCACATCTTCTGGAGACATTTCCTTCCATTTTATCAACACTTCTTTGATAGTTTAGCCATGCAATTGATGCTCACATGCATTGAGGAAGGATTCTGGTTGCAGCCAAATGGATCCTTATTCATCTAATTCAGGCAAGATGGTTTGAACCTTGCAATTCTAACCCACCACTTTCTTCAAACATGAAACATGGAACACCATATGTATTTTGGAGGAAGATGGAAGTGCTAGTTTGTAGGAAACTGGATCAATACGTTTGATAATATGACGGGGGCCATAAAATTTGGGTTCCAACTTGTGGTGGCCATGGGATTTGAGATATGTTTTCTTATAAGGTTGGATTTTGAGAAACACCTACTCACCTTCTTGGAAAACCCTTTCAGAACACTACTGGTCAACTTGTTGCTTCATACGATTTTGGGCCATGTGGAGGTTGTCCTTCAGATTTGTGAGTGTAGCTACTCTGCCTTGTAGTAACTTATCAATAGCCTAGACCTTTGATGTGCCTAGAATATGGGGAAGTGATTGCAGGTGGTTGTTGGCCATACATCGTTTCATATGGTGTCATTTTGGTAGTTGTATGATAGGAAGTGTTGTACCACTATTTTTCCAAGGGTAACCATTTCACCCATTGATGTTGTTTGTTTGAAGAAAAAAAATGCAAGTAGGTTTCCAAACATTTATTGACAACTTTTGTTTGACCATCTGTTTGGGGTTGGTATGTTGTACTCATGTTTAATTTCGTTCCTTGTAATTTAAACAATTATTGTACTAGTGAAGGTTGGGTCACGATCAGACACAATGGAGGTTGGCATGCCATGTAGTTTGCACTACCATAGCTGGTGTAAAAGGGTGTGGGAAGGCACAAAAGTGTGCATACTTGGATAGGCAATCTACCATGACCACGATGACGAACTTGTTACTCTCTTTTGGAAGGTCCACTATAAATTCCTTAGAGAAGTCAGTCCAAATAGAAGATGGAATGAGTAACATATGTAGAGCTCTTGGTGTCTTGAAAATTTCTATTGAGTTGGAAAATATCACATTCGGTGACAAAGGTAAGGATTTCCTTCTTCATGCCTTCCCAGAAAAAGGAACGACGAGCACATGCATATGTATTTTGGAAGCTAGAGTGACCAACAAGAGAAGATGAGTGAAACTCATTTAAGATCACGGGCTTGAGTGCTAAAGTCAGAGATAAAACTAAGAGATCCTTATACCAGAGGAGATTGTCTTTCCAATTATAGTCCGGGGCCAGGTTAGGGTCCTCCTAAAGTCGCTAAATGATCTGTGATATAGTGGGGTGGGTTAGCCACTCTTGTCAAACTTCCTCAATCCAACTAGGAATAATTAATTATAAGGAAAAGAGGGAACCTTCGTCCTCATATTGTCTTGACAACACATTTTCCACTACATTGTATTTTTCTTTTTGATATCTCATAATCATAGCCCAACATTTTGGTCAACCACTTGTTATGTTCTGGGGAGGATAACCTATACTATAAGAAATACTTCAGACTATGGTGATATGTCTTGATCTGAAAATGGCACCCCAAGAGATATGGTCGCAAAGTGTGCATAACATGGAGAATGGAAATCATTTCCTTTTCATATGTATATTTGCCCAAATTACGGCCACTCAAAGCCTAACTAGTGAAAGACAGAGGTCTACCTTATGTTAGAAATGCACCAATACCAATGTTGGAAGCATCGAATTCCACATCAAAATTTTTGTTTAAATGACGGGTTGTTAATACCATGGTAGTGCACATGACCTTATTTAAATATTTGAAGGCTTGTTCTGCTGCATGTTTCAAATGAAATGCATTCTTCTTAAGAAGGTTTGTTAATGGTTGAACAATGTTTCCATAATGGTGGAAAAAATTATGGTAATAGCCCGTGAGTCCTAGGAAACCTTGACGACTTTTCAAGGTCGTGGGTCTTGGCCAATACTGCATGGATTGAATCTTTTTAGGATCCACTCATACTCCCTCACGACCCACAATATGTACCAAGTATTCATCCTCGCTCACCCAAAAAAAACACTTGGTATTTTTGACAAACAATTGATTGTCTCATAAAAATTGGAGTACTTTGTCCACATGTTGTAGATGAACATCACAAGTATGACTGTAAATGAGGATGTCATAAAAAAGAACCAGAACAAAATTCCGAAGGTAGGGCTTCAAGAGTTTATTCATGAGACTTTGGAAGGTAGATGGAGCATTGCAAAGTCCAAAAGGTGTTACCAAGAATTCATTATGTCCTTCATGAGTTCTGAAAGTAGTCTTCATAATATCTGCTTCATTCATCCGAATCTGGTGATAGCCTGAGTGAAGATCTAATTTTGTGAAGAAACATGCACCCTGGAGTTCATCCAACATATCATTAATGACATGAATGGGAAAATTATCTTTAATGATCAATTTATTAAGGGCGTGAAAATATGGACACATGCGCCAAGAACCTTCTTTTTTCAAGACCATCACAAAATGGGATGAATATGGGATGGTACTTGGGCATATTACACCGACTTCCAACAATTCCTGCACTATTGTTTCAATTTCATTTTTTGAGAAAATGGATACATGTAGGGGCGTACATTGGGGGGTTGGATTCCTGGAAGGAGAGAGATGTTATGATCATGCTCACCCCATGAAGGGGGTAAGTCTATGGGTGTCTTAACGAACATGTGGTGCTTGTCCAAAACCTGTTGCAGATCAAGATGGATCGTTGGTCACAAAGCCTTGGAACTGTTGGTTGAGGGAATTCATGATCTGCATTAGGCTATCCTTTAGCTGGCCCATTTCCTCAGATATGTTGGTTACCTTAGTTTCCAAATCTTCCAAGTTTTGAGCGTGAGTGGTAGGGGCCATTGTGGTGGCTTAGGTAGAATGATATCTCAACAATCAACACAAGATAATGAGTTTGTTGGGCTAGGTGTAAAATAAGGGTGTTAGGAAGGAAGTACAGGTCCACAGAAAAAATAGGATTAAAAGTTATAGGTACCACTGCAATTAGGACAACGATATGAATCCAATGGGAGAGGTCCCAAATGAGGGAGCTGGGAAGGGGGGTCAGGTCCACGGAAAAAAATATGCTTAAAAATTATTGGTATCACTGCAATTAGTACAAAGAGAGGGATCCAATGGTATAGGTCCCAAATAAGGTTGTCGGTGGGACCACTATACTTTTTTTATTCTCCATGGGAGTTATACTCCGATATGAATAATACTACAATGTCAAAATGCCCAAAAGGAAAAAATGTGTAGTAATTTCGTAGCCCGAAAGCAGGAGGCAAGGTCACACAACAATAAAAGGGTTTTGAAGGTTCCTACAGACAAGGGTTTTCCCTATGCGATAACTCTATGATATACATGTGGGGTCGAACAATAATCTTCGACTCAATATCTCAGGGCACCAACTAAGGAGGCTCGACCGCACCCTTAGCCGTATTACCTGATTACCCATGTACTAGAGAGTATCTTCTCGAGTGTTGTTCTTGGTGGCACTATAATAGTCAGGTGGCTAATCGGTTGATCTAGGGATGGTTTCAGGATATCCTTAGGATATTTTGATATACCTAAGGTACGAGGAAGATAAAATCCATGTACAAGTGTTGTCTGATGTGGTACTACTTGAAGGGGTACCAACATGGGTTACAAGGGTGTCCAACAATGTGAGCTTAAAAACCTCTTGTATTTCCTGCATTTATTCTTCCCCGACCATGGATTTATGCATTGAATGACATTTCTCTGTAGTTTAAAGAAGATGGAACACGTCTCTAGCCTACAAATTTCTAAAAAAATTGGGTATGTGCTGGCCTGAGAAAGAGCTATGTTACCACTTTTAATATGCTTAACCTGAATCAGATAACACAACAAGCAAATATACCCCAAGAATACCGGGAACATTCAATGGAGAACAATAATATATTATTTATAGCACCAAGAAAGCTTTGTTCACTTGCCTCTTCGAGGGGGCAACCTCCAAAACGAGCAGAGCTCTCTTACAATAATACTCAAGACAATATTTCTCATACCTCCTACTCTTATTTATACTTATACTATCTTCTAAAGAGCATTCTAGAGGAAGATCTTTCTAGAAGCAGAAGCTTCTATTAGGTCTTCTTACATTGACTTGTTCAACTTTATTTAATAGTCCTTATTAACTAATGTTGGCGTTTATTACATGGAAAATATGTCATGGTAACTAATAATCAACTAACAGGGGTTAAGGTCGGATCCTAACATTGGTGGTAAACACCAAGCCCACTTGCTCAAAGGAAAGAGAAATATGGATCCCAGGGATAGAGTACGGTTTGATGCCTCTGCACAAAAACTTGCATACCACAACTAGAAACTTAAGGGATAGAAAAATGCACTTCGACATAGTTGAAAGAAGAAGACATGTCACTATTGTGGAATGACTGGACATGTGGAGAAAGTTTTCTATAAGAAGCAAGAATATTTAGAGGAGAAGGTTAAACGCCTGGAAGGAAATGTTTCCACTAATAATTTCACCCTCCAAGATGGAAATTCCTAGGCATTGATGGCTCATTCTATGCAGAACAAATGTGTAGTCGAATCTGGGTGCACTCATCACATGGCTAAGGACGCCTCCTTGTTCACATGGTTGGATGAAGCTAAGGAGAGGAAAATCTATTTTGCTAATGATTTTTCTCTAGATTTTGTTGGTCAGAGTCACTTTTACTTGTCGACATGGGAATATTGTTGATGTCTATCATGTGCAAAATATCAATTCCAATGTGTTGTCTATTTCTTAGCTAACACAGACAGGTAAGATTGTTGAATTTTTGCCAAACCGGTTCTATGTTCATGATTTGAAGAAAGGAAATTTGATTGTCGTCGATGGGCTTCTCAACCTAGCAGACAGTTTGTACAAATTCCATGACATGAATCGACCTGATACTGAAACGACTACACTTGTTTCTCACATTGATGAGAGAATTTGAATTTGGCATGAGTTACTCAGACACCTAGATTTTCATAGTTTGCAAGTGTTGGCACAGGGGTAGACCCAGGGTTCAACGCTTCAACAACGCACCAAAAAAACCCTAACTACCTTCCCTTTCGGCAACACCTGCGAAGCAGATGAAGTCTCACCCGAGGTAGAGGCAGGGGGGTTTGCAGGACTCAAGTGTCTATAGCCTAGCTGGGACACAGATTTGTGATTATGTACTTCAACAAAGCACTTAGCCAATAGTATGCCTTAAGTTATGATTTTTATTCACATCGCAGATTAACCCTAATTACAGAACAATGATGTGATAAACAAATCAAACACTTCTAAGCACTTAGCATAAGTTCAGATTTAACAGTCATTCACATCATAAAGCACTAAGCATTCATAGATCTATCTATCATACATTAAGAACAGTGCACTAAGCAGACATAATCATAAACATCATGAGCACATAGCACAAATCACAATAACACAGGATATGCATGGTTCACCCTAGTGTGGGGCTACATCCACCAACTCTTCTTCTTCTTTATTAACTTCTTCCAATCTTCTTACATGCACCAAGCCACAGATCCAACTCCGCAAAGGACAGAAGATATGCGTGCACCTCTCCAGATCTTCCTTCCCCAAATTAGATCAAGGCACTAATCCAACCAAAACCACTTGCACTTAGCTCTGCAAGTCTCACATACAGTATGCAAAAAACATTCACAACTATTATCACTTAGCAACCTTCACAGGTTCTTGCACAAAGCCGATCAGAACTACTTCTTACATCGCTTAGCTACTTATTTATACAATACAAAATATGCCTAAACATGGGTAAACCCATGGGCCGACATCCCATACCCGTTACATAAAACCTAAAACCCAAAAAGCATGTAAAAGGGGGCGATATACCGCGATCTCTGCTTCGCCTGGGCACTCCGTCTTCGACCAGTCTGTTGAAGTCCCAAAAATGTTCAAACATGACCAGTGTTTCCTCCAAACCTAGTCAAGGGTCAACAACAAGCACTAGAAACTTAGAACATGGTTGTTGGTTTACCAAAGGTGTTTCCCCACGAAAGAGGCTATAAGGGCTGTGTGCTTGGGAAGCATCATCATGCACCATTTGAATCCGGAAAAGTGTGGTGAGCACAAAACCTACTGGATCTAGTTCACAATGATGTTTTTTGCATCAATCTACCTTCACTGGAAAGGGCAAGGTATATTTTGACTTTCATCGATGATTTTTCTCTCTTTACGTGGGTTTATTTTATGAAAAAGAAAAGAACCTTGTCTTTGAAAAGTTCAAGGATTTTAGAGTGTTTGATGAAAAGTAATGTGGTTGAGCCATTAAGTGCTTGAGATCAGACAATGGTGGTGAGTATGTAAATCAAAATTTTGGAGAATACTTGGTTTGATATGGTATTGCAGGCATCACAAAACACAAAACTTGGACGTTAGTCGAAATGGCTAGATGTCTTTTGCAGACTAAAGATCTTCCTCCCCGCTTCTCAGTTGAAGTGGTGTATTGTGCACAATATCTGCTCAATCACATCTTAACTCGAGCTATTTCTTCCATGACTCTAGTTGAATGATGGTGTGGAAAGAAGCCTTCATTGGACCACCTCCATGTGTTTGTATGTGTTTCCTAGGCTCACATTTATGATGATTGCAAAAAAAAGTTGGATGAAAAGAGTCATGCTTGCATCATGATGGGCTACTCTGAAGATTCAAAAGCCTATCGACTGTTTGATCCTGTCAAATGGAAAATCATTATCAAATGAAATATATGGTTTGATGAGAAGTATTCTAGCATTAAGTTGTTGAATTCCTCCCCTATATTGTTGTAGTATAATCCCTTTGTTGTTGTCTTTGACATTGGTCCTCTTGTTCCATATTTCATTTATTCGATTGGACAGTATAACCTTGTCCCTATTTTAACTAGGTCGTCAACCTCTGAGTTGACTAGTCCTTCATCCTATGTTTTGAATGGTCCATTGACCAAATACCCTTTGAATTATGATTGAACTGCTACTGAAAATTGTAGTTCACGTGTTTCTTGTCTACCTAAATGGGATGCCAAGACAATTGAAGTTTCCAACGCTGATGTTGGAGATGCTTACTCTGGATGACAAAATCGAAATCAAAATCAACATGCCAACATTTCCCTAATGACTCGTGTACTTGAAACTTTTGATCCTATTTCCTACTCAGATGATGAAGGATGACCTGAATGGGATAATGAAATTCAGACACAAATTCATTCTTTGTCGAAGAATCACACTTAGGACTTAGTTCCCTGACCGCAAGGAAATAACATTGTGAAGTGTCGATGGGTCTATAGGACCAAATTTACCTCTGAAGATGTTGTTGAGGGAGATAAATCACACCTAGTTGTGAAAGGGTTTTCTCAACAAGAAGGCACCGACTACACTGAAACCTTTTCTCCTATTGCAAACATGAACTATGTTCGACTGATTCTTTCCCTTGCTGCTCATTTTGGATGGAAATTCCATCAGATGGATGTGAAGAGTGCATTTCTTCATGGAGACATGTCTTAATAAATTTTCATGGAACAATCACCCGGTTTTGTGATAGATTCTAACTTTCTTTTTTGACTCAAGAAGTCACTTTATGGTTTGAAGCAGGCTACCTGAGCCTGGTATGCTAAAATAAATAATTTATTTCTTCGACTTGTTTTCAAACATTGTGAATATGATCACAACTTGTATGTACTCCATACCAATGGAGCCACCTTGATTGTTGTTGTATATGTAGATGAATTAATCATCACTGAAAGTAATAATGATCTCATCCTTAGATTGAAGAAACAAAATGCTGACTCATTTGACATGATAGATCTTGGTACTCTCCATTATTTTTGGGGTCTTTAAGTATTACCATTGTGTGACTGAATTTTCATTTCTAAGTCTAAATATGTGATGGATTTGTTGACACATTTTAAAATGGTTGACTGCAAGCCTTGTGATATTCCTTTTCAATCTAGAGTAAAGCTCACCAAAACCTATCAAACACCCGCAGTCGATGCTATACTTTATTGACAACTGGTCGACAATATTATTTATCTTACTCATACCCAACCTACCATTTCCTTTATTATTAGTGTGGTTTCTCGGTTTATGCAGGACACTAAAGAAAGCCATTGGAAAGTACTCAAATGAATTGTCTGTGGCAATGAAATAAATTGGAGGATTGTGTTCATAAGTGTCATAATCTTAAAAACCCCAAATGATGTAGTAGTTGAAGATATAAAACCAATCTGTACAAAAAATAAATCCAAAATTTCAAGCACTGACAACAGGATGCCAAGTAATCGCGAGCATTCTAAATTATCAAAATTTCAAGAATGCTAAGGAGATATGGCAAGCCAGTCAGATGTCAACGCTCCAATGAATGAAATCTATTGATTCTACTTGGGATCTAAGATTTCAAGCTGATTAATGAATTAAAGGGTATGAAAAGATCAATGTTCCATCTTGGTGGACAATGACGACATCTAATCTAAAATGATATAACTCTATTAAGTTTTCATGAGAAATTCACTTCAAGCATTTCAAGACTGTAATCTTCTGGATGTTTTTATGAGATAATACCCTAGAGTGGGAGACAGTTGGCTCAAAATTCTTGCAACACAGGGACCATCTCTTTTGGCAGTCGACAGTTCTAGTTCAGATGTGATAGATTCATGGCTTTTCACTATTGCAAGATTGTCTAAATTTGCAATATCTAAATCTTAACTGTTATGAACATATTTTTGATGTTGGATTAGAATATCTCACAAGTCTTACAAAACTTGACTTCATTTAGTTTTAAAACAAGCACTGCCATAAAGGAGTTTCACATCAATGCCAAAGATGAAACCCAAAGAATACAGGTGGCATCCAACATTTATAGAAGATTTGGTGGCAGAAAATTAGGAGGCAGGGCACCTAGTAGCAGAAGATCAGTCAACATAAAATCCAAATTCGAGGGATTCAGTGAACAAATGGCAGGAATCTTGTTTGTTCCAGAAACTTCTATAAAGTTTGAACCTCAGTTTCAACACCTGTCATCTTGTACTACCTTCTTGGAATTGAATTCCTGGATTGAAGATTAGTTTTGGTATAATAAGTTATCATGAAAATATGATCTAGGGTTGATCTAAATCTGATCAAATCTTGATTCATTTTAACTTCCAGTCTAAATTTAGCCTTAGGAGGTTCTCGATCCATTATTTTTGGATTTGATCTTTATTTTTTATATATGAAGGAGAGAGGCTTTCTCAAGGGGAAGGAGTAGGGTTTGATTTTGGAAGGAGGATAAAGGTCTGGAAAATGGAAAAAGAGTTTTATGCCTGTAACACTTAGCACTCAAGGATTTAGACATCCTAAATGGTCGGATTATAATTCTTCTTGTTTCATTTTGTTACTCCTATCTTTAATGCAATGGAAGTATTTTGTAGTACAATGATTTCTTATTGATTCAACTACGATTGTAGTAAATTATTTGCTCTTAATTACCTCCTTCTTGAAATACCTCCTTGAAAGTTGTGTTCAGATTTTTGTTTTAGGCTTAGAATGATATTTTGGGCTTGAAAATCTTCTGAGCATAAGTAAACAAATTGTTGACTTGTGATATGTGTTTCCTTCTCTTTTTTCATCCAAATTTTAATTTATCTGAATCATTATGGTGGATACCCATGACTAAGAGAAGTGTTTCTTGTAATCGAGATATTGTGACCAGATCCATAACCTTTCCACCTACCTGATATATCTTCAAAACCTACTCGGATTCACCTATCAACCCAAAACAAACCATTGCAATAATTTGATGATTCCCTAGCTTGCCCTTTGGCACTCAAGTGCAACTTTAGGCACTAATAGGTACCACTCATTATGGTATCAAATATTGTCGAGGTTCAGATTCGTTAGTCGACTTCACCAACTTCGACTGGGATGGTGATAGTGATGATCAGAAGTCCACTTCTGGCTATGTGCTTTGCTTTAACATAGGACCCTTAGTGTGGTTGTGCAAGAAACATAAGGCATTCACTTTGTCGACTACAGAAACAACATATCATGGCATCATTCTAGAAGGTACTGAAGCAGTATGGATCCACCAACTTTTGGGAGAACTTGGCCTTCCTATTCATACCTTGGCTACAATCTATTGTGATAACCAATGTATTATACAGGTTGTTGATAATCCTATTTCCCATAGTAAGATGAAGCATGTTGAGCTCCATGCTCACTATTTGAGACAATTGGTTCATGAGAACATTGTATCTCTTGAATATTGCAGAACATATGATTAGGTTGCTAATATATTCACTAAAACTTTAGCTGAAGATAGATTTATCAAGCTCCATACGATGCTTGGGCTCCTGGAAGCTACAATTATGGGGGGTGTCATAATGATGTAATTTCACCTATTGAATATACGGAGCCATGTGTTGATGGGGGTTGTTGGAACATCAAGAATTGATGGTTCATCACACATCTCCTAGGTTCAGTTGATCAAGTGATCGACCTACATCTGGGTACAATTGGTCAGGTGATCGACCAACACACTGCATCTGTCGATCAAGTAGTCGACATGTCTGTTGGTCAGTCATTTTACCAACAATCGAAGATAGTCAGGTGATGGATTGACCAACCCAATAATCGACTACGAGTTGGAAACATAGGTGGTCGGGTCAAGCATCCTCGTTGAACTAACTCAATAGCATGGATTTGGGAGAGTCAACTCTTACAATTGATGGTTACATGTGGAAAATATCTTATGGATTCTATAGAAGTTGGTTAGATCTTGAGGATATAAATAGCAGACCCCTTGGGTCATTATCATCATGATGGTGATCAAGTGATCAAGTTGATATCATATGGATATATCAAGGTTCAATATGCACTGTGATGATTTGATCACAGTGCGCTTTGCTTAAGTGTTGTAACAGTGTCTTTAGACATCACCTCTGCCTTTGAAATTTTGATTCTTCTTCGATTATCTATAAAAAGGTGCTTATCTATTTTTGTCATTGGTTCCACCCCTTTCTCAACACATTATCAATCTTGAACACCTTAATATTCCTACTAATTTGATTTTCCAAGATAGTTTTAAACTCTTTAAACCAAGTAAGGACCTCAAATTTAGTTATGAGAAAATAAAATCATGTCCTTCTAGAATAATGATCAATGAATGAAACATAATACAAAGCCTTAGAAATCAAAGGAACTTTAATAGGACCAAATACATCAATATGAATGAAGTCCAACAACTTAGAAGATTTGTGATAACTAGAGTAAAATTGAATACAATTTTGTTTTCCATATATGCAATTCTCGCAAAATCAAATTCATGAGCACAATCATTCAATCCTTCAACAAGGTTTTTTTTTTCAATGCCTGCATTCCCTTCGTACCTATATGACCCAATATATATTGCCATAACATTGTCTTCTTTGAGAGTAAATTGCTTTCTAAAGAAAGAGCTTGTTTAGGGGCCTAAAAAGCATGACCATTATAAGTAGATATAAGTTTTGATTGCAAAGGGATAGATTCTACAAATCTCTTCATTGTAGAAATTGAATAATTATTACACTAAATGGTGCATGCATCAAGTTGGAATATATTTCCCACACGAACACCCTTATCAAGAACCATATCTCCTCAAACCGTCTTATAGTTTTTTTCAATAAGCTTTCTTATTGATAGTAGGTTCCATTCCAAACTTGGAATGTGAAAAACTCCACTGATCCCCTTCACTCTATCATCAAGGAATTTGATCAAGACTCTACCATGGACAACTATGTTGAGAGGAGAGTCACCATTGAGGTGTACCATCCCACCATCATATTTCTCATACACTAAAAACAATTGCCACTGAAAAGTCATATGAAGGAAGTTCCAGGGTCTATCAACCATGCCCTCTAGCTTGCATGGGTTGCCAAAGATGAAAAAAGGAATCTCCACCATCCTCCTGAGAATATTTTTCAAAATTATCATCAAAACCATTATTTCCTTCTTATTCTTCTTTTTCACTTCCTTGCAATATATTCTAAAATTCCCAACCTTTACACAATTCCAATGCTTTCCCTTGGACTTTTCAAGAGTGTAACATACCCAGCCACTTGGCTGGGCCACACTACCTCAAAAATCCCTTCAAGAACACTATGAATACCACTTTGAGGCATACTTGACATCAACACAATGAAAAAATATTCGCTTTGATACCAATTTTAATGCGCCCAGAACAACAAACCCAAAACAATTTTCTCATCCACAAATCTGAAACGTACCCATTGCCTGGGCAATTCCAAATTCACCTTCTTGGAATTATATGATTTTGTGCCAATATTTCCATGAAAGAAACGTGAATCCAAAGCATGCAATTAAAATAGAACATGATAAATCACAACTTAAATGAAGAGCATGCCACGCAACAACATTAACAACAAACATGCATAACATAAACACATCATCTCAGAGATAATAATAATACAAAACAAAATATAAATAAATATACAAGAAAACACAGAGAGCACTTATTATTGATCAAACCATTCACCAATGGGCTGCAGACCAAGGACTTTCCTCCCAACCATAGACATTATTGTTCATTCACTCTTAGAAATAGTGTCACCCCCAAGCCAGGGCTATGAATCCAAAGGGATGGGTCCTAGACCAAATCTAAAACACACAATAGTTGGCTAACAAAATCTTAAGTTTTCCTAACCAAACAAAAATCCTAATTTTCGTCTCTCTTCCCCTTCAACCTTCACAACCCAAAGAAATGAACCCCTTTCTTTTCCATGCAGTCCCTCAGGTTGTTCCAATTTATTTCTAGGGCTCTAATGCTTCTGGTCAGGAATCTCAATGCTGGAAACTCTGAGGATTCTCATATCTGAACAATTCTACTGAACATGCCAATGCATCTAAGCACTCAAGCATTCATTCATTTCTCGTAATAATCAATAATTCCTCACAACCATCTAACAATGGTTCTCTACCTCCAGTCATTTGTATTCATTCCTAGACCAAGAACACACGAATGAGCAAGAGTGAATGAAGAATTCCCAAACAAATGAGTGATGAATGATTAACCTCGAAACATCCCCAAAGAGGGTTTATATAATTACAAGAACCAATAACCACATGGCCTCCCCAAGAATATCATGGAATCACTTCTCCCAAATAAAACCAAGATGAGTTAATAAAATAATAATAAAAGAATTATCCCCTTTAGCCCCCTCTCTCGTGGAATCATATCCCCCTATCTCTCATGTCCTTTTCCATCCTGCGACCAACAATGTATTTTATTAATATATATAGAAGTGTTACATTTTCTACGCACTCTGGCCCCTTTCCAACTATACCTACTCACCAACCTAAGTCACAATTACATAATACATTCTATGATCCATGAGGATCTCTAAAACCAAGAAAAACAAATGGTCTCTAATTTTGATGTAAATATACTCATGTCGAAGATATCAACGAGAAATTCAAACGCAACTTGAACATGATCAAACATACATCGTATGAGAAAGTTATGGCATTCTGAAGTTTTATCCAAACAGGAAAAAAGGATGATAGGGTTGACACGTGGCATCACCATGCACTGACACATGGAAATACAACATATGACATGGTGGACATGTGGGAGTATGGACAAGACATGTGGAAATATGAACATGACATGTGGTAGTATGGATGTTGATGTGGCATGTTGATTGGACCATATGGATGCTGATGTGGCATGTTGACTAAGTTGTATGATGTTGATGTGGCATGTTGACTAGACGATACAGATGTAGATGTGGCAGGTTGGCTTGGTAGGATGATGTGGCAACGGGATGTGACAACTCACTGTATAAGGTATGAGGCCACCACATGGACCAATCAGAGGCCGCCATGTGGAAGCCTCATTTTTTCCCAAAAGGGGCTTATCAACCTTGGAAGGATCATGCAGGTGGATCGAACCTCCAACCTCCGTGGAACAAAAATAGTGATCGACCATTGTTCCATTGGCGTCGCTTACCACATATAACATGGAATATCTATTTAAGGTGGGTTTGTGATACATTTCCCAAAAGTAGATGGTCCTCGGGATTGACCCAATGACCTCCGCTCTAACAAACAAAATGCCCAACCAACTCACCAATGGTATAGCTTGTTATGGAAAGTGAGATATATTTTATTTAAAATTGTAATATTTGATAGACTGAAAAATCCCAACGAGCATGGATTTGAAAACACATCCTCCAACTTCATAACCAATTTTTTTACCATTGTGCTAGAGCATTCAGGGTTGGAAGAATTGTGTGCAGTGGAGTAATTAAAGCTAGTCTTTTTTGTCTCTACAGAATTGAAGAATGAGGATATCATAGCCATTTTTCATGCATATCAAGTGCGGGAAGAGCCTAAGATTAGTGAAACAATAGTTCCTAGATCCTGTGAAGACATTTTATTGTGGGTTGGATATCCATTGTAATGTAATAAATCATTTGAAGTGCTTCACATTATAATAATAGAATGGTTTTCACAATTGAAGCACACTCAGAGATGTAGCCCAAATTGGGTGAACTCCATTATAAACTTGTGTTTTTTTTCTTTCTAATGTTCATTTCTTCAATTTATCCTTTCAATTGTTCATTGATCTTTAACATATAAGCTAAGACAATTTACACTTAAAATTATTTGCAAATCAATCAATGGACTTTTGGATCAAGTTTGATATCAGATTTGGTTTGACATGATTTGCAGTTTGAAGAACAGATTGCAAAAGGACAACCATGAGCAAATATTTGAAGCGAGAAAGACTTTAGGAACTAGAATAGATTAACCATCAGATGTAGGAAAAGAATTCTAAATTGAGAAGGTTAATATGAGTCTCTAAGGATGAGAAGAAAAAGTTGCAGCTTGAATTGCAAGCCAAGGATGAAATTTTAGAAAAGCTTCAGAAAGATGAAAGAGTGGAGGACGAAGAACATTCTACCATGCCAAGAAGACTGTCTTCTACCATATATTCACAATATGTCACTGAGGTATGCAATGTAAGTGAGTCATCATTTTCTCTTTCTTCCCAACAAAAGGTAGATGCCTCTTTGGGTGATTTTGAGAAGCATACTCATGGTATTGGATTTAATATGTTAACCAATGTGGGTTATGATGGAAAGGGTCTTGGAATTAATGGCCAAGGAATGACTAGTCCCATAGAGGTTGTGGAAAGACCTCGCTATGTAGGTCTAGGATATGGAAAAGGAGAAGTTGAAGAATGCTCCAAGGTCACTAAAGCAAGAAATACTTCAAGAGAAGAGTCTAAGACGTTATAGGAATACCTTATACAAATAAAATGAGCATCACTTCATGAGAGTGACAAAGAATGAAATGCATCTCAAATGATAGGTGAAAATCCTAAAGGAGTGAAGATAGTTTCTTCTTGACAGACTTGCAACAAGAACCACCATGAAAGGTATAATAAACCAGATTATTCCAATGTATTCTTTGACTATAAGAAGAATGGAAATGAGAAACATATTTTATGGTATAAGTATCCATGTATGTTTTGCAGATTAGATAACCATTGTATTGCCAAATGTTGGAAGAGAAAGTTCATGTACAGGAAGGTCATGTTTACCAGGAAGGAGGCAAGATGTAAAAACCACTCTCCAAGATTGAATGTGGAGCATGGTAAGAAGGAATTGTGGTCAAATAATTATTGCACTCATTGCAATATGAGTGGTCATTGGATTGACAGATGCTAGAAACTTCATCCATGTCTTCGTCTAAAGTAGGGAAAGAAATTTGTGCACGAACCCATGAAGAAAGAGGTAGTAGATGAAAGAGTTGGTCAAGCACCAACAATCCAAGAGGAGCAACCCAAAAAGAATAATCCATTAGCTGAGTTTGGTAATAAATGGGTAACACATCTGTAAAGTTGTTTGCTTCCATTGTTGTAAACCTCACATGTTGTGTATGAGACCCCTAGAAGGGAAAATTGTACAAGTGATGACTTTTTATAACATCACTTACATGAAACATAGTGTTTTTATGATTTTGAAAGTGTACAAATCAGAGAGACAATCCAAACCGTATATGTATACTTTTGTCTGACCAAAAGTTTCTTTTTGTGGGGAGGTTTGATCCACAAGGATCTCTAAAACCAAGAAAAAATAATAGTCTCAAATTTTGATGTAAATGTACTCATGTTGAAGAGATCGATGAGATATTTCCAGTGAAACTTGAACGGGATCAAACAAATATTGTATGAGAAAGCTATGGCATTCTAAATTTTTAGCCAAATAGGCTAAAATGATGACAGGGTTGACACATGGAATCACCAGGGACTAACACGTGGAAGTATGATAGATGATAGGGTGGACATTTGCCAGTACATATAGGACACGTGGCAGTATGGATGTTGACATGGCATGATGATTGGACTGTACAAATGCTGACATGGCATGATGATTGGGATGTACGATGTTGATGTGGCATGCTGAATGAATTGTACAGATGAAATCTTGGTAGGTTGGCTTAGCAAGATGACATGTCAGAAGGATGTGGTAGCTAACTGTATAGGTATGAGGCCATCGCATGGACCAATCGGGGCTTACATGTGGTAACCCTATTTTTCCAAAAATGGGCTTATCAATATTGGAAGGATTGAGCAGGTGGATCGAACCTCCGACCTCTGCGGAACAAACATAGTGCTCGACTGTTGTGCCACCAACGTCGCTTACCATAGATAACATCGAATATATTTTTAAGGTAGATTTGTGATATGTTTCCCAAAAGCGGACAGTCCATGGGCTTGACCTCATGACCTCTACTCTAACAAACACAAAGCCCAACCAACACGCTAATGGTATAACTTTTTATGGAAAGAAGAATACATTTTATTTAAATTTGTAATATTTGATAGCCCGGAAAATCCCAACGGGCGTGGATTTGAAACCACAACCAAATACTACATAACCAAACGTTTTAATGTTTTGCTAGAGCGTTCGTGGTTGGAAGAATTGTGCGTAAAGGAGTAATTAAAGCCATTTTTTTTGTCTCTGCAGAATTAAAGAATGAGCATATTGTAGCCATTTTTTCATGCAGATCAAGTGCAGGAAGAGCCTAAGATTAGTGAAACAAACTTTCCTAGATATGGCGAAGACATTTTATTGCAGGTTGGAGATCCATTGTAATGTAATAAAGCATTTGAAGTGCTTTGCATTATAATAATGGAGTGATTGCATAGTTGAAGCGGACCCGGAGATGTAGCCCAAATTGGGTGAACTCCATTATCAACTTGTGTTTTCATATTTTTGTTGTTCATTTCTTCAATTTATCCTTTCAGTTGTTCATTAAGATTTAAAATATAATCTAAGATAATTTACACTTAAAATTATTTACAAATCAATTAGTGGATTTCCAGATCATTCTAGTTTAGAGGGATCAAAAGTGGGGGTGTTACATCTCCCTCCCCTTATTTTTGGCACTGTCCTTAGTGCATAACATCGTAGCGATGTTCTTAATATTACCAAGCTAGTCTCTTTGACCTTTAATCTACACAGACGATCCATCCAAATTCTTATATACATAGGCACTCCAACCTAAAAACATGCATATATAGGCACTCTTCCCTAAAACATGCACACGGATTTTACAATTCTAGCAACAATTCCAACCAGTGAGATCTCATTCCCCATCAGCCTGCATATCCCAAGGAAGTGTATCCCATTTTTTTCACTACATTCATTTAGGATATACCACTTCTCTTCAAGGCTTCATTGCACTCGACAAGGAATTCTCAAAGTTGCAGCTCCATGAACTCTAGTTGCAACAAGTCCACTAAACTTTCTTCATTCCATGCCCTTGTCCTTGAGCTCGATTTATTTCTGGTGTTCTTCTTCCCAAGATTCCAACTTCAATAGAAAACATCTCATATGTATTACACACATATATTGTTGTTTATTATTTCTCTCACTTCTACTTCTTGGGATGACCCAGGTTCAAATCTGAATAGGTTTCCAACAAAACCCTCTAAAACTATCGACCCTCCTAGTAAACCAGAAGGAAACACAACACACAGAGTGCATTGCGCAACCTCACACGCGATAGTTCTATGGGTGAATGGAATTATCAGGTGCTTGCATTCTAGGAATGAGTGGGGATCTGAGATTGTATTTTATCTTCTTCAGGCCTTCAACTGATTATTCAATCTATTATTCCTACGATTCATTCATATGTTAAACCCATGCATACATTCTAACATATCTAGCTTAACCATTCATTCATAAATCACTCATCAATAAGAGATAAATAAGATCAATCATTGACAGAAAGTAA
>ML799973.1:31576-66052 GCA_009831015.1 Picea engelmannii | reverse complement strand
AGATTCATGGCTTTTCACTATTGCAAGATTGTCTAAATTTGCAATATCTAAATCTTAACTGTTATGAACATATTTTTGATGTTGGATTAGAATATCTCACAAGTCTTACAAAACTTGACTTCATTTAGTTTTAAAACAAGCACTGCCATAAAGGAGTTTCACATCAATGCCAAAGATGAAACCCAAAGAATACAGGTGGCATCCAACATTTATAGAAGATTTGGTGGCAGAAAATTAGGAGGCAGGGCACCTAGTAGCAGAAGATCAGTCAACATAAAATCCAAATTCGAGGGATTCAGTGAACAAATGGCAGGAATCTTGTTTGTTCCAGAAACTTCTATAAAGTTTGAACCTCAGTTTCAACACCTGTCATCTTGTACTACCTTCTTGGAATTGAATTCCTGGATTGAAGATTAGTTTTGGTATAATAAGTTATCATGAAAATATGATCTAGGGTTGATCTAAATCTGATCAAATCTTGATTCATTTTAACTTCCAGTCTAAATTTAGCCTTAGGAGGTTCTCGATCCATTATTTTTGGATTTGATCTTTATTTTTTATATATGAAGGAGAGAGGCTTTCTCAAGGGGAAGGAGTAGGGTTTGATTTTGGAAGGAGGATAAAGGTCTGGAAAATGGAAAAAGAGTTTTATGCCTGTAACACTTAGCACTCAAGGATTTAGACATCCTAAATGGTCGGATTATAATTCTTCTTGTTTCATTTTGTTACTCCTATCTTTAATGCAATGGAAGTATTTTGTAGTACAATGATTTCTTATTGATTCAACTACGATTGTAGTAAATTATTTGCTCTTAATTACCTCCTTCTTGAAATACCTCCTTGAAAGTTGTGTTCAGATTTTTGTTTTAGGCTTAGAATGATATTTTGGGCTTGAAAATCTTCTGAGCATAAGTAAACAAATTGTTGACTTGTGATATGTGTTTCCTTCTCTTTTTTCATCCAAATTTTAATTTATCTGAATCATTATGGTGGATACCCATGACTAAGAGAAGTGTTTCTTGTAATCGAGATATTGTGACCAGATCCATAACCTTTCCACCTACCTGATATATCTTCAAAACCTACTCGGATTCACCTATCAACCCAAAACAAACCATTGCAATAATTTGATGATTCCCTAGCTTGCCCTTTGGCACTCAAGTGCAACTTTAGGCACTAATAGGTACCACTCATTATGGTATCAAATATTGTCGAGGTTCAGATTCGTTAGTCGACTTCACCAACTTCGACTGGGATGGTGATAGTGATGATCAGAAGTCCACTTCTGGCTATGTGCTTTGCTTTAACATAGGACCCTTAGTGTGGTTGTGCAAGAAACATAAGGCATTCACTTTGTCGACTACAGAAACAACATATCATGGCATCATTCTAGAAGGTACTGAAGCAGTATGGATCCACCAACTTTTGGGAGAACTTGGCCTTCCTATTCATACCTTGGCTACAATCTATTGTGATAACCAATGTATTATACAGGTTGTTGATAATCCTATTTCCCATAGTAAGATGAAGCATGTTGAGCTCCATGCTCACTATTTGAGACAATTGGTTCATGAGAACATTGTATCTCTTGAATATTGCAGAACATATGATTAGGTTGCTAATATATTCACTAAAACTTTAGCTGAAGATAGATTTATCAAGCTCCATACGATGCTTGGGCTCCTGGAAGCTACAATTATGGGGGGTGTCATAATGATGTAATTTCACCTATTGAATATACGGAGCCATGTGTTGATGGGGGTTGTTGGAACATCAAGAATTGATGGTTCATCACACATCTCCTAGGTTCAGTTGATCAAGTGATCGACCTACATCTGGGTACAATTGGTCAGGTGATCGACCAACACACTGCATCTGTCGATCAAGTAGTCGACATGTCTGTTGGTCAGTCATTTTACCAACAATCGAAGATAGTCAGGTGATGGATTGACCAACCCAATAATCGACTACGAGTTGGAAACATAGGTGGTCGGGTCAAGCATCCTCGTTGAACTAACTCAATAGCATGGATTTGGGAGAGTCAACTCTTACAATTGATGGTTACATGTGGAAAATATCTTATGGATTCTATAGAAGTTGGTTAGATCTTGAGGATATAAATAGCAGACCCCTTGGGTCATTATCATCATGATGGTGATCAAGTGATCAAGTTGATATCATATGGATATATCAAGGTTCAATATGCACTGTGATGATTTGATCACAGTGCGCTTTGCTTAAGTGTTGTAACAGTGTCTTTAGACATCACCTCTGCCTTTGAAATTTTGATTCTTCTTCGATTATCTATAAAAAGGTGCTTATCTATTTTTGTCATTGGTTCCACCCCTTTCTCAACACATTATCAATCTTGAACACCTTAATATTCCTACTAATTTGATTTTCCAAGATAGTTTTAAACTCTTTAAACCAAGTAAGGACCTCAAATTTAGTTATGAGAAAATAAAATCATGTCCTTCTAGAATAATGATCAATGAATGAAACATAATACAAAGCCTTAGAAATCAAAGGAACTTTAATAGGACCAAATACATCAATATGAATGAAGTCCAACAACTTAGAAGATTTGTGATAACTAGAGTAAAATTGAATACAATTTTGTTTTCCATATATGCAATTCTCGCAAAATCAAATTCATGAGCACAATCATTCAATCCTTCAACAAGGTTTTTTTTTTCAATGCCTGCATTCCCTTCGTACCTATATGACCCAATATATATTGCCATAACATTGTCTTCTTTGAGAGTAAATTGCTTTCTAAAGAAAGAGCTTGTTTAGGGGCCTAAAAAGCATGACCATTATAAGTAGATATAAGTTTTGATTGCAAAGGGATAGATTCTACAAATCTCTTCATTGTAGAAATTGAATAATTATTACACTAAATGGTGCATGCATCAAGTTGGAATATATTTCCCACACGAACACCCTTATCAAGAACCATATCTCCTCAAACCGTCTTATAGTTTTTTTCAATAAGCTTTCTTATTGATAGTAGGTTCCATTCCAAACTTGGAATGTGAAAAACTCCACTGATCCCCTTCACTCTATCATCAAGGAATTTGATCAAGACTCTACCATGGACAACTATGTTGAGAGGAGAGTCACCATTGAGGTGTACCATCCCACCATCATATTTCTCATACACTAAAAACAATTGCCACTGAAAAGTCATATGAAGGAAGTTCCAGGGTCTATCAACCATGCCCTCTAGCTTGCATGGGTTGCCAAAGATGAAAAAAGGAATCTCCACCATCCTCCTGAGAATATTTTTCAAAATTATCATCAAAACCATTATTTCCTTCTTATTCTTCTTTTTCACTTCCTTGCAATATATTCTAAAATTCCCAACCTTTACACAATTCCAATGCTTTCCCTTGGACTTTTCAAGAGTGTAACATACCCAGCCACTTGGCTGGGCCACACTACCTCAAAAATCCCTTCAAGAACACTATGAATACCACTTTGAGGCATACTTGACATCAACACAATGAAAAAATATTCGCTTTGATACCAATTTTAATGCGCCCAGAACAACAAACCCAAAACAATTTTCTCATCCACAAATCTGAAACGTACCCATTGCCTGGGCAATTCCAAATTCACCTTCTTGGAATTATATGATTTTGTGCCAATATTTCCATGAAAGAAACGTGAATCCAAAGCATGCAATTAAAATAGAACATGATAAATCACAACTTAAATGAAGAGCATGCCACGCAACAACATTAACAACAAACATGCATAACATAAACACATCATCTCAGAGATAATAATAATACAAAACAAAATATAAATAAATATACAAGAAAACACAGAGAGCACTTATTATTGATCAAACCATTCACCAATGGGCTGCAGACCAAGGACTTTCCTCCCAACCATAGACATTATTGTTCATTCACTCTTAGAAATAGTGTCACCCCCAAGCCAGGGCTATGAATCCAAAGGGATGGGTCCTAGACCAAATCTAAAACACACAATAGTTGGCTAACAAAATCTTAAGTTTTCCTAACCAAACAAAAATCCTAATTTTCGTCTCTCTTCCCCTTCAACCTTCACAACCCAAAGAAATGAACCCCTTTCTTTTCCATGCAGTCCCTCAGGTTGTTCCAATTTATTTCTAGGGCTCTAATGCTTCTGGTCAGGAATCTCAATGCTGGAAACTCTGAGGATTCTCATATCTGAACAATTCTACTGAACATGCCAATGCATCTAAGCACTCAAGCATTCATTCATTTCTCGTAATAATCAATAATTCCTCACAACCATCTAACAATGGTTCTCTACCTCCAGTCATTTGTATTCATTCCTAGACCAAGAACACACGAATGAGCAAGAGTGAATGAAGAATTCCCAAACAAATGAGTGATGAATGATTAACCTCGAAACATCCCCAAAGAGGGTTTATATAATTACAAGAACCAATAACCACATGGCCTCCCCAAGAATATCATGGAATCACTTCTCCCAAATAAAACCAAGATGAGTTAATAAAATAATAATAAAAGAATTATCCCCTTTAGCCCCCTCTCTCGTGGAATCATATCCCCCTATCTCTCATGTCCTTTTCCATCCTGCGACCAACAATGTATTTTATTAATATATATAGAAGTGTTACATTTTCTACGCACTCTGGCCCCTTTCCAACTATACCTACTCACCAACCTAAGTCACAATTACATAATACATTCTATGATCCATGAGGATCTCTAAAACCAAGAAAAACAAATGGTCTCTAATTTTGATGTAAATATACTCATGTCGAAGATATCAACGAGAAATTCAAACGCAACTTGAACATGATCAAACATACATCGTATGAGAAAGTTATGGCATTCTGAAGTTTTATCCAAACAGGAAAAAAGGATGATAGGGTTGACACGTGGCATCACCATGCACTGACACATGGAAATACAACATATGACATGGTGGACATGTGGGAGTATGGACAAGACATGTGGAAATATGAACATGACATGTGGTAGTATGGATGTTGATGTGGCATGTTGATTGGACCATATGGATGCTGATGTGGCATGTTGACTAAGTTGTATGATGTTGATGTGGCATGTTGACTAGACGATACAGATGTAGATGTGGCAGGTTGGCTTGGTAGGATGATGTGGCAACGGGATGTGACAACTCACTGTATAAGGTATGAGGCCACCACATGGACCAATCAGAGGCCGCCATGTGGAAGCCTCATTTTTTCCCAAAAGGGGCTTATCAACCTTGGAAGGATCATGCAGGTGGATCGAACCTCCAACCTCCGTGGAACAAAAATAGTGATCGACCATTGTTCCATTGGCGTCGCTTACCACATATAACATGGAATATCTATTTAAGGTGGGTTTGTGATACATTTCCCAAAAGTAGATGGTCCTCGGGATTGACCCAATGACCTCCGCTCTAACAAACAAAATGCCCAACCAACTCACCAATGGTATAGCTTGTTATGGAAAGTGAGATATATTTTATTTAAAATTGTAATATTTGATAGACTGAAAAATCCCAACGAGCATGGATTTGAAAACACATCCTCCAACTTCATAACCAATTTTTTTACCATTGTGCTAGAGCATTCAGGGTTGGAAGAATTGTGTGCAGTGGAGTAATTAAAGCTAGTCTTTTTTGTCTCTACAGAATTGAAGAATGAGGATATCATAGCCATTTTTCATGCATATCAAGTGCGGGAAGAGCCTAAGATTAGTGAAACAATAGTTCCTAGATCCTGTGAAGACATTTTATTGTGGGTTGGATATCCATTGTAATGTAATAAATCATTTGAAGTGCTTCACATTATAATAATAGAATGGTTTTCACAATTGAAGCACACTCAGAGATGTAGCCCAAATTGGGTGAACTCCATTATAAACTTGTGTTTTTTTTCTTTCTAATGTTCATTTCTTCAATTTATCCTTTCAATTGTTCATTGATCTTTAACATATAAGCTAAGACAATTTACACTTAAAATTATTTGCAAATCAATCAATGGACTTTTGGATCAAGTTTGATATCAGATTTGGTTTGACATGATTTGCAGTTTGAAGAACAGATTGCAAAAGGACAACCATGAGCAAATATTTGAAGCGAGAAAGACTTTAGGAACTAGAATAGATTAACCATCAGATGTAGGAAAAGAATTCTAAATTGAGAAGGTTAATATGAGTCTCTAAGGATGAGAAGAAAAAGTTGCAGCTTGAATTGCAAGCCAAGGATGAAATTTTAGAAAAGCTTCAGAAAGATGAAAGAGTGGAGGACGAAGAACATTCTACCATGCCAAGAAGACTGTCTTCTACCATATATTCACAATATGTCACTGAGGTATGCAATGTAAGTGAGTCATCATTTTCTCTTTCTTCCCAACAAAAGGTAGATGCCTCTTTGGGTGATTTTGAGAAGCATACTCATGGTATTGGATTTAATATGTTAACCAATGTGGGTTATGATGGAAAGGGTCTTGGAATTAATGGCCAAGGAATGACTAGTCCCATAGAGGTTGTGGAAAGACCTCGCTATGTAGGTCTAGGATATGGAAAAGGAGAAGTTGAAGAATGCTCCAAGGTCACTAAAGCAAGAAATACTTCAAGAGAAGAGTCTAAGACGTTATAGGAATACCTTATACAAATAAAATGAGCATCACTTCATGAGAGTGACAAAGAATGAAATGCATCTCAAATGATAGGTGAAAATCCTAAAGGAGTGAAGATAGTTTCTTCTTGACAGACTTGCAACAAGAACCACCATGAAAGGTATAATAAACCAGATTATTCCAATGTATTCTTTGACTATAAGAAGAATGGAAATGAGAAACATATTTTATGGTATAAGTATCCATGTATGTTTTGCAGATTAGATAACCATTGTATTGCCAAATGTTGGAAGAGAAAGTTCATGTACAGGAAGGTCATGTTTACCAGGAAGGAGGCAAGATGTAAAAACCACTCTCCAAGATTGAATGTGGAGCATGGTAAGAAGGAATTGTGGTCAAATAATTATTGCACTCATTGCAATATGAGTGGTCATTGGATTGACAGATGCTAGAAACTTCATCCATGTCTTCGTCTAAAGTAGGGAAAGAAATTTGTGCACGAACCCATGAAGAAAGAGGTAGTAGATGAAAGAGTTGGTCAAGCACCAACAATCCAAGAGGAGCAACCCAAAAAGAATAATCCATTAGCTGAGTTTGGTAATAAATGGGTAACACATCTGTAAAGTTGTTTGCTTCCATTGTTGTAAACCTCACATGTTGTGTATGAGACCCCTAGAAGGGAAAATTGTACAAGTGATGACTTTTTATAACATCACTTACATGAAACATAGTGTTTTTATGATTTTGAAAGTGTACAAATCAGAGAGACAATCCAAACCGTATATGTATACTTTTGTCTGACCAAAAGTTTCTTTTTGTGGGGAGGTTTGATCCACAAGGATCTCTAAAACCAAGAAAAAATAATAGTCTCAAATTTTGATGTAAATGTACTCATGTTGAAGAGATCGATGAGATATTTCCAGTGAAACTTGAACGGGATCAAACAAATATTGTATGAGAAAGCTATGGCATTCTAAATTTTTAGCCAAATAGGCTAAAATGATGACAGGGTTGACACATGGAATCACCAGGGACTAACACGTGGAAGTATGATAGATGATAGGGTGGACATTTGCCAGTACATATAGGACACGTGGCAGTATGGATGTTGACATGGCATGATGATTGGACTGTACAAATGCTGACATGGCATGATGATTGGGATGTACGATGTTGATGTGGCATGCTGAATGAATTGTACAGATGAAATCTTGGTAGGTTGGCTTAGCAAGATGACATGTCAGAAGGATGTGGTAGCTAACTGTATAGGTATGAGGCCATCGCATGGACCAATCGGGGCTTACATGTGGTAACCCTATTTTTCCAAAAATGGGCTTATCAATATTGGAAGGATTGAGCAGGTGGATCGAACCTCCGACCTCTGCGGAACAAACATAGTGCTCGACTGTTGTGCCACCAACGTCGCTTACCATAGATAACATCGAATATATTTTTAAGGTAGATTTGTGATATGTTTCCCAAAAGCGGACAGTCCATGGGCTTGACCTCATGACCTCTACTCTAACAAACACAAAGCCCAACCAACACGCTAATGGTATAACTTTTTATGGAAAGAAGAATACATTTTATTTAAATTTGTAATATTTGATAGCCCGGAAAATCCCAACGGGCGTGGATTTGAAACCACAACCAAATACTACATAACCAAACGTTTTAATGTTTTGCTAGAGCGTTCGTGGTTGGAAGAATTGTGCGTAAAGGAGTAATTAAAGCCATTTTTTTTGTCTCTGCAGAATTAAAGAATGAGCATATTGTAGCCATTTTTTCATGCAGATCAAGTGCAGGAAGAGCCTAAGATTAGTGAAACAAACTTTCCTAGATATGGCGAAGACATTTTATTGCAGGTTGGAGATCCATTGTAATGTAATAAAGCATTTGAAGTGCTTTGCATTATAATAATGGAGTGATTGCATAGTTGAAGCGGACCCGGAGATGTAGCCCAAATTGGGTGAACTCCATTATCAACTTGTGTTTTCATATTTTTGTTGTTCATTTCTTCAATTTATCCTTTCAGTTGTTCATTAAGATTTAAAATATAATCTAAGATAATTTACACTTAAAATTATTTACAAATCAATTAGTGGATTTCCAGATCATTCTAGTTTAGAGGGATCAAAAGTGGGGGTGTTACATCTCCCTCCCCTTATTTTTGGCACTGTCCTTAGTGCATAACATCGTAGCGATGTTCTTAATATTACCAAGCTAGTCTCTTTGACCTTTAATCTACACAGACGATCCATCCAAATTCTTATATACATAGGCACTCCAACCTAAAAACATGCATATATAGGCACTCTTCCCTAAAACATGCACACGGATTTTACAATTCTAGCAACAATTCCAACCAGTGAGATCTCATTCCCCATCAGCCTGCATATCCCAAGGAAGTGTATCCCATTTTTTTCACTACATTCATTTAGGATATACCACTTCTCTTCAAGGCTTCATTGCACTCGACAAGGAATTCTCAAAGTTGCAGCTCCATGAACTCTAGTTGCAACAAGTCCACTAAACTTTCTTCATTCCATGCCCTTGTCCTTGAGCTCGATTTATTTCTGGTGTTCTTCTTCCCAAGATTCCAACTTCAATAGAAAACATCTCATATGTATTACACACATATATTGTTGTTTATTATTTCTCTCACTTCTACTTCTTGGGATGACCCAGGTTCAAATCTGAATAGGTTTCCAACAAAACCCTCTAAAACTATCGACCCTCCTAGTAAACCAGAAGGAAACACAACACACAGAGTGCATTGCGCAACCTCACACGCGATAGTTCTATGGGTGAATGGAATTATCAGGTGCTTGCATTCTAGGAATGAGTGGGGATCTGAGATTGTATTTTATCTTCTTCAGGCCTTCAACTGATTATTCAATCTATTATTCCTACGATTCATTCATATGTTAAACCCATGCATACATTCTAACATATCTAGCTTAACCATTCATTCATAAATCACTCATCAATAAGAGATAAATAAGATCAATCATTGACAGAAAGTAAACATGCATTAAACAACACACATAACACAAGTTTTATCGTGGTTCACCCCCTCCTGAGCTACGTCTACAAAGATATGGATTCTCTGTGCTTTTATTAGGTCTGGTGCAAAATCTAGCGATGTGTGCATTACATATTTCCCCTTACAATCATAAAATGGATTTAAGACCTTCTATGAGGTGGACTAGATCATACCATGCTCCTCAACTTGTGATCTAACCCTCAATATCCGACCTACTTGACTCTCCACAACTCAACAACTTACCAAATTATCAAAACTACAAGAGTCGAACCAAACTGAACTAGGAACTTCAAAACCCTTTTCCTAGATAACCTAGGTTCTTATTTATACTATTTAACAAGATTATTACCTGTTACAATCTCTAACAAAACCCTAAACCTAACATGGTTATGTCAAATTGCCTGTGTGCCTTACATGTTTCTCCAAGCACATGTTGTTTTTCCTCGCACGTGTTGCTTTTCCTGCCAGCTATTCTTCTCCAAAATTAGGCCTTTCCCTCCAAAATTGGGTATTTCCTCAAAATAGGCCTATGCCCAACAGGCCCCCAACACTTACATGTGGACCGTCCCGAGCCACTTAAGTAGTGCACACTCCTTGCATTGCCCTGTCCAGATTGTGGAACTTTTCTGCTAGTTCCTTTCCTTTCCCTTTCATCTATGCAAATTTGCTTGTTAGCACCTCTACAATATGCGCTATTATTTCTTCCTACATTAGTGTTGCGCTCTATGTCTATGCATGTGCCATACTTTTATTTTCCTCCTCCAACTGCGCAATAACCTGTGCTGCTTGTTCTTAGAGGGGTTCCAGTTGGGTGCAAACCTATTTTGAGGAAATACCCAATTTTGGAGGGAAAGGCCTAATTTTGGAGAAGAAAAGTTGGCAAGAAAAGCAACATGTGCGAGGAAAATCAGCATGCACTTGGAGCAACATGAAAGACATGCATAAAGTTAGTCCTAACCATGTTAGGGTTAGGTTTTTGGTAGAGATTGTAACAACTAATAAGCTTGTAAAATAGTATAAATAAGAACCTAGGAGGTCTAGGAAAAGGGTTCTGAATTTCCTAGTTTAGTTTGGTTCGACTCTTGTAGTTCTAATAATTTGGTAAGATGTTGAGTTGTGGAAGATTCAAGTAGGTCATATCTTGAGGGTTAGATCACATGTTGAGGATACTGGTGTGATATAGTCTGCCTCATGGAAGGTCTTAAATCCATTTTATGATTGTAAGGGGAAAGATGTATTGCGTGTAATGCTAGGTTTTGTAGAAGACCTAATAAAAGAGAAGAGAAGCCAGATCTTTGTGGACGTATCCTAGGAGGGGGTGAACCATGGTAAAAACTGTGTTATGTGTGTTGTTTAGTGCATGATTATTTGTTGTCAGTGATTGATCTTATTTATCTCATGTTGATGAGTGATTTATGAATGAATGGTTAATCTAGATATGTTAGAATGTATGCATGGGTTTAACATATGAATGAATCTTAGGAATAATAGATTGAATAATTAGTTGAAGGCATGCAAAAGATAGAATAAAATCCCAGATCCCCACTCATTCCTAGACTGTAATCACTTGAGCATTGCAGTCACCCATAGAACTATATTAGGTGTGCAGTGCACTCTGTGTGTTTTGTTTCATTTTAGTTTACCAGGAGGGCCGATAGTTTTAGAGGGTTTTGTTGGAAACCTGTTCAAATCTAAACCCGGGTCATCCCATGAAGTAGAAGTGAGAGAAATATTAACCAACAAATGGTTCCATTTCTAGCTAGAACTGCATGGGATTGAGTGGATGGTATCCATAGAAGAAGCATGCAGAGAATGAAGGTATAAATAGGAATGTTCAGGCCATGGAATCCAATGAAGGCGAATATTGAAACATGGTTGAAAACAAAGGAACTTGAGTTTGCGCAGAAGGATAACATAAACCCTAAATTAACACCGTGAAAATATCTGGACAAATACAGGTTTAGTGACCTGCATGAGGTATTTTTCTGTGATTTCCCGCATGTGTTGCAAGAGTGGCTATTAAGGTTAAAAGAAAACCACCCAATAAATCGAATCTGACAACTAGAGTGGAATCTTGTGGAGATCACGCAGTTACAACAAGTTAACAACAAATTTATGCACACAGTAGATTTTTGGTTAGAAGACATTGTTGCAAGCTTTATCACTGAATTTGTAGGAGATACCGCGAAGTCTTATATCATAGCAGAGAAGGAGTTTCTAAAAGGACCCATAGGTAGGTATATCATATCCTTGTACACTTCAATCAAGATTGTATTGTATAACAATGGTGTGATGACCATGGAATCAGACAACTAAACTTCCCTACGTGCATGGGGGAAGGGGGGAAGCACTGACAAGAGGTGAAGAATTGGAGGAAGAAATGGATAAGGGAAAGAATAATTAAGTTATGGACCTAATCATGATGGAGGAAGACCGGATAAAGCAGATAATGGAAACAGATAGAAAGGCGTGTAGTGGAGTACCCTACCAATATAAGATGAATAACAAGAAGAGAGCCATGGTTGATAGAGAGGGCTTGGAAAGTGATGAAGAAGAGGTAGAGGATCTCTGGGATATGGAGAATATTGAGGAAATATCACACATAACATATGAAAGGAAGATAGGCGGTCCAAGGGCAGGAACATAAGTCAAAAATCCAATCCAAATCAGTGTCAGTGTGGAACCCATAACCCCATGTGCGACTAGTAAACAAGAAAGAACACCAACATTTAGACAACCAAATTTTAGTGGAAGAAAGAAACCAGGAAACACATCTAAACAAGGAGAAACAACTGGAGGATCTAGTTCTAGAAGTAAAAGTCAAGTATCTACATCGCACAAAGGTAGTAGTTCAACAAAATTCAAAATGGTTGGACATGATCCCACCATCAGGTGATCCAGGTGGATCCAAAACTGCTCGAAAATACTCAAATGCAGAAAAGGAGGATCTAGGAATGACCCAGAAGTCTCAGAAGGGTCCCTAGGCTTAGAAAATGCTCAAAAATCAAAGTTCTCAGAATTGGATGAAACCAACGCCATTGTGTCCGGCTCATTCTCCTGATTCCTACCATATATTTACTTTCTCAAATGAAGCTCGTATGAAGAAGTTATGACACTCTGAAGTTTTTCGAAAACAACAATAAAAAGTCAAATAGTCAATAGGCCATACTGATGACGTCAGCAGTACCGATGCTGACATCAGCATGACACGTGTCACCTTCTAGAAGCTAGTAGTTTGGCGGATCCAGCCAAATCTAGCGATTACAGCCAAATCTGGAGGAGGTTCGCTAAGTTTGGCGAACTAGTTAGCGGATCCGCTTATTTAGCCGGGCACGCAAAACGAGGCATGGGGAGTTGGCAGAGGTTGCATTGGAATCTATGCCAGGAGGTGTCCCAGACGACCTGCTTAGAAATAGGTCGACTTTATACTCAAAAGTTGAAGAATTTCGAGAGGATTTTGAATATGCTATTTGTTTCTTCATCAGAGTAGCCGAACAAAAAAGTGTCTCCAGAAGAGGAGTTGGCATGCTTTTCGACACTGTATGGATCTGACAGGAAGAGGCTGCATTGAAATCCATGCCAAGAGGCGTCCCAGGTGACCTGCTCAGAAATAGGTCGACATTATACTCAAAAGTTGCAAAATTTTGAGAGGATTCCGAATATGCTATCTGTTTCTTCATCAAAGTAGCCGAATAGAAAAGTGTCTCCAAAAGAGGAGTTGGCACACTTTTCGAGACTGTACGGATCTGACAGGAAGATGTTGCATTGGAATCTGTGCCAGGAGGTGTCCCAGGTTACCTGCTCATAAATAGATCGACGTTATACTCAAAAGTTGCAGAATTTCGAGAGGATTCTGAATATGCTATATGTTTCTTCATCAGAGTAGCCAAACAGAAAAGTGCCTCCAAAGCCCATTTGAGCGAGCCAAGCATACTCGAGTTTACAGTCAAAAGTTGCAGAATGACGTTTTCCAGCCACCTATGATGTCTGTTTCTGCCCAAAATAGCAGATCTGAAAGTTGGTTTTTGGGAGCTCTTATGTAAGCCTTTCTTTGTAATTTTTAAGCATTTGAGATTAATTAAAGAGCAGTCTCACTATTGGAGTGGACCCGGAGACATAGCCAGGAAGTCCGGTGAACTCCGTTACTAATTCTTGTTCATGGATGGTTTTCTTACATGTTGTTCTTGTTCATGTGCTTGATGAAAGTTCTTTAATTTTGCATTACAAAGATGGTTAATAGTTAAAAATTCACATGCAAATAATGGTTAAAAGATATTGAATTTTAGATCAAGTTAAATTTCAGATCATCAGGTTACCAAAATTTTTGGGAGAGGCATCAGAGGACCTTGAAAAGCACTTATTCATTTGCAAGAAGATTTGGGAAGCAAAGCAGATCACAGATGAGGATACAAAACTTGCGTAGTTATCCATCACACTAAGAGACCGCACACTAGAATGGTACATGAGCCTAGATGTAAACAGTCCACCAGGAGCAACAAGGACTATTGCATATGTGAAAAAACTATTGATAAATGAGTTTCAGAAGCCTAGTTCAGAAGATTAGTACATGAATGAGATGATTGAAATTAGGAAAAAACCAGGTGAGTCTGTTTGGGAGATTGATCATAGGTTCAAATGGTTGAAAGGTAAGTTGAAGTATGCAATTATTGACATGAAACATAGACATCTATTTGTGAACTCACTGTTACCACATTTGAAATACCCATTAAGAAAACAAAAGATCCAAACTCAGGTAGAGGCTTTGCAGGCAACCTTACAACTGGAATAAAACCAGTATCAGAAGATAGATCCAACAATAGAAGAGATAAATGAGGATCTAAAGAACCTAACATTTCAACTTAACCAGAATAAGGGAAAAGAGAAAAGAGAAGTCGTTTGGTGTACCACATGCAGAACATAAGGGCACCATGAGAATGAATGCCCAACTTCCGCGCAGTATATGGAAACATGAGTACTAAAGCCTTTGCCAACAGGAGGACCATGGTGTGAGATCTTTAAGACACATGAGAATTATCCATATCATTGTTCAATGATGCATAAGTACCAGAAAATACCCAAAAGTTCATACTACAATTTTTGCAAGTCAGTGGGTCATGATGATAAAGATTGTAGGACAATAGAGCTGATGAGAGAAAGAACTTAAAATACTTATAGGGTGTGAGAAGAAATGATGACATAGCAAGATTAACCTCAGTTCATCCAGGTACCACCACCATATAACAATGTGCAACAACAGTATAATAATGCACAACCGCAATACAATAATGGAAAACCACAATATAACCCCACGCAGTATAATCAAGTACCTTAGTGCAATGCACCATGAGTAGATCGAGGTGGATACAGAGGAGGAGGATGAGGTAGAGGAGGATTTGGAAGAGGCATAGGTCCAGTAGTTTGCCACAATTGTCAGAGGACATTATGCAAGGGAATTTCCACTTCCACCAACAACATGTATGTATTGTCGTGCAATAGATCATGATACAGAAGAATGTACAACACTCTTGGGAAAGATCCAAGAAAAGAGTAACCAGAACAACCAAAATGTACAGTGGATTTCTGTAGAAGCTAGGGATGATGGAACAAATATCAACATAGTCACACGAGGAGGAGTTAAGATAGGAACTGACGTAGTAAGACAAGATCCAATGCAACACCAATGGTTGAAGAAGAATACTGAACCACATAAGCAGTTTGATGCACAGAAATAAAAGGAAACATTTAAGGAGGAAAGATAGGAGTTTCTCAAGAAAAATTTTGCGTCTACATCAGTGGCATAGCAAAATTAGAACTCTCCTATGTATGAGATTCCTTCCTCAATGGACCACACCAGTGAAGCACAACATGTAGAGAAGGTATGTAACATGAGAACTATTTTTCAATCCTATGTTAAACTATTAAATGACTCATCATCTGTCAATATATTGAAAAATATGCTAGAAAGATGTAATACAGAGGTAGAAGGAAAATAAAACAACAAATAGTCAATCATCTGCATACAAGAAGAGGGACAAGCAAAGAATCCAGACTCAATGTTAATATTGGGGATTTCAACATGGGGGATATTATATTGGACTTAGGATCCAAATTCAATGTCTTACCTAAGAAGACGTGGCAGTGTATGGGAGAACTCACATTAGGATATTTACCTTTCTAGTTGAAATTAGCTAATCAACATAGACTTTTGCTAATGTGAAGACTTAAAGGTGTGACAGTAGATTTGGATGGAGTGTTCTCTAAGATAGAATTTGAAGTAATATAGATAGTAGATGGCACAACACCTTATCCAACATTGCCTTGATTGGATTGGGCATTTGATAAATAGGCCATAATAAGCCTGAAAACAAGGAAAGTGACATTTGAATCAGGAGAATATAGAGTCATTAAGCCATTAGATACTTCAGAAGGAGAAAGGTTTGTGGAACCCACTTGTTTATACCTGAAGGAAATAAACCAGTTATACAGAACCGCCTTGTGAGAAGAATATTATGTTAACCCAACTACAGATGGGGTACTCAGTTCGAGAAGCATCACATCATGTGCTTCTGACTCAGATACAGGTTTGGAGAATTGACAATAATGATTACATGAAGTTTCCATAAAAATGTGTGCAAGAATAGACTACGTAGTAAGATGGGCGGGTACAAAGATAAGAGAACCTCCCAGTTTTCATGGGGTCAATGACTTAGAGGAATTTCTAACAAAATATGAAGAAGAATTATTAGAGAATTAGAGGCTCTTAGCCTTGGATATTTCACTCAAGGCCACACCTGCAAGATGGTGGGGTACGCACAAAGAAACAATTCAGAACTGGTACCAATGCAAATGATTACTGCACATTAGATTTGGCGCAGAGAAGGGGAGAAATAAAATGCAGAGGTATGATGGGAAAGGAACACCAACATAACACTTGGAGAAGTGCAAAAGACAATGGAGGATGACACCACTAGAAGAATGGCCTCATCACTTCATCCACACACTGGAAGGAATCCTAGAGAACTGGTATGTAGATCAGTATATCCGCAGAGGCACTATGAAATAGACAACATTACAACATAAATTTGTAGTAACCTTATCATTTGAACATGAGAACCCCAACATTGATTCAACACTAAAGAATATAAGAGGTGTGATATTTATTGATGAAACAAAGGTTGAACTCATGACAGAGTATCAACAATAGAATAGACAGACAATCAAATAACTATTGTCATGCTATCATGTTGAAGAAGAAGCACCAGATGAATATGACCTGTGTGATATTCAAATTACATAAATTGAAGGAGAAACAAAGGTGGAAGATCCATCTTTGGAGTCAGAATTATTTGTTGCACTAATCAAGGTGAAGAAAGTCAACATTGAGACAACTGATAACCCTAAAATGGCCAGTATTGGAGATTATTGGGATGAACAAAGAATAGAAAGAATAAGAGAGTCACTGCATGAATACAGTGATCTGTTCCCAACAACCTTTACAGAGATGAAAGGAATAGCATGAGAGCTAGGAAAGATGAAAATACCTCTCAAACTTGAGGCAAGACCTGTCAGGCAGAGACCTTACAGACTGAATCCAATATCTAAGCAGAAAGTGAAAGAAGAAATTGACATAATGTTGGAAGTTGGTATCATAGAACCAATAGAGGAATCTGAATGGATAAGTCCTATGGTAGTCCAAGAAAAGAAACAAGAGGGGATAAGGATTTGTGTAGATCTGAGAAAAATGAATGATGCTTGCCTACATGACCCTTTTCCTACCCCTTTCACAGATGAAGTCTTAGAAAATGTGGGAGTATAGGAAGCATATTCATTTACAGATAGATTCTCAAGTTACCATCAGATCAAAATATCTCTAGAAGACAGGTATACGACTACTTTTTCTACAGAATGTGGATCCTATAAGTACACAGTCATGCCATTTAGGTTGAAGAATGCGCCAACCATATTTTCAAGAGTAGTCATAGCTACTTTTAAATAATTAATACATCCATTTTTAGAAGTATATCTGGATGACTGGATGGTCTATAGTCTATTAAAGAATCATGTAGAAGTGTTAAGGATAATGTTGGAAATATGCAGAGAATGTCATATATCATTGAATATCAAGAAATGCATTTTTGGGACACCTTTTGGGATATTGTTGGGACATATAGTGTGTAAACAAGGCTTGCTAGTACATCTTGCCAAGATTGCAGTCATTGTGAATTTACCACCACCAAAATCAATGTGCCAATTGAGAGAAGCACTAGGACATACATGCTATTATAGGAAATTTATAAAATGATATGCATAGATTACTGAACCAATGGAAAAAATGTTAAAGAAGGATATCATATTTCTGTGGAATGAGGACTGTCAACAAGGGTTGAACACCTTAAAAGAAAAAATGGTCACAACACCTATCCTAGTATTCCTAGATTGTGAAAAGACATTTCATGTGCATGTAGATGCATCAACCATAGCACTTGGAGCAATTCTGGTGCAGTCAGGAGTAGGGGATTTACACCATCCTATAGCCTTTGTAAGAAGAAACTTGTCAGAATCAAAGCAGAACTTCAACACCACATAAAGAGAAGGCCTAGACATGGTATATGCACTTCATAAGTTCATGCACTACTTACTGGGTAAACACTTTAATATGTTCACAGATCATTCTATCCTCAAATATCTAGTCAACAAGCCAGTGTTGGGGGGGAGGATATGTATATGGATATTGTTAATTAAAGAATTTGATTTCGAAGTGATAGTCAAACCAGGGAAGTTGAATGCAGGACCTGATCACCTGTCAAGGGTAACTAATGGGCAAGAACTTACCAATTTGGAAGACAACTTACCTCATGCGCAGTTGTTTTCAATACAAGTAGCTGATGAATATTTGGTTGATATTATTGAATACTTAAGTACACAGATTGCACCACAAGAGTTTAGCACCACCCATAAGAAGAATCTAGTAGTCATAGCTACCAACTATCAACTTATTGCAGGAAACTTATATAAGATGGGTGCAGACAGTATTTTGAGAAGATGTGTATTAGAACGTGAAAGGCCTAGAATTTTGGCAGAAGCTCATGAAGGAATAGTTGAAGGACACTATGCAGGAAAAGCTATCGCACACAATATTATGGTGGCCAACAATCCATAGATATGCCAAGGAATATTTCCAGACATGTGATGTTTGTCAGAGGGTTGGAAAACCCAACAAAAGGGATGAGATGCCCCTAAGACCACAAGTAACTTTGCAAGTATTTTAAAAATGGAAAATAGATTTTGTGGGACCAATCCATCCACCAGCAAGAAGGTCAGAAGCTAGATATATTATTACTGTGACAAAATATCTAACAAGATGGGAAGAAGCAACACCAGTCAAATATTGCAGCGCAAAGACAACACCACATTTCTTGTTTGAGTATGTGATCACCATATTTGGTTGTCCAATAATTTTGATGAGTGGCCAAGGTACTCACTTTATCAACAGTACTATCAGGGCTATGACTGAGGAGTTTGAATTCTATCACCAGAAGAGTACACCATAGCATCCTCAAGCAAATGAAACAATAGAATTTTTCAATAAGATGTTGGAAAAAGATCTGATAAAGATTTGCAATGTCAACAGAGATTATTGGGACTTGAAAATACCAGCAGTACTATGGGAATACATGACATACACCATTCAAATTGGTGTATGGGCATGAAGCAATAGTACCATTAGAATTTCTGCTACGCAGTCTGTGCGTAGCAACAATTACCAACATGACAGAAATAGGCGCAGTACAAAAAAGGTTAAATCAATTAATGGAGATGGAAGAGGACATGATTCTAGCAGAATTTCACCAGGAAGTTAAGAAAGAAAGAGACAAATCTTGGCATGACAAACATATAAAGAGGAAGAGTTTCAAGGAAGGAGACCTAGTCTTGCTCTATGATAGTAAATTTTTTCAACATCCTGACAAACTTAGAATGCATTGGCTAGGTCCATATGAAGTAAATACTATCATGGATGAGGGATCTATACAACTAAAGGATCTGGAAGGAACATAACTAAAAGGAATGATCAACGAGAGTCGACTAAAATTGTATAGGGACAATCGACCTCCTAACCCTTAAAAGTTACAACGCAGTGGGAAAATGCATGTATATAGTGTACTATAGTAGATATTAGAACAAAAAAAGGATAAAAAGATATAAAAAGGAGAAACATAAGGAAAAGTAAATACAAAAATACAAAATAAAGAAAATACAAAAATACTGGGAAATATTGTGCGTAGAAAGAGTGGACTCAGTGCGACAAAAAGAAAAATTTCCACATGCAGCATATGGGTGACAGAAATCCAAACACCGTGCACTAAGGAAAAATCGTAGCAGAAATGAACAACGCACTCAAAAAGTTCAGCGCACCGGAAAAGGGGCCAACGGTCGGAAAAGTGGAAATTGGCGGTAAGGGAAAAAAGTACGAATTGGGGCATTTATGGAATTAAATGAAGCATACTCGACAAACTTCAATGCATTAATCGCATCCAGAGAATCTTCTTTGAGAAGATTCACAACATTCGTGGCACCCTCTATATAAAGGGGAAACGTAGGAAAAATAACACTTATTGTGAAATTGCAAACTCACGGAGCTAGAGAGCACACAGGAAAACAGGTGAAGTACACTAAGCAAACCGGTCGAAGTTTATTTGAAAAAAAAAAACAGTACCCACTATGGCACCATTGAAGATTGGAACACCAATCCAAACCGCAAGGAAAACCATAAGCAACCTTAGGGCACCACATGAAACTGTGGAAGCAGTGCAAGAAATGGCACAAAGAGATGGAATTGTCAATGTTGACACAATTCCCTCCCCACATATTGAACTAGTGAGTGCCACACTGGTCGAGGAAGAAGAAAATTCCCTAATGACAGTTGGCATGGAAGTTGATTTTCCTAACAGTGTGCAGGGACGAAAAATAGTCGACACATGCAACGTACAACAACCTTCGAGGGTCGAGGTAGCCCACAGAACAAATGGGGACATCAACGAGAAAATAGAGGTTGTGGCGCTAAGACCACAACCTGGGGTAGGGTTCGCGCAGAAGCAGGAAGGACTGGTAGAAGACATAACTGGGCAGCCAGACTCGGGCACAAAAGATAGACAAGCGAAGGTTGGGACCTATAGCGCATTGGTAAGAATAAAGGGCAAGCAACATGGCGCAGTCTCCACCCAAGCATCCTGACGCAACAAATGTACTACCACACATACCATAGGGGGTGCAGGACATGTTGAACCTACTAGGGTGTGTGGAAAGGATAAGGTACTTAGACCACAATGTGGTCGATGCTGGAAAATTCCCAGAATTTGCGCAACAAGTCTACATGGAAAGCATAGGTATAGGTCCATTTGGAGACCCCATGATGCAGTCAAAACAATGGGAAGAAGGCCTGGAGAACACAAGCTTCATAAAATTAGTGGAGATTCCCCACTTCGGTAGGGGAATTGAGTTAAATAAATGCATCAAGCAGTTGATGGCAGTCCTCCATGGAGGATTTTTATGGATGGAAGAACTTGTCTCCATCGACATCAAATTGATTATGTTCATCAAAGGTCTTTCATCAATGGGCGAAAGTCCCACTCAATACCTAGATGACAGGACAAAATAAAAGGCCTAAAAAGCCGACACAATAGGGGAAGTCCAGTCAGAAGCCAACACAACAGAGGAAGGGGAGTGCGCCAAAGAAGGATGCATAGGTAGGGGAAAAGGACAATGTCAAGGAAACAAAACCATTTGTTGGTTAATATTTCTCTCACTTCTACTTCTTGGGCTGACCCAGGTTCATATCTGAACAGGTTTCCAAGAAAACCCTCTAAAACTATCGACCCTCCTGGTAAACCAGAAGGAAACACACCACACAGAGTGCACTGCACAGTCTCACCTGATATAGTTCTATGGGTTACTGCAATGCTCAGGCACTTGCAGTCTAGGAATGAGTGGGGATCTGGGATTGTATTTTATCTTCTTCAGGTCTTCAATTGATTATTCAATCTATTATTCCTACAATTCATTCATCTGTTAAACCCATGCATACATTCTAAAATATCTATCTTAACCATTCATTCATAAATCACTCATCAACATGAGATAAATAAGATCAATCACTGACATAAAGTAAACATTCACTAAAAAACACACATAGCACATGTTTTACCGTGGTTCACCCCTGCCTAGGATACACCCACAAAGGTCTAGCTTCTCTTCTCTTTTATCAGATCTGCTGCAAAATCTAGTGTTGTGCGCATTACATCTTTCCCCTTACAATCATAAAATGGATTTAAGACCTTCTATGAGGCGGACTAGATCACACCAGGCTCCTCAGCCTGTGATCTAACCCTCAAGATCTGACCTACTTGACTCTTCCACAACTCAACACCTTACCAAAATATTAGAACTACAAGAGTCAAACCAAACTGAACTAGCAACTTCAAAACCATTTTCCTAGACCTCCTAGGTTCTTATTTATACGATTTTACAAGCTTATTAGCCATTACAATCTCTACCAAAACCCTAACCCTAACATGGTTAGGTCTAACTGCCTGCGCGCCTTGCATGTTGCTCCAAGCGCATGGTGCTTTTCCTGCCAGTTGTTCTTCTCCAAAATTAGGCCTTTCCCTCCAAAATTGGGTATTTCCTCAAAATAAGCCCGTGCCCAACATACAATATTCATGATATATCATCATAACAATTTTACTCACTAATGCCAAATTTGTTTCATAAGGAAAACTCAAATTTTCCGAGCATGATATTCCATCTCATAATTGTTTGGATTTTGGTGGAACATGAATTAGTGTTTATTATGACTTGTAGCATTGCCATACGTGAGACCACTCTTCCTACAATTATCTCAATTTCTATGTAGCCAAACAATTTTGTTAGCATATCATAAAAAAAATTAATTTCTCAAATCTATTTTATAAAGGAAAATAAAATTCCCCAGGCATGAGGTTTCTTCTCATAATGCTTGGCTCTTGAAGCAGTAGACATTGGTATTCTTTATGGGCTTATATCCCTTCCATATCCAAGACCATTCTACCTACAATTTTCTCAACTTACTCTCAGCCAAACAAATTGTCAGTATCATGCACATTATCATTCTATTTCTGTAACATTTCCAAGAGCTCAAAAATGATCTCAGAATTGCAACAACCCATCAATTCAATCATCTTCAACTAATCTTCATATTAAGTATAATGCAGCTATCATCATTATGCATTTTCTACACCACATACTTTTCATAATTCTACAAGTAATTACCAATACAATATTATCAAGGTGTCAATACCCATGGTCACATCTACATAATGCATTCTTGCATTGACCATATACTCCCACATAACTATGTCATGCATTCCACCATGGTGATTTGGAAGTTCTAGGAAACGCCTCAACACATCATCCACACACTTCCTATTGCTTTCCTAACTATTTGGATACCTTCCTTTTCAACCCAAACACAACACCAAGAATATAATTCTTAAGTGATCTTTAGTATTGGCAAAGAGGTTGCAGTCCCAACATCAGTTATACAGGGGAAACCATTGAGCACTCCCATAATGCTATAGACCTTCCACATTTAATCATCTCATTGTCTCACACATGAATAAATCTATGAGTATTCATTGATATAGAATGAGTATGAATCCTGACTTGACCTGGTTATGATCTCATAACTAATCATAACACAATATGAAACTAGCATTTTATCTAAATGCATTTTAGCATCAACAAAATTTAGATACTCTAGGCCTTCGACCATTACATATCAATTTAATCTTGAAAAATTAACTGAGGGAATTCTTACCTCAATTCCATTCAACATTAGAACCAATCAAAACCATACTTGCATGGTTTTCATCAACCTACTTGATGCTACCCGATCAGTTAGTATTTGTAGAAGCTCGCAGGCTTCCTCCTCCATCCTTTTGATCACCATCCCTACCACCTTCATGGGTTTCAACATATATGGAATTCATAAGCAACAATTGTATCAACATCTTGAACCATGCTATATCATTTTTCCTGAATACATAATTCATCATTAGTCATACTCAATTTCCATAACATCATTATTGCATGTATATAACAACAACTATTCTAATCCCACAAGCATGCCATATCCATATCCAAGAATGTACACATGCACAAATGCACAAATGCACATCCATATGCACCAATCATTCATTGTCATCATGCATATGCATTCTAACTTCATTGTATGCATCATGCAATCTAGTGCATTTCTATTTTAGTTCACTTATTTATTTATTTATTTATGTTGTAGCTAGTTGTCCTTGAATTTATTTATATCCTTGCTACCTTGTGTTCTCGCATTCTACTCATCTGCACTACTGTTCTCTGGTATGGAAAATTTATAGCCAAGTTCCACTTGGCCATTCTTCAATCCAACCATTTTTTCTATTGACAACAACTTCTCTTAGGCAGACATACCCAAATATTACCTTTATGAAACATTCCATCACCTTGGAATGAGGTAGATAACAACATTCCATCACTCCACTACCACACTATCCTTGAATCAAATGAACTATAATCATTCTACATCCTTGCTATTACTTCTATATGTCCATTGGATTTTCTCAATTTCTCTCTCCACTTCATTTAATAATTCCATGTGAAACCATACTTTTTCCACTCAAGACCAAACCATTCCCAATGGAAGTCTATTTAATTTAGTGGCACTTTTCAAGTGAGAGATACTTCATTATTATATCCCTAATTTCTCTGTGATCTTATTATATTTTCGTTGTGAACTCTGATATCGGAAGTGGTTGTATTTCTCTAGATGCTTCAACCATATTATACAAGCTCTATCATGCTACCACGTCCTTTTACTATAGATTTATATAATAACCAAATGCTCTCTCAGAGGATTCAAACCTTTTGTCATATTGTCCTTTGGATTACCTTTCTAACGACTATACTCAATCCTTCCTCTGATTTTTGAGTTGAAAGTCATGGCTCTCTTAAATTAGAAGTTTCATCCTTTTTGCACTTGTTTTCATAGGTACAATAAATCTCAAAGGTAAACTTTTGTCAATTGTAGCATAAAATCCACAAAGAAACAAGAAAACTTTTGTATCGACATTGATCATAATCATAGTGATGAACACACAACAACTTTTATATTCACAATTCGTTGCTCCAATAGAATTCCATAACAATATGGAATATGTTGCTTTGTCCTTTTTACAAGAAAAAAGAGGTTTATTTTATCTTTTCTCAAACCACGTTTCTTACTCGTCCCTCTAAGTCCAATTTTGATCTCAAAATCTATTTCTTCTCTTCCATACCTTTCCAACAACTGCAACCATGCTCAAAACCAAGCTTGGAATCAAAAGTTACGACCTTTTTAAGATTTCAAACCTTCTTGGGCCTATCTCCATGTGGCACCCATACCATCTAACGTGGAATTACCTGGTGTTGATGTGTCAAAATGGGTAATATCCTGAGGTGGTGTACCCTGACTAATTTATGACGATCATGTGAGGCAGTTTCGTACTTCACTGGGCACTAGGATCAAGTGGATCCCCCACACTTGACACCACCTAGGACTTCCCCAATTACTGGTTATTCGGTGGTTAGGTCCTTGAGAATCTAACCCAACCGGGACCCTCTCCTAACCAGAAGCACACAACCATCAGGTGCCTCACCCAACTGGGCATCGATATCTTGGGATTCTCCAAGCCTTGCAACAATTCTCAATTTGTTCGGTGGTCCGGTTCTCCAGTGCAGTGAATCACCCCTGAGATTTATCCCAAGAGATCGATGACCAAGATCTCTTGGCCTCCTAGATATAACATTTGGGATCTATCCCCGGTTCAAATATGCGTAAAAGCAGGTGTTGACGGGCATATGTGAACGCTCTTCAACTGGAAGGGATAGTCTGGTCCGAGGTTGTCTAAATAACCTAAGGCGTTTGAAGTAACTCACCCTGATGGGCTTAATGACTCCATTGGTCGATAAGGGGATCTAATCTAAGCTATGAAATAAAAATAACTAACTATTCATTAACAAAGACCTACTATGTACATGTACTATTCACACATTTTATATACATAATATACATGATAAAATGGTACAAGATTTACAAGAAACCTTGTAAAACTAAGATTGAAAGAGAGAACCAAATCTCAGGAAAAATTATGATTTAAGAAAAAAAAATCCTATTCTACAAATCTCTCCGAAATTCAAATTAAGAGGGAATGAATGTAAATAATAACAATCTTCATTTTACATGAGTAAAGAATCTAAACTTATAAATAATTATTTGCATTCACAAAATAAAATAAAATAAAACAAACTAAATAATTTTTTTTACTAACCTATTTACTGGCCAATGATGAAGAGAGAATCTTTTGATTGTTCCTTCCTATGTAAATATTACTCTATCAACCAATCTCTCAAGAGAAACTTAGGGAAAGTAGTTGTAGAGTACTATAACAATGACCTGAAGAAAATCACTTCAACAGATATTGAAATATTATTTGAGTTACGGAAAGGAAAACTTAATTAATTTGATCCTTGTGAGGATGGATAATCGTTTGTTCATTAAGAATATAATCTCAATGGACAAAAAGATCATAGCAAGCACATAACGTACAAAAAAATTGATACATTTTGATACTTGTATTAAAATAACACAATCATAAAGATCATAATTAATTGAGATAATAGACTGAACAAAATAATAAGAATGATTTGAACATAGATCCAAGCAATAATAATACATTCATAAATGCAAGCAAAAGCCAAGATTTTATAAATACATCATTAGTGCTAAGAAAATAAAACAAATAATAATATTTAAAACAAAGAGACATTACTCACAGGACAAAAACCATTAAGCAAAGCGCAATTTCATATATTTCTTCAATATTAACACCGATCCATTATCCCAAAAATCCAAACATGTCCTTGACTCCAAAATCCATGAGTATTTAAACAAAATGTGGATGTCCCCTCATAATGACATGATAGGGACAAATTCTTGAAAAGAAAAGTAAAGTTGTGCTTACAATAGAAAAGTTCTAAGTCTGTCCAACATCTTATACAAAAGTCTGTTGTAGTCATAACAAGAAACTATCACTTTCTTTTTTGAAACTAGTTCTATTGCTAATTAAAACAAAATAAATCTTCCATGATCTCTAATGACCCATGACAACAACGTTGATGATATCCCTTCATCGTTTAGATTTCTGAAACAACAAGTATGATTAATTAACAATTTTACCATACTTAATTAAGACTAGCTACAAAATCTATGATTCTGTAGCTGGTCTAAAAACATCACAAAATCAAAACAAATTTAAAACAAATCGAGGCAAAACTAAAAACAAACAAATTTTATTACCAAAAATTTCATATTTTAAATCGAAGATGCGTGAAATTATGATCCAACAATAACATTGACATTATTGGATTTTCTATTGATAGTATCTGGAGAAGTTTTTGGCTTCTTGTTGGCCCGAAGCATGTTATATTCCATTTCATTTTTTAATTGTTTATGTACCCTTTTTAATTATCTGTTTTGTATTAGCATTTGATTGAGGCACATCTGTAGGTAAGGAACATCTACATAATACCTTTGGGCCCAAGAATGATAGTCATGACAACTCTCAGATTCTAGATTAGGGATTGAGTGATGTCGATCTTTGTTCAAGGGTTTTTCTGGGGAAATATTTCTTCTTATATCAACACGAATACCTGGGAAGTCTTCATAACCGTGAATAAAGGGAGGTAAATTGTAAACAAAATCATACTGAGTGTGATATTATTCTTCATGTTTTCCATTTGTGTCTTCACAGGAGAAATTATGGTCGTCAATAATTATCATTCTCATTGGATTTTCTCTTTGTTTGAACATGTTTCTAACCATTCTAGACAATAAGCACCCTGCCCTTTTATTATTGAAGTCAACCCCAACGTTAACAAATACTTTCTTTCCTTGTTTCTCAGGATTGTGACCAGCCTTCAAACACACAACATATGTACCTATATTGACACGATATAAGGGCTTGTCCTTCAATCGTTTAAGGATAGATTCCAGCAACTAGTTATGTTCCAACCCTTCCCTAACTCTGCTTCGTGTAATATTAGGGATATGAACAGAGTCCAATTTATCATCCAAAGAAAGAGGGGAATCAACATTGAGTTGGACCTCAAGTTTTATTTCCTGAGAGGTAGTTCGAGGAGAGTTGGATTCTCCTATGAACCTAGGTAATTCGGGGATAGGGTTTGTAGGATGAGGAAGAAATTGATTTCTTTCCAATAAATTTTCCCAATTACCCCTATGTTGGTGAGGTGATGTTCAACCAGAATGCAAATTAGGCCATGGTGAAAAATCCTAGACTCATGGTTTGGAATCTGTCACTGATAGAACTTAGACATTTTATGAAGGCTCTTATGTAGGTAGAAAGGTACGTTCAAGTGAAACCCTCGAAAAACCATGGGTAATAGAATGTGAAAAAATAAGATAAGGCCATAACACCCCTCACATGTTACAAATTGTTTAATAACCAGGAGAAGGTTGTGCCATTTTCAATGGAAAAAGGTCAATTGGCATACCTTTGATGTGGTATTGAGAACACTTAGATGCCAAGAAATATTTCCAGGGGATGTATTTGACCTTCATGTTCTTGAACCATTTATACCATGACTATGGGAGACATGTAGCCTCAGTAATTAATTCCTCATCCACTTGAAACTATATATCACCAATCTTAACCCTAGCACCATTGAAATCCCTTGCGAAATATTGAACCCTCTAAATAACTGTATAAACCCTAACCACCCCTCTTGGGATAGCATATCAATTGCATCATTGTAGGTGAAAAATGCTTGCAATCCATTATGTTTTTCCCTCATGACAGGAGCCATAATCTCTGAGGGAAGGCTAATAACTAGGACAAACTTAAGAGTGAACAAATTGCCCTTGTGAAAGAAAGCATGTTGCATACATAGTAAAACGAACCCATAAGAATCGGGTGAAGCCGAAATGTCATACCTGATCCAAATAATGATAACTATATATTGGAAGAACCCAAGACGACCTGGAATGATCCATCACTTAAAACCTTGATGATTTCTCGGATGACAGAGGACATGAGGGTTTAATATTGAATGACCCATGTACTCTTTAGAATCTTCCACAAACCCCTGATCCCAAATCGTGGATGATGGTATGGTTATGGAAATGATTTCGCAGTATTGGGTGGAGGCAAAGGGGCATAATCGAAGGGCATGACGAAGTATAGGGGTTGAGTAATCCAAATGACAGATCTGATCATGCAAATATCCGAGCAAGGAAAATCCCTTACCAAAACCTAATCTCACAGTTTAAATGAAGGTTTACGAGTGACCCCTTCATCGAATTAGTTTAACATGCCAAAAACAAATGTTTTGCCTAACCTTCATTTGTATTAAGTATTAAAAGGGTTGTTTATTAGTTTAACACAATCCCTTGTAAAAATGAACTTTGAAACAAGGAATATAAAGGATTTTCATATATTATGTTAAGTTATCCATCCCTTAATAAATCATAGCCCTCATAATGTCCTCTTGCATATATTACTAGGAAGTATGAGAAATAATCTTCGATCAAAGTGAGGGAGGTATGATGGTAAATAATTCACCTAGAATTTTCCACGAGAAAATCCTTAATTTCATTCTTTAAAGTCATGAAATTAAGGATAAAATAAAATCAAAACACATTCAAACTAAACACAACGATGGAAAAATCAAACATAATGAAAATTGTAAAGACAAATGATTTCCAAAATCAATTAAACAATAAATTTACCAAGATTCTATCAATCCAATGGAGACAACAATACTCGACAGTGAGAAGTTGTATGGCTAACCCTGTATTTTCAAGGTAAAATGATAGGGTGTTAGTTGGGGCAGCCAACAAATGGTGACTCACTGGGCGAAGTAGTTATCTCTGTATTGATTCAAAACATATCACCAGGGAAATTAAGATAAGAGATACCAAAATTTGAGATCTTCAAAAAACCTTATCTGGTCTGTATAGTATTGATATCATTTTTGTTGACATATATAGATAGATTTTACCACAGTTCATGTACTGGAGAAAAGTATCTTGTGATGAATATAAATCTGAATAATTGTTTCACCAATGGATCATGATAGTTTGAGAAAGGACCTCAATACCCATAGGTAGAGCCACTACTTCCAGTAGGCGTCCATAGACTTAGCAAGGTTACCTTTTAAACATATATGAATGCTTTGATCCCATCAAATAGTTTAAACACACATGATGGATTATTCCCGGAATCATTAAGTTTTATTCATTTGACAGTTTGGTGAATAACCAAAATTCATTGCTCTAGCTTGGTGACCAATTAGCAACAATGTCATCCACAAAAATCTACGGAGGTGAGAAAGTCGGCTCATGATGAGACCTCTTGTACTTTAGTTGGGAAGAATGAAATCCAATACCCTATCTTGGTGACCAGAAATGGTAATGTCACCTCTGTAAACCTCCAATGGTCATGATGGATTGGCTCGTAATGATACCTTCCAACCTTCAACTAAGACCTCATGCTTTATTAATTTTAAGTACACAATTTATCCAATCACGGGGTTTTGATTTTAATCTCTAAATAAGAGATTGTCTAGAAGATGGGGAAGAAGATATAGACTATACCTTAAGGACTAGGATGGCTTAAAAAGTCTTATTATAGTCATGATAATCAAAGATTACTCCAACTTACAGAGACAATTCCTTACAATAATATTAAGGGGAAAGGAGAATGGTAACCATCGAAAAAATTGTCTAACATAATTGAGGTAAATTTATTTCAAGACCGAATTTGGATTAATTGAGGTTATTTGGGGACCAACAGGTGCTATGATATTTTGAGTAAGATTTCCACATGGTGATAAGTTTCAAACAACAGATTTATTGAACTAGAAAGATAACCAAACAAAGAAAGGAATAAAATGACTCACCAGCAAAAGAAAACAAAAAAGAAACCAAACAAAGAAAAAAAAAAACACTGTACACAATTTATTTACATATTTTTATTTACACCAGATTATGAAAAGTACTTCTTAAGGGCCTGGCCATTCACTGGAAAATTTTATGGCTTCCCCTCCAAGGTTTGGAGATGGAAAGAGCTAGGACCAATCTTTTTTGGCAACTATAAACGGTCCTAACCACAAATTCTGGAATTTTGAAGGTCCCCCCTTTTCTTCATGCACTTTATCCTGTCTAAGAACCAGATCTCATATATTGAAATTTCGATCGGAGGAATAATTTTTGCCGAACCATCATTTAAAATTTTGCTGGTGTTGATCCATTTTACATTTAGCTTGTGTCCTAGTCTCTTCTAATTTGAGTAAGGAATTAATTCGTCTTTCTAAGGCAGGACATTCTTCTTCTTTGACCTTTTTAGATAGTTGTAATGATGGTAGTAGGACATTGGGAGGGAGGATAGCTTCTCTTCCGTATACAAGGAAAAAAGGAGAATTTCCAATGGCTATTTTGGGAGTGACCCTATAATCCCACAACGCGTAGAACAAAGTAGACGACCGATTTTTATAATTTTATGATATTGTTCTCTTCAAGATTTTAAAATTTTTTGTTGGTTGATTCAACCAGTTAGTTACCTTGAGGGTAATAACTAGCGGAATATTTCAATTTAATTCCTTTTTCAAAAGAAAAAAATTAAATTCCATTGAAGAAAAATAAGATGCATTGTCGAACACCAAAGATTCTAGAGTTCTGAAATGTGAAATAATATGAGTTTCTAGGAACGAAATCACCTGATTAGTGTCGACTACGCTTAAAGGTATAGCTTCGGACCACCTGGTGAAGTAATCAATTGTTTTAAGGATGTACTTATGCTAGAGGGAGGAATCATGATTAATTGGCCCAATGATGTCAATGCCCCATTGTTGAAATGGTTGATCAATTGTTACATGTTGCAAAGGGAAATCAAGTTTCTTAACTCGTCCTATAACCATTTGGAATATTGCACACTTGGGAGCCATATCATGAGCATCTCTAAACAACGTGGGATAGTAATATCTAGCTCTGAGCACTTTATGAGAAGTCATTTCACCCCCGAAGTGACCTCCTGCATTACCAGAATGTAATTCAGTCAGGACCTTTTCAGATTCATCTTTTTCTAGGCAACATAATAACACTCCATCAAAATTATTTCTAAACAGGACATCATTAATCATTTGAAAGGGGGAAAATTTAAGTCTCAATGCTCTTCTCTTTTTTGGATCAAGGTGTTCTGGAGTTGTTCCATGAGTTAAGTAAAATTTGATGTCAGAATACCAAGAATTTGGCATGGTTTGTGCACAAAAGATTTGATTTTCACAAGGCAATGTTTCATTTGATAAGGCATAATCATCATTAGTTGGATTGACTGAATCAACCACTAACTTGTAAAGACCCTGACCTCTAAGAATCTAAGCTGGCTTAATTTCAAGATCATATTCTTGAAGAGAGGTCATCCAATGGGCCCTCTTCTCCACGAGTTCATTTTGAACAAGCATATTTCTAACTGCATGGTACAGAACAATGACTTTAGTTATGGACTTCAATAAGTAGGTTCTAAAGTGTTTTACTACTTTAAACACGACAAAAGCTTACTAATCCACTGTTGAATAGTTTAATTCTTGTCCTTTAAAGGTAGAACTCATGAACGAAATGGAAATTTTATTATTGTCATCATTGTTTTGGGTGAGCAATGCAACATATGATCTATCTGATGCGAAAGTATAAAGGGTGAAATCTTCGGCAAAATCAAGGCTCATTAGGGATTGAACTTCTATTATATCTTGTCTGATGGCATGGAAGGATTGGTTTTCCTGTGATCCCCATTTGAAAATAACATCCTTATTGATCATATTTTGCAGGGGTCTAACCATCTCAGAGAAACTAGGGACAAAACATCTAACGAAGTTTATTTTACCGAGAAAAGACTACATAGATTTCTTGGATGAAGGAGGGGGAAGATTGGCTATGTCTTGTGTTCGTTCAAGGTATATCATCATTCCATATTTAGACACTATAAATCCAATTAGCTTCCCTTGATCCACAACAAAAATTGATTTCTTAGGATTCAGGGAGATGCCATACTTATGACAATGTTCCAATACACTCCTTAGGTGAGATAGGTGATCTGATTTCCTCTTTGAAAAGATGGTTACATCATCTAAGTAAACAACCACTGACTGATTTATAAGGCCATGGAAAGTAGTATCCATGGCCCTTTGGAAAGTGGCCCCGACATTGATTAATATGAAAGGAATCTTACGATATGCATAAGTGCCCCAAGGGGTCCAGAATGTATTTTTGAGCTGATACGAGGGAGACATCAAGACCTAGTTGTATCCTGAAAAACCATATAATAAGGATAATATTTTAGCAGCATATAACTTTTGTAGGATTTGTTCCATGGGAGGAATAGGATAATTATCTTTGTCGGAGGCTTGGTTTAAGTTGCGGAAATTGACACTAAGTCGGGTTTCCCAATTCTTCTTCCTTATCGGGACTATATTGGACACCCATTAGGTATGTCATACCGGAAAAATGATCTTGTTTGTTAATATATTGTTCAATTCCGTTTTTACAGTGGGTTCTAATTTAGGATGCATATTCCTTAGTTTTTTCTGAAATGGTTGAGCTTGGGGATTCATGGGGATTACATGTTGTATTATGTTTGGGTCAAATGTCTCCAGGTCCTCATAGGTCCAAGTGAATACATCTTTAAATTCTTTAAACAATTTAATAAAACAATAATTTTCTTGTTGTGTGCACCCTATACCGAGATTGATGTTTTGGGGATAATCATGTGTTCCTAAATTTACAATTTCAAATTGCAGCGAGGAACTATTCGTTTTACAATTAAAAACCCCTTTAAATTTGTCATGCAGATCATAAAAGTTTTCCAACCTAATGACAGATTTAGGGATCGAATTTACCATTTTAGATGAGCTTTCAATTGAGCATGATTCATGTATTACCGAAAAGTCACGAATATTTTCATCATGTGTAGTTTTGTTAATTACGACATCTTGGAATGTGTCCTCCATATGTAAAAAATTGATTATATGTTGATCATTATAAAAAACCGCCAATTGGTAATGTTATCAGGAATTGATGGCTTGAATATCAATTCAGCAGAAAATGAATTAGGATAAAATCCTTCAGCATGTGATAATTTCGATGTTATATTAGCCAATACATATGCTTTAGTATTGTTAGATCTAGGGATAGAACTTATATTAAAAGAAAGTATTTTTTTAATTAAGTTCCATACCTTAGTTTGGTAGTTTTTAAGATGAGAATATACAAAATGAATGGAATTGTTTACCTACTTAACCACTATTTCAAAATCATTGAACACAACTAAGGCTTTGATGTCAATGTCAATGGCCTTATTAAGTCCTTGCAAGAGAGCCTCATATTCTACTATATTATTTGTACAATCAAATTCTAATCTATAAGTAATAAATGTGTTGTTACCTTTAGGGTCTATTAGTAAACAACTGACACCGGCTCCTTCACGTGATTTAGACCCATCAAAGTACATAGAACAATTTTCATCATTTACAAAATTATCTACAATATTTATAGCATTATTAGACATCATTACTTGGGTGCATACTGATATTTTAGATTGTTGATTTAGGTCTGTAACAGAAGATATTTCAGCTGCAAAATTCCCAAAAAAGGTGTTTATGCCTTGATTTTCTGATACATTCTCAC
>ML799973.1:18819-31476 GCA_009831015.1 Picea engelmannii | reverse complement strand
CTATAGATTTATATAATAACCAAATGCTCTCTCAGAGGATTCAAACCTTTTGTCATATTGTCCTTTGGATTACCTTTCTAACGACTATACTCAATCCTTCCTCTGATTTTTGAGTTGAAAGTCATGGCTCTCTTAAATTAGAAGTTTCATCCTTTTTGCACTTGTTTTCATAGGTACAATAAATCTCAAAGGTAAACTTTTGTCAATTGTAGCATAAAATCCACAAAGAAACAAGAAAACTTTTGTATCGACATTGATCATAATCATAGTGATGAACACACAACAACTTTTATATTCACAATTCGTTGCTCCAATAGAATTCCATAACAATATGGAATATGTTGCTTTGTCCTTTTTACAAGAAAAAAGAGGTTTATTTTATCTTTTCTCAAACCACGTTTCTTACTCGTCCCTCTAAGTCCAATTTTGATCTCAAAATCTATTTCTTCTCTTCCATACCTTTCCAACAACTGCAACCATGCTCAAAACCAAGCTTGGAATCAAAAGTTACGACCTTTTTAAGATTTCAAACCTTCTTGGGCCTATCTCCATGTGGCACCCATACCATCTAACGTGGAATTACCTGGTGTTGATGTGTCAAAATGGGTAATATCCTGAGGTGGTGTACCCTGACTAATTTATGACGATCATGTGAGGCAGTTTCGTACTTCACTGGGCACTAGGATCAAGTGGATCCCCCACACTTGACACCACCTAGGACTTCCCCAATTACTGGTTATTCGGTGGTTAGGTCCTTGAGAATCTAACCCAACCGGGACCCTCTCCTAACCAGAAGCACACAACCATCAGGTGCCTCACCCAACTGGGCATCGATATCTTGGGATTCTCCAAGCCTTGCAACAATTCTCAATTTGTTCGGTGGTCCGGTTCTCCAGTGCAGTGAATCACCCCTGAGATTTATCCCAAGAGATCGATGACCAAGATCTCTTGGCCTCCTAGATATAACATTTGGGATCTATCCCCGGTTCAAATATGCGTAAAAGCAGGTGTTGACGGGCATATGTGAACGCTCTTCAACTGGAAGGGATAGTCTGGTCCGAGGTTGTCTAAATAACCTAAGGCGTTTGAAGTAACTCACCCTGATGGGCTTAATGACTCCATTGGTCGATAAGGGGATCTAATCTAAGCTATGAAATAAAAATAACTAACTATTCATTAACAAAGACCTACTATGTACATGTACTATTCACACATTTTATATACATAATATACATGATAAAATGGTACAAGATTTACAAGAAACCTTGTAAAACTAAGATTGAAAGAGAGAACCAAATCTCAGGAAAAATTATGATTTAAGAAAAAAAAATCCTATTCTACAAATCTCTCCGAAATTCAAATTAAGAGGGAATGAATGTAAATAATAACAATCTTCATTTTACATGAGTAAAGAATCTAAACTTATAAATAATTATTTGCATTCACAAAATAAAATAAAATAAAACAAACTAAATAATTTTTTTTACTAACCTATTTACTGGCCAATGATGAAGAGAGAATCTTTTGATTGTTCCTTCCTATGTAAATATTACTCTATCAACCAATCTCTCAAGAGAAACTTAGGGAAAGTAGTTGTAGAGTACTATAACAATGACCTGAAGAAAATCACTTCAACAGATATTGAAATATTATTTGAGTTACGGAAAGGAAAACTTAATTAATTTGATCCTTGTGAGGATGGATAATCGTTTGTTCATTAAGAATATAATCTCAATGGACAAAAAGATCATAGCAAGCACATAACGTACAAAAAAATTGATACATTTTGATACTTGTATTAAAATAACACAATCATAAAGATCATAATTAATTGAGATAATAGACTGAACAAAATAATAAGAATGATTTGAACATAGATCCAAGCAATAATAATACATTCATAAATGCAAGCAAAAGCCAAGATTTTATAAATACATCATTAGTGCTAAGAAAATAAAACAAATAATAATATTTAAAACAAAGAGACATTACTCACAGGACAAAAACCATTAAGCAAAGCGCAATTTCATATATTTCTTCAATATTAACACCGATCCATTATCCCAAAAATCCAAACATGTCCTTGACTCCAAAATCCATGAGTATTTAAACAAAATGTGGATGTCCCCTCATAATGACATGATAGGGACAAATTCTTGAAAAGAAAAGTAAAGTTGTGCTTACAATAGAAAAGTTCTAAGTCTGTCCAACATCTTATACAAAAGTCTGTTGTAGTCATAACAAGAAACTATCACTTTCTTTTTTGAAACTAGTTCTATTGCTAATTAAAACAAAATAAATCTTCCATGATCTCTAATGACCCATGACAACAACGTTGATGATATCCCTTCATCGTTTAGATTTCTGAAACAACAAGTATGATTAATTAACAATTTTACCATACTTAATTAAGACTAGCTACAAAATCTATGATTCTGTAGCTGGTCTAAAAACATCACAAAATCAAAACAAATTTAAAACAAATCGAGGCAAAACTAAAAACAAACAAATTTTATTACCAAAAATTTCATATTTTAAATCGAAGATGCGTGAAATTATGATCCAACAATAACATTGACATTATTGGATTTTCTATTGATAGTATCTGGAGAAGTTTTTGGCTTCTTGTTGGCCCGAAGCATGTTATATTCCATTTCATTTTTTAATTGTTTATGTACCCTTTTTAATTATCTGTTTTGTATTAGCATTTGATTGAGGCACATCTGTAGGTAAGGAACATCTACATAATACCTTTGGGCCCAAGAATGATAGTCATGACAACTCTCAGATTCTAGATTAGGGATTGAGTGATGTCGATCTTTGTTCAAGGGTTTTTCTGGGGAAATATTTCTTCTTATATCAACACGAATACCTGGGAAGTCTTCATAACCGTGAATAAAGGGAGGTAAATTGTAAACAAAATCATACTGAGTGTGATATTATTCTTCATGTTTTCCATTTGTGTCTTCACAGGAGAAATTATGGTCGTCAATAATTATCATTCTCATTGGATTTTCTCTTTGTTTGAACATGTTTCTAACCATTCTAGACAATAAGCACCCTGCCCTTTTATTATTGAAGTCAACCCCAACGTTAACAAATACTTTCTTTCCTTGTTTCTCAGGATTGTGACCAGCCTTCAAACACACAACATATGTACCTATATTGACACGATATAAGGGCTTGTCCTTCAATCGTTTAAGGATAGATTCCAGCAACTAGTTATGTTCCAACCCTTCCCTAACTCTGCTTCGTGTAATATTAGGGATATGAACAGAGTCCAATTTATCATCCAAAGAAAGAGGGGAATCAACATTGAGTTGGACCTCAAGTTTTATTTCCTGAGAGGTAGTTCGAGGAGAGTTGGATTCTCCTATGAACCTAGGTAATTCGGGGATAGGGTTTGTAGGATGAGGAAGAAATTGATTTCTTTCCAATAAATTTTCCCAATTACCCCTATGTTGGTGAGGTGATGTTCAACCAGAATGCAAATTAGGCCATGGTGAAAAATCCTAGACTCATGGTTTGGAATCTGTCACTGATAGAACTTAGACATTTTATGAAGGCTCTTATGTAGGTAGAAAGGTACGTTCAAGTGAAACCCTCGAAAAACCATGGGTAATAGAATGTGAAAAAATAAGATAAGGCCATAACACCCCTCACATGTTACAAATTGTTTAATAACCAGGAGAAGGTTGTGCCATTTTCAATGGAAAAAGGTCAATTGGCATACCTTTGATGTGGTATTGAGAACACTTAGATGCCAAGAAATATTTCCAGGGGATGTATTTGACCTTCATGTTCTTGAACCATTTATACCATGACTATGGGAGACATGTAGCCTCAGTAATTAATTCCTCATCCACTTGAAACTATATATCACCAATCTTAACCCTAGCACCATTGAAATCCCTTGCGAAATATTGAACCCTCTAAATAACTGTATAAACCCTAACCACCCCTCTTGGGATAGCATATCAATTGCATCATTGTAGGTGAAAAATGCTTGCAATCCATTATGTTTTTCCCTCATGACAGGAGCCATAATCTCTGAGGGAAGGCTAATAACTAGGACAAACTTAAGAGTGAACAAATTGCCCTTGTGAAAGAAAGCATGTTGCATACATAGTAAAACGAACCCATAAGAATCGGGTGAAGCCGAAATGTCATACCTGATCCAAATAATGATAACTATATATTGGAAGAACCCAAGACGACCTGGAATGATCCATCACTTAAAACCTTGATGATTTCTCGGATGACAGAGGACATGAGGGTTTAATATTGAATGACCCATGTACTCTTTAGAATCTTCCACAAACCCCTGATCCCAAATCGTGGATGATGGTATGGTTATGGAAATGATTTCGCAGTATTGGGTGGAGGCAAAGGGGCATAATCGAAGGGCATGACGAAGTATAGGGGTTGAGTAATCCAAATGACAGATCTGATCATGCAAATATCCGAGCAAGGAAAATCCCTTACCAAAACCTAATCTCACAGTTTAAATGAAGGTTTACGAGTGACCCCTTCATCGAATTAGTTTAACATGCCAAAAACAAATGTTTTGCCTAACCTTCATTTGTATTAAGTATTAAAAGGGTTGTTTATTAGTTTAACACAATCCCTTGTAAAAATGAACTTTGAAACAAGGAATATAAAGGATTTTCATATATTATGTTAAGTTATCCATCCCTTAATAAATCATAGCCCTCATAATGTCCTCTTGCATATATTACTAGGAAGTATGAGAAATAATCTTCGATCAAAGTGAGGGAGGTATGATGGTAAATAATTCACCTAGAATTTTCCACGAGAAAATCCTTAATTTCATTCTTTAAAGTCATGAAATTAAGGATAAAATAAAATCAAAACACATTCAAACTAAACACAACGATGGAAAAATCAAACATAATGAAAATTGTAAAGACAAATGATTTCCAAAATCAATTAAACAATAAATTTACCAAGATTCTATCAATCCAATGGAGACAACAATACTCGACAGTGAGAAGTTGTATGGCTAACCCTGTATTTTCAAGGTAAAATGATAGGGTGTTAGTTGGGGCAGCCAACAAATGGTGACTCACTGGGCGAAGTAGTTATCTCTGTATTGATTCAAAACATATCACCAGGGAAATTAAGATAAGAGATACCAAAATTTGAGATCTTCAAAAAACCTTATCTGGTCTGTATAGTATTGATATCATTTTTGTTGACATATATAGATAGATTTTACCACAGTTCATGTACTGGAGAAAAGTATCTTGTGATGAATATAAATCTGAATAATTGTTTCACCAATGGATCATGATAGTTTGAGAAAGGACCTCAATACCCATAGGTAGAGCCACTACTTCCAGTAGGCGTCCATAGACTTAGCAAGGTTACCTTTTAAACATATATGAATGCTTTGATCCCATCAAATAGTTTAAACACACATGATGGATTATTCCCGGAATCATTAAGTTTTATTCATTTGACAGTTTGGTGAATAACCAAAATTCATTGCTCTAGCTTGGTGACCAATTAGCAACAATGTCATCCACAAAAATCTACGGAGGTGAGAAAGTCGGCTCATGATGAGACCTCTTGTACTTTAGTTGGGAAGAATGAAATCCAATACCCTATCTTGGTGACCAGAAATGGTAATGTCACCTCTGTAAACCTCCAATGGTCATGATGGATTGGCTCGTAATGATACCTTCCAACCTTCAACTAAGACCTCATGCTTTATTAATTTTAAGTACACAATTTATCCAATCACGGGGTTTTGATTTTAATCTCTAAATAAGAGATTGTCTAGAAGATGGGGAAGAAGATATAGACTATACCTTAAGGACTAGGATGGCTTAAAAAGTCTTATTATAGTCATGATAATCAAAGATTACTCCAACTTACAGAGACAATTCCTTACAATAATATTAAGGGGAAAGGAGAATGGTAACCATCGAAAAAATTGTCTAACATAATTGAGGTAAATTTATTTCAAGACCGAATTTGGATTAATTGAGGTTATTTGGGGACCAACAGGTGCTATGATATTTTGAGTAAGATTTCCACATGGTGATAAGTTTCAAACAACAGATTTATTGAACTAGAAAGATAACCAAACAAAGAAAGGAATAAAATGACTCACCAGCAAAAGAAAACAAAAAAGAAACCAAACAAAGAAAAAAAAAAACACTGTACACAATTTATTTACATATTTTTATTTACACCAGATTATGAAAAGTACTTCTTAAGGGCCTGGCCATTCACTGGAAAATTTTATGGCTTCCCCTCCAAGGTTTGGAGATGGAAAGAGCTAGGACCAATCTTTTTTGGCAACTATAAACGGTCCTAACCACAAATTCTGGAATTTTGAAGGTCCCCCCTTTTCTTCATGCACTTTATCCTGTCTAAGAACCAGATCTCATATATTGAAATTTCGATCGGAGGAATAATTTTTGCCGAACCATCATTTAAAATTTTGCTGGTGTTGATCCATTTTACATTTAGCTTGTGTCCTAGTCTCTTCTAATTTGAGTAAGGAATTAATTCGTCTTTCTAAGGCAGGACATTCTTCTTCTTTGACCTTTTTAGATAGTTGTAATGATGGTAGTAGGACATTGGGAGGGAGGATAGCTTCTCTTCCGTATACAAGGAAAAAAGGAGAATTTCCAATGGCTATTTTGGGAGTGACCCTATAATCCCACAACGCGTAGAACAAAGTAGACGACCGATTTTTATAATTTTATGATATTGTTCTCTTCAAGATTTTAAAATTTTTTGTTGGTTGATTCAACCAGTTAGTTACCTTGAGGGTAATAACTAGCGGAATATTTCAATTTAATTCCTTTTTCAAAAGAAAAAAATTAAATTCCATTGAAGAAAAATAAGATGCATTGTCGAACACCAAAGATTCTAGAGTTCTGAAATGTGAAATAATATGAGTTTCTAGGAACGAAATCACCTGATTAGTGTCGACTACGCTTAAAGGTATAGCTTCGGACCACCTGGTGAAGTAATCAATTGTTTTAAGGATGTACTTATGCTAGAGGGAGGAATCATGATTAATTGGCCCAATGATGTCAATGCCCCATTGTTGAAATGGTTGATCAATTGTTACATGTTGCAAAGGGAAATCAAGTTTCTTAACTCGTCCTATAACCATTTGGAATATTGCACACTTGGGAGCCATATCATGAGCATCTCTAAACAACGTGGGATAGTAATATCTAGCTCTGAGCACTTTATGAGAAGTCATTTCACCCCCGAAGTGACCTCCTGCATTACCAGAATGTAATTCAGTCAGGACCTTTTCAGATTCATCTTTTTCTAGGCAACATAATAACACTCCATCAAAATTATTTCTAAACAGGACATCATTAATCATTTGAAAGGGGGAAAATTTAAGTCTCAATGCTCTTCTCTTTTTTGGATCAAGGTGTTCTGGAGTTGTTCCATGAGTTAAGTAAAATTTGATGTCAGAATACCAAGAATTTGGCATGGTTTGTGCACAAAAGATTTGATTTTCACAAGGCAATGTTTCATTTGATAAGGCATAATCATCATTAGTTGGATTGACTGAATCAACCACTAACTTGTAAAGACCCTGACCTCTAAGAATCTAAGCTGGCTTAATTTCAAGATCATATTCTTGAAGAGAGGTCATCCAATGGGCCCTCTTCTCCACGAGTTCATTTTGAACAAGCATATTTCTAACTGCATGGTACAGAACAATGACTTTAGTTATGGACTTCAATAAGTAGGTTCTAAAGTGTTTTACTACTTTAAACACGACAAAAGCTTACTAATCCACTGTTGAATAGTTTAATTCTTGTCCTTTAAAGGTAGAACTCATGAACGAAATGGAAATTTTATTATTGTCATCATTGTTTTGGGTGAGCAATGCAACATATGATCTATCTGATGCGAAAGTATAAAGGGTGAAATCTTCGGCAAAATCAAGGCTCATTAGGGATTGAACTTCTATTATATCTTGTCTGATGGCATGGAAGGATTGGTTTTCCTGTGATCCCCATTTGAAAATAACATCCTTATTGATCATATTTTGCAGGGGTCTAACCATCTCAGAGAAACTAGGGACAAAACATCTAACGAAGTTTATTTTACCGAGAAAAGACTACATAGATTTCTTGGATGAAGGAGGGGGAAGATTGGCTATGTCTTGTGTTCGTTCAAGGTATATCATCATTCCATATTTAGACACTATAAATCCAATTAGCTTCCCTTGATCCACAACAAAAATTGATTTCTTAGGATTCAGGGAGATGCCATACTTATGACAATGTTCCAATACACTCCTTAGGTGAGATAGGTGATCTGATTTCCTCTTTGAAAAGATGGTTACATCATCTAAGTAAACAACCACTGACTGATTTATAAGGCCATGGAAAGTAGTATCCATGGCCCTTTGGAAAGTGGCCCCGACATTGATTAATATGAAAGGAATCTTACGATATGCATAAGTGCCCCAAGGGGTCCAGAATGTATTTTTGAGCTGATACGAGGGAGACATCAAGACCTAGTTGTATCCTGAAAAACCATATAATAAGGATAATATTTTAGCAGCATATAACTTTTGTAGGATTTGTTCCATGGGAGGAATAGGATAATTATCTTTGTCGGAGGCTTGGTTTAAGTTGCGGAAATTGACACTAAGTCGGGTTTCCCAATTCTTCTTCCTTATCGGGACTATATTGGACACCCATTAGGTATGTCATACCGGAAAAATGATCTTGTTTGTTAATATATTGTTCAATTCCGTTTTTACAGTGGGTTCTAATTTAGGATGCATATTCCTTAGTTTTTTCTGAAATGGTTGAGCTTGGGGATTCATGGGGATTACATGTTGTATTATGTTTGGGTCAAATGTCTCCAGGTCCTCATAGGTCCAAGTGAATACATCTTTAAATTCTTTAAACAATTTAATAAAACAATAATTTTCTTGTTGTGTGCACCCTATACCGAGATTGATGTTTTGGGGATAATCATGTGTTCCTAAATTTACAATTTCAAATTGCAGCGAGGAACTATTCGTTTTACAATTAAAAACCCCTTTAAATTTGTCATGCAGATCATAAAAGTTTTCCAACCTAATGACAGATTTAGGGATCGAATTTACCATTTTAGATGAGCTTTCAATTGAGCATGATTCATGTATTACCGAAAAGTCACGAATATTTTCATCATGTGTAGTTTTGTTAATTACGACATCTTGGAATGTGTCCTCCATATGTAAAAAATTGATTATATGTTGATCATTATAAAAAACCGCCAATTGGTAATGTTATCAGGAATTGATGGCTTGAATATCAATTCAGCAGAAAATGAATTAGGATAAAATCCTTCAGCATGTGATAATTTCGATGTTATATTAGCCAATACATATGCTTTAGTATTGTTAGATCTAGGGATAGAACTTATATTAAAAGAAAGTATTTTTTTAATTAAGTTCCATACCTTAGTTTGGTAGTTTTTAAGATGAGAATATACAAAATGAATGGAATTGTTTACCTACTTAACCACTATTTCAAAATCATTGAACACAACTAAGGCTTTGATGTCAATGTCAATGGCCTTATTAAGTCCTTGCAAGAGAGCCTCATATTCTACTATATTATTTGTACAATCAAATTCTAATCTATAAGTAATAAATGTGTTGTTACCTTTAGGGTCTATTAGTAAACAACTGACACCGGCTCCTTCACGTGATTTAGACCCATCAAAGTACATAGAACAATTTTCATCATTTACAAAATTATCTACAATATTTATAGCATTATTAGACATCATTACTTGGGTGCATACTGATATTTTAGATTGTTGATTTAGGTCTGTAACAGAAGATATTTCAGCTGCAAAATTCCCAAAAAAGGTGTTTATGCCTTGATTTTCTGATACATTCTCACATGAAATAAAGGGTTTGTTTGGGTCATTCAGATATGTAACAATGTACTTTAAATATCATTCTTTGTTGAACCTAAGTTTATTTGGTTGGCCATTGAGAGCCAACCATAGGTGAGACCAATCAGTAGAAACTAGCCATTAAGCTGTTGAGACCAATCCCTTCTTAAAAACATACCATATGCCTCTAGAATATCGACTACCACTATGTCAATAATATGATGCACTTTTGGATTGGATGACAACCTCATCAAAACATATTTAAGCTCCCCAACCACTGTAAAATCAATTATATCAAGCTGAATAATTTTGATATCCGATGGTTTGATTTCATTTCTTTTCTGACAAACTAACAGAGGCATCACATTTGACGAAGCCCCAGAGTCCACCATACAATTATGTACATTTATGTTAAATATTTTGAATTTTAATACAAAGGGTGGTACGTTGGACTTCTTGCATTGTGTGGAATAAACATTTGGGGGCAGTTGATTTTTATTTGTTGTTCTTGAAGACGTTTTATCAAAATTTGCTACACTTTTGTTTGGAGCATCTTTTTTCTTATTATTGTTTTCAGCTATACTGTTGGCCCTTGACCAAGTTTTGGAGATCCTTGGTCAGGTTTGACCTATTTTGGGACTTCGATAGACTGTCGAAGGCAGAGCACAAGTCGAAGTGGAGATCGTGAGATCTCGGCCCCTTTTTAGGGCGTTTTTTGGGTTTTGGGCTTATGTAACGGGTATGGGATGTCGGCCCATGGGTTTACCCATGTTTAGGCCCCTTTTTAATGCATAAATAGGAATCTAGGTGGTGTAAGTAAGGTCTCTGTGTGTGTGTGTGTGATTCTAGGTGATAAGGGAAAGTGAAGGCTAATGTGCTAAGTGCAAGTGATAGTTGTAATTTCTTTGTGCATACTGTGTGAGACTTCCAAGGCTAAGTGCAAGTAATTGTAAGAAACTGTGTAAGGTATTTGTGTTGTAACCTAACTCGAGGAAGGAGGATCTGGCGAGGTGCGCATAGATCTCTTGTCCTTTGCGGAGTAGGATTTTTATGCTATGTGCCTATAAGAAGCTTGACAAGAAGATAATAAAGAAGAGAAGAGTTGGTGGATGTAGCCCTGGGATGGGGATGAACCACATATATCTTGTGTTATGGTTTTTTTGTGCATTTCAATTATTTATTTGTGCCTTTGATGTGATTTATGCTTAGTGTTGTTATCTTTATGAATGTTAGAAGCATTTGATATAATAGCTTAGTGCTCAATGATGTGAATGAATGCTAGATCTGATATGTTTCTTTATGCTAAGTGCTTAGATGTGTGGATTTCGTTGAGTATTGTGTTACTCTGTAATTAGGGTTTTTATCTGCGAAGTAAACACTGGTTAAATACTGATGAATGGTAATTGATAAGTGATTTTTTAGAGTATTGTAATCACCAATCCGTGTCCTAGCTAGGTTGTAGACACTTGAGTCCTACAACCACCCCTGCCTCTACCTCGGGTGAGACTTCATCTACTTCCCAGGTATTGCCGAAAGGGCCGGTAGTTAGGGTTTTTTTGGTGCATTGTTGAAGCATTGAACCCTGGGTCTGCCCCTGTGCCAACAAATGGTTCTGTTCTCAGGATGTGAAACTGTGATTGTTGGGAACTAAGGAAAAGAAAGAAATCTTTGTGCGTAGATCTGTTGATTTAGTGTGTAGTATGCTACTTGACTTGTGAAAGCTTTGTTCTAAGAAAAGAAGTCTGATCCAAACAAAAGAGGTAAGATCTAAAATCTTTGTGCCCTGATAAAGGTAAAGTGAAATTTTTTTGATTAACGAGGTAAGATCTGAAAGCTTTGTGCTCTGCTAAAGGTAAGATAAGTGGAAATTTTTGCTTCAATAGTATATATCTAGGTATGTTTAATAAATTTTGTCCTAGTCTGAAAACTAGGGCACAACTAGAAGAAATAAGGTTTGATATGAGTAGATCTAATAGAAATAATGAAAGATATGTTATTCCTATGCATAGAAAGAATGTTTGGACTAACAAATGGATGCAGGATCCTAGGAATAATTTTTTGCAGGTTAGTAACTATGATCTTAGTGCGTAGTACAAGAAAGGTTGGGGATCATTTAAGGGAAAGAGAGAATTAACCCTTTGTTACAGTTGTAGAAGACCAGGCCATCTTGCTAAGGATTTCCCTGATAGATGACCTAGTTGTCTTTGTTGTAAAGCTATGGACCATGAAGTTCTGGATTGCCCTAGAATGATTGTTAAACTTGAAAGAATGAATATGGAACATGATAAACATGAGAAAGACTCAGAAATTAAGACTATGGCAGAACCCCAGAAAGGATCAGAGACTGTATTGTCAGAAACAAAAGAAACCTTGAATGATCATAGAGACATCAATCTATCAGAGATATTAAAAGACAAAGAATGCATAGAAGAAAGAATAGGAGACTTCGACATAGGCTGTGTTCTGGATGAGGAAACACAAGTGAATGTCATGACATAAAGTACTTGGGAAATTTTGGGAAGGCCTGCTATGGTTCCTTCATTGGGAGGAATAGGATTATTTAGAGGAAAGCTAATAACCCTATGTGGAAGACTTACCCAGATATATATGAGTGCTCATGGAACTTTGATAGAGGAAGAATTTGAGGTTATTAAATTTGTTGAGAACAATGCCCCATTTGCTTTATTGCTAAGAAAACCATGGATTGAGAAAGATCAGATCTGGAGAAAAGAAGAAGAAGCCCTA